>CM021101.1:234736563-235122916 GCA_007115665.2 Sequoiadendron giganteum | reverse complement strand
TTGTGGATGAAATAAGAGATTAGATGAAGAAGACATGGGTAAGGAAAAACAAATCTGATGTTGGAAATGGTTCTACACCAGAACCTGCTTTTGATAATTCCTCTGAAAAATTTATCTCAAGCCATTGGCCCAGGGGGAGTTTTTCAAGAAAACCCTTTTTCCCTTGTCTATAAGCTGGTACCGGATCATGAAAATATTGTAAAAATGTGTATTAATGATCTACAGATGCTTTGGAAAACACTCACAAGGAAACTCAAAGAAATCATTAGTTTGCAAAATAATTTTTCTCTCGTTTTCTGAGAAAGTAGGGTATCCCAAACACCTAGGGAAAAGGCATTTACTACAAGTGCACGAGCTATATAAGGCATGTTCTAACCTTTATTTTTCACTTTGCATCAAAGAAGAGAAGGAGGAAAGCACTCGGTAGCAGAATCTCAAAGGAGTAAAGTTAATTCGATGGTGAATCGCGAAATCCATCAAGTATTTCAGTTGTTTTTGGAATTTCCATATAATTTGGCGTGTGGTTGTACAAAAGGAAAAATGGAACAAATAAAAGGGTCAATCAATTTAGATGAATATAAAAGTGAAAAGATTAGAGCCATAAGAGATCTGTTGTCGCCCAATGAATCAAAATGGGTGAGAGAATCCAAACACAAGAATTTGGACATTTGGAATGAGTTTCCCTATTTCGAGAACGCAAAAATCGATAAATTCATTTTGAGTAGATTGAATGATGACACTTTGATTCTAGAAAAACCTTACATCATTTCAAAACAAGTAATTGAAAATTTAACTGGATTATGCAAAGTTTGGATATATCGAGAAAGAAATCCATTTGGAATAAAGAAGTCGAAACCCTAACTAGAGTTATTGGAGATCAAAGGGCACTGATAATCTCGACAATCAAAAACCCTATGACAAGGCACATTGTGCACAAATTATCATATAAAATATTTTTCAAAAAAAGAGAAGGAGCAACTTGGTAGGTGTAGTTTACATCTCTCACAAAATGATAATGGAAGGTCAGGACTTTGACCTGTGCGAACTGCTAAAGGATCAACTGATGGAGAATGTACAATTAACAAAAGAGACAGATTGCCCTTTCAAGTTTGGTACTCTGGTCATATGTCTAGTAATGTACTTTCTAAATTTCTTACCAATGAACAACAATGTGACGTGGAAAGAAAATGAACCGGTGTGCAAAAAAATCTACACACACTCTAAAAGTGTGGAAAATTATGATCAAGCATATGAAATTTTCTTTAAGAGTTTTCCAGGAAAGTTTGGCTCAGTTAGTATTTCTCTTCTGATAAAAGCACTTGAATTTGGTTCCTCTTTTGGTGAGATAGAGAGAGAGAAGAAAAGAGAAAAATAAATCATTGTCTGTACTCCTTCGAATGCAAGATTCCAAAAATTGAAGGGAAAGGAAAAGAACAAGAGATTGTGGATATACCAGATGAGGAATTCGATGAGGAAACTAAGGACACATAGTGAGAAGAACAAGATTCACCTAAACCAGAACAAGAAAAGGAAATGATAGAAGCAAGTGAAGAAGAAGATGACTTGAAAAAAGAGAAGCTACAACAACTTATTCATAAGGAAGGTGGAATGCAAAAAATTGCTCAATTATGGTCTATCAGACCCTCATATGATTAGGATATGATCTTAAGTGTACTAAGTGCTCATGTTGTGCACAGTCAGATCAAACTGGAGAGTTTGCAGAATATTTTACCTAAAGAATTGATTGAATGCATGAAGGAAACTATGGACTCTGAGTTTCAAAACAAAGAAAAAGGATACACAATCTTAGATTTGAAGGACCAATTCAGGCTATCACTTACCCAGTTGAAAAATAAAATGAATGAGCTGAGGCAATGCATAAGTGCAATGAATAAAATCTATTACTATTACATCCGTTGGCCTCATGTAGTTGGTAAATACAAAGAGAAGTTGGAGAAAATTGAAACAAAATTAAATGGGATTGAAAAAGGTTTTGATATGTTTCAGGACCAGGATGGTACAATCAAGGATTCAAGAGCTACAATCTGAGCACACAAAAGTTCAATTCACTAAAAACACACTCGTGGACACTTTTTGGAAAGTGAAGGACCTAACTGAATGCAGACTGCAACAAATGGTTGAGATACTGAGGAAAGGTGAAAAATTAGAGGATGTGATCACAATTCCAAAATCCTTCACTGAGATTGTCAATAGGACGTCTAAGAATAAAAACATGATCATAATCATTGGGGTTGGAATAGAAGCTTGGAAGAAATTTCTTCCGGAGATGAAAGAAAATCACAAGATAATTTTCCAACTCAAAGTAGTAGTTGTTCTTTTAAAAAATTTGAATCAGTTTTGAAGTTTTGGTTATATTTCAAAAGGGGAGACTGAACACGTGTTTTGTCAATTGTTGGTATATGGATTCTAGTTTTGTCATTGATGTCAAAGGGGGAGAGAAAGTAGTGAAAAATTCCTCATCAATCTCAGGGGGAGCTATGTTTTGAAGTTTTGAAGTTTGGTAGCGTACTCATATTGGTTTTGACACTTAGTAATTTTTAACTAAGTGCTGCCATCAATGCCAATAGGGTAGATTGTTGGAATATGGCTTCTAGTGTTAACATTGATGACAACCTAAGTCATTCATCTGGTCCAAAACTTAGTATTGGTTCATACCGACAAAATAGAGTGAAGAACATGGCATCCGGTTAAAGGTAAAGATGTCAATCTGTATACTTCACCGAACTATTATTTTGAGTTGTGGATCTCAAAGAAAGGTATATTTATGTTCATACTATCTTATTCAAGAAGTATCGAGTGGCACATTTACTAGTGTACGATCTAACAGATTCAGTGCATTGATTTTCTGGTTATCTATGCTAAAAGGTCATCTTGATGGATATAGATGTTGCGAATATCTAAGGAGTAATTTGTTAAATGTTTCTATGCTCGAACATATTTATTTGGGTCCTACCTATGCTATAACCGTATATGGGTGGTGTGCATAAAGAATTAGCTATGGATTTAGCCAACAGTTTGAAAGTATTTTATGTTTTATGAAAACCGATGTATCAATGATCAAATATTTAGTAGCAGATATATATATGAGATCGGTTGTATAATTTTGGAGAAGCGAATGTGTGTGATGCAAAGTATATTAGTGTGTGGTGTGAAATTTAGAAGGATAAGGGTGTGAATTTATCTATGTATGGATTTATGATGCGAAGAGCAGAGCAGAGCAAAGTAGAGTAGAGCAGAGCAGAGAAGAGAAGAGCAGCTCACAAAGAGCAAAGTCAGACAAAAGTTCTAGAATCTGATTTATGAACCTAACCGAAACTGTAACCTGGCATAAGTAGATGCTATTACTTTTTTTCAATCTTTCAGATGGTCTTAATCTAAACTTTTTTTAAGGCAGTGAGCCTGAATGTAAGTGCATTCCCTTTTTGTAAAACTTATATTTGAGTACTCAAATTGTGGATTGACCTCCACCTTGGTTTTTCCCCTAACAAGGTTTCCATGTAAAAATCCTTGTGTTATGGTGTTGAGGATGATTACTTTGTGTGTTTGTATCTTTTCTTAAGTTTAATGTTTAAATGGTTTAAATATCAGTTCAATAAAGTTCAGATTTGTAGAACACTGATTCACCCCCTCCCCTCTTAGTGTTCCCTTGAGTCCAACACAAACCTCATTAGAAAGGAAGGTTTCCCGTTCCTATATAACCAAATCTTGGAGCATCGCCTTAGAGATTAGAATTTATTTTTTATATTTTCCTCCTTTTCCTATTCTAAACCCCAATTAAAGAAGGAGTTGGCTTCTTTAAAAACCCAAAGGTTACTCAGTTTAGCACAATTGGTCCCCCATTAACTAAGTTTCCCATAAGTTTGTTTGCGTAGTAATTTTAGGCATCAACTGTTCTTTTTTTGGCATGCCCAGTGGGACCTCTTTGAATGTATCTAAATCTAAAGCGGGTGTATGATCCATAGACCTATTACTAGATCCCAAACCACGAACAACCCTGGCCTGCTAGTGCCATCGCTGGTAACAGTATGAACAAGAACCCATCTAGTGAACATCCTTATTCCTCCACCAACCATGCTGCCAATCGCTAACATAAATTATGTGTCATGGGATGCTAGAAGCCCTCTCATAGAACCAATAGCACCAGCCATTTGGTCCCCTATCCTAACCTATGCTTTCAAAGTTGTACCAAAATTCACCAAGGAAGGCTTGAAGACACCATTCGAATATCTACAAGATGTTGCATATGTGTTTCTAGTACATGGTGTAACTAATCAAAATGTAGCATTAAGTTTTCTTATAGCCTCTTTCAAAGGCAAGGCACTAGATTAGTACCACACTCTAGGAGCCAATACCATCGATACTTGGGATTAGCTCAGAGATCCTTTTTATGAGCTATTTTCCAACAACGAAGATTGGTCCTCTCTATTCCAATAGCTAGTGACCATTAAGCGGACCCCTTAAGAGGCCATGAATGACTTCAATGCCAGGTTCCACATGACTTGGAAGAGGATCCAGACCATGATCCGCTTACCTCCTAATTTGGCATTCATGTTTTACTTGAAATCTATCAATGCTGACATCTCAATGATGATTCAGTCTCTTGGTGGCAACACCTTGCTAGATGCATATAACATTGATGTTATAGTAGAGAATAATTTGATTGATGCTAGAAAGTTACCACCTTGGCCCATGATTCCTATATTTGCAAAATTGTCATCTCCCATCTCGGAGATAGCTACAACCAATGCATCTGCTCCTCCTCAATCTATGTATGCATATCCGAGTGCACCGCAAAATGTTGCTTCTACATCTAAATCTTCAAAGAATGAGATTAGTGACATAAAGGAGTTATTGTGGTACTTCTCAAACAAAATAATGAGTATCATGCAAAAACAGTCAATGCCCTCGAAGCCAGCTTACCATAATTACCAAGGTGGAAGACCTTCTTACCAGCAGAACTAGTTCCAAGGAGGTATGCACACAAATACACAGACTCAACCGAACCATCAGATTGTGCAGGATCCTACTCCACTGTAAAATGTCTCACCAAGTTCAAATAGAGAGTTGGTAGCAAGGAAAAAGAATCTCGCTAATGATATCAACCCCTGGAGCTTCCCCTACAATGAAGCACATATGCCCTAAAATTATCTGTATGGAAATGTACAACAAAGAGTGGCGAAACAAAACAGTCAAGGTATTGTGTCAAGTTTAGGAGGTTATGCATATGCCTCTCCACAAATAGAAAACATGGTAATTACTGCGCAAATGCAAGGGATATCTCTAGAGAAAGAAAAACATATAGCTCCCAACCATGCGCTCTTCTCATGGATGAAAGAAGAATAGGTGGTGTTTGCTAATGAGGTGTCCACATCAAAGGCCCCACAAGTGCAATTATATTATCACTTACTCAAAGAGGAGATTCACGGGCTAACCGGTCACTCCACAACCCAAAAGTGTTCTCGACCAAGCTACTAGTACCTCCGTAATTGCACAACCATCTCCACCCCACAACAAGATTGTTATAAGAAGGTATAAGGAACAAAAGTCTTTGAATCCACCACCATTCAATGTGGTGGAACAATTGAAGAAAGCCTCTACTAATGTATCTCTTTTGGATATCTTAGCTATTCTAGAGTAGAAATCATTGCTGCAGAAGGTCCTAATGGAGGATCAAAGCATAGAGCTGGCAAAGAAACTCTCCAAAGGAAAGGCCATTGATTCACCATCTCAGGCCAAAGTCCTCACAAAAAATGGAGAATAAGTCTCTACTGAAAGTAAAGGTAAGCCTAAACCGAAACCCTTCTTCTTGACCCCCATTGTGGGTAAGAAATTATTTCACAATTCTATGAATGACTATAGTGCTAGCACCATAGTCATGCCCAAGCAAATAGTTGAAGCCTTAGGAATTAGCTATGAAACTTTAAATAGAGTGGTTATGCAGCTTGATGGGAATTAGGTTGAAATTTTAGGTGTCATCAAGAACCTCCCCTTGACTCTGTTCTCCTACCCTAGCATTACTATTCCACAAGATACTATGATCATTGATTGATGTTCCTCCCATGTTCGATCTTTTCTTATCCCGAGAGTTCACTTCCAAGATAGGTATATATCTTTCCTTGGATTGGTCACACTTGATACTTAGGACAAAGCATGGAGCTAAGATGAAGATAGTGTTTGAACCTTTACATTGAGAACATGTAGTAGATGAAGCCATGATAAATTTTTAGGCTACCCATACCTCTATCACCAAAGAGGAAATGTATTGCACTGAGTTAATTTAAGATGAGAAGGTCACCGGAGACTGGACTAATTAGGAGGAAGTCCTCTTGAGTGAATTTATAGACACTGATCCCTTTGGAAATTATCATGCCAACGGGTTGGGAACCTATGTCATCTATGATGAGGATCAAGTAATTTCAAGGGTTGTGAAGAAACCAGAGGTCGGTTAAGCCTCAAAGCTATGGACGTTGTATTTTGATGGAGCAAGATGTAAAGATGGTACAAGAGGTGAGATATGTTTGACATCCCCATCCAATAAAAAGACACTCAGGTCTTTTCACTTTTATTTTTCCTGTTCGAACAATGAAGCTGAATATGAAGGCCTCGTGCAAGGTCTAAGCCTTACAGAGCAGATGGGCTTTAAACAAATAATGGTGTTTGGAGACTCCGAGTTAATAGTAAATCAAGTCCGAGTAATCATATGACTTGCAATCTTAAATAATGACCAAAGATGGCAAGTGTTTGAAAGTGATGAACACATCACCTCATTCATTCAAAATTCAGGAGAGTTCGTTGACCAACTCCAACCAAAAATTTCAAAGGCCTATGAAGGGAAAATTATTTAGCTTAGGTCCAACAAGCTTCCAAAAGGACTTGTCACTCTTGAAAACCTGTTTGATTGTGACGATGCAAGGATTGGCAAGAGGAAAATTTTAGCAGACAAAAATGATTATGTAGATCTTCAGGTCAAACATGGAAGGAAGCTTAAGGTCAAGAAAGATGTCCCACAACATGATAAAGAATGACTCATATTTTTTTTTGAAAGATATGAAGGAGTAGTAGCTTGGTCATATGATGACCTCAAGGGATATGATCCTGAAATCATCTATCATACTATAGAAATGACGAAAGGAGAAAAACCCATCCGCCAGAAGCAGAGGCCAATGAATACGAAGATTGAGGTATTAATGGCACAAGAATTGATAAAGCTTATTCAATCCTGGATCATCTTCTCAATTAAACACAACACATGGGTGTCCAACCTGGTTCTTGTCTAAAAGAAGAATGGAGACATCTGCCTATGTGTTGATTTCTAGGATCTGAACAAAGCATCCCTGAATGACCACTACCGCTTGCCTTCCATGGAGTCTATATTACAAAAAATGGATGACTCAGAAATGTTTTCTCTATTGGATGGATTCTCTATTACAATCAGATCTAGGTCAAAGAGGAGGACCAACACAAAATAACATTCACTACCAAGTGGGGAATGTTTGCCTATGTAAAAAATTCCTTCAGCCTCTCAAATGCGGGAACTACCTTCCAACGAGAAATAGATATTGCCTTTAGAGAATTTATCAATAATATCATTTTGATTTACTTGGATTATCTTACTGCATTCTCTAAGTCAAATGATGATCATTTTGATCATCTTGAAATGATTTTTGAGAAATTCCAGGAGTTCAGGATTTCCCTGAACCCAAAAAAATGTATCTTCAGAGTACCTCAAGGTAAATTATTGGGACATGTAGTTTCCAAAGAGGGAATTGCTATTGATCCAGATTGGGTGAAGTAAATCAAGGAACTTCCTCTTCCATTGAAAAAAAAAGGGAGTCCAATCCTTCCTGGGAAAGGTAAATTTTGCAAGAAAATTCATTTATTATTTTGTGGGGTTAATTAGACCTATCACCCTGATGCTCAAAAATGATCAATTATTCAAATGGACTAAAGAGGCCAAAGAAGCCTTTGAAAATGTTAAGGAGGCTATTTCTTCAGCCCCCATTCTGGTAAATCCAAACCTATCAAATGAATTCATAATGTATTTTTTGAGTAGAAAATCTAGCATTGCTACTGTTTTGACACAAAAGGATGATGAAGGAAAGGGAGAACATCTAATAGCCTTCCACTGCTGGTATTTAAAGGACTATGAGAAAAAATATAACTTCATCGAAAGGAAAGTGTTCTCCATTTTTAAGGGGCTTAAGAAGTTCCAACATCTCATACCTTGCAACAAGGTGGTGCTATATGTCATGCATTTCACTATGCGCGAGTACATTATGGAAGGAGAAATCACAAAAAAAAGGGCCAACTGGATAACTAAGATCCTGAAATATGACATTGAGGTCAAGCCCACAAAGACCGTGTGGGGAAGAGGATTGTGCTAGTATCTAAAACATGATGAAGAAGTGGAAGTTGAGGAGGAACAACCCGAGCTTGTCCTAACAAATGAATCTAAGTTTGAAGGTTGTTGGTTGGTGGATGGAATAAGATTCATGTAGCCTAGGAAATATTTAGCGGGCCTCCCATCTCAAAATAAAATATTCTATAGATTGCAGAACAATGAATATGCACTCATTGAGGGGATTATTTACAAAAGGAACTTCAACAACGTTCTTTTGCAGTGCGTCGCCTTAGAGCAAGCAAAGAAAATTCTAGACATATTTCACAGTAGTACCACGGGAATACATTTCTCTGCAAAGACCACCACCATCAAAATTATGTATGCTAGGTATTTCTAGGTTATGCTTTTCAACAACTCACACTCTCTGGTTAAACAATGCAAAGAATGCCAATTCTTCACAGGGAGGAGGAAGAACTCAATGATACCTCTAAATTTGATAGAGGTTGAAGAACCCTCGTGCAATGGGGACTAGATCTCATCAGGATGATTAATCTCACCTCTACCGCTAGGCATAAATGGATCCTCATGGCCATAGATTATTTCACTAGATGGATCGAGGCCATGCTCTTGAAGAATGTGATAGAGGCAGAGATTGTGAATTTCATTGAGGAACTGGTAATGAGGTTTGGCCCACCAAAGACCATTATCTCTGACAACATGAAGGCCTTCCTTGGTTCAAAGGTATGTCAATTCCCACTTAAGCATGGCATATTCCTAAAGACATCTTCAAACTATTACCCAGAGCGAAATGGTCTAGCCAAGTCGACTAATAAAAATTTATTCCAACTCATTAAAAAAATCGGGTCAGAGTATCAAAAAGAGTGGCATGAGAACCTCAAAGTAGCTCTCTAGATAGACCAAATAACCCCCAAGCAAGTCTTAAAGACTTCTCCATATGAACTGGTATACAAGAAAGAAGCACTACTACCTATATCTATGGAAATTTTTGAACTATAGCTGCTTAAGTCTCTGGAGGTGGAACAAAATGGAGCCATGGAGGTCTGGTTGGCTGAGCTATTGGAGGTGCAAGAGAAAAGAGGAAAATATTTGATGGCCATGTGTAACCATCAACAGGTGGTTAAAAGGTGGTTCAACAAGAAGACCTCCGACCAGGGTCTTAAGTGCGTAGATTTGGTACTCAAATTCAACGAGAGAGTCACAAATCTTGGCCAACATGGGAAATTTGATAGTCTATGGGAAGGCCCTTTTCACATTATTCAATGCAAGCAACATAATGCATTTGAATTAGAGAATATGGAAAAAGAATCATTGGGGATTCCTGTCAACATAATTCACCTAAAGTTGTTCAATTAGCTTTTTAACCCTTTGACATTTGTAAATATGTAATTATGTAAATATTTTCTTTGTGTTTTTTTTGGGTTGAGCTTTGGTATGAAACCCATGATGCAAGAAGCACAAAAAGAAAAAGAGACAAAAAATTGATAAAAAGAGATTTATATTCATTATACAGTAAATATATATGCTTTGAGCTATTACAATTCAAAATGGCTCTCAGGCCATACTTTTTGAGTATATATATACTAAGCAGCTTCTTGAGTATATGTATTAAATGCTTTATGAAGCATATATAAAAAATGGAAGAGAAAGGATTTCATTCTTCAACTGGGGAAACATCACCATCGACAGTAGCAGGCCCATCGAGAATAGCATTGGGAACAACATCAGGGACAACAATAGTAGCAGGAGCATCCATGGCAACAATGGCAAGTGGAGGAGGAAACACCTAGTTCCTGAAGTTAGTGTACCACTCCATGTCATAAAAAAGCACTATGTTGTAGCATCTCAATAGGAACTGGCAAGCATGAGAAACCCTTTGGCAATGTTCTTCAATCGTCATAATGTGAAATCCACTTAAGAAAGGAACCTAGGGCACCACTGTGTCCTCTTCAATGTGTTGGCGGAGATCACTTGTTGTGGGGAGACCAAGGCCATATACCACATTTGTCACAACTTTGCCAAGGCCTTTGAGGTAGCACTTTGGGAAGATTTCTATGGCGAGTCTCAATATCATCTACTTGGGCACCTGTATATCAAGCAAAGATGCAAAAAAATGAGAGCAAATGTTAGTATTAACTCTATACTTATCCTCATACTCTATGCAATCCCTACCCAGTACCCATTTCATCACAACTATTGCCAGAGAATGCTTTTTCTTAGTCATGCACTTTAAACATCTGCTAGAAATATCACCTAGAAAAGCTACTTGTGACTTATTGCTAGTAAGCCTAATAGGAGTATCCATTACCTTTATCAAAAATCCCAATTACTAGTGTAAATTATGCTGGTATCCTTAAGTCTATTTATAGACCTAGCCTAGTACAATGCGTGTGATAAGCATGATGATGATCGAAAGAAAACTCGAAAATCCCCTTAGGGGCAAACTCAAAATTCCCACCAAGTTGCGGTTTCTCATTACGAATTGTTGCATGCAAGTTAAGAAGAAGTAATTAATCAGCTTAAACTGGTGGCAATTGTAGGTGATGGTCCACATGATCAAGTGCTAGGTGTCACGCTCTGGATGCTTTTTTAGTCTTCAAGGATGAACTCAAATATTTTTGAGTAATTATTATGCCCCTTTCTTAATCATTCTTTCCAAGTTATTAATTGAAAAGCATGCAAAAAATTTCATCTCTTTTATTCCCATCTCAATTTACCAAGGGATGGTGCCTTAGGACATAATGGCTAATCATCATTATGAATTAATGTCTTTTCAAGAGAATGGGACTTCATTTCGTATGAACAAATGAGTTGGTGATACATTCTGAATATATTGCAAAAGGGAAACCATTGTCTACAACTCCAAGTCGAGAACAGGCTAAGTGTTGCATGCAAAAGAATAGCACTAAAGAGATTTGAATACATAGTTCATTTCCAGGAGTTTTGAGTGCATAATTTTTTGTGAAAAATCTAAGTGAGTTACAGAAAGGTTGAGTGTCGCAAAGGTCCGCAAAGTTCTGAAATGGCCCACAATCCTCAAATAGATGCACAAGGAGAGGCGATCCAAAGCGTGATTGAAACCATTTTAGTGGCACCAATGGCTAATATTTTTGGTGACATCTATTATGCCTCACCAAGATTCCCTGGAAAGCCAAAGTGGCCTCACATGCGGGCTGTAGAAAAGAAGACTAATCATAGGGAAAAGGCCTTGGTAGTAGAGGAATGGGATAACATTTATGAACCTGTCCTCAAAACTAACCGTAAGAGTCTTAGGGAAGAAACCTACGAGAGGATGAAAAAGACTAGTAGCCAAGAGTCTTTGGCACAAAATTTGTAGTTTTGCAGTTTTCCACAGTACATGGTCCCCTTGGTATACCACTTCCCGAAACTAGTTCACAAGTGGGCTCAACATTTCAACCCAGATACCTATGCCATTATAGGCTAGAAACTAAGGGTTGTGATCAGCGTGGATTCTATTATGAATATTCTATGCATCCCTACCAGAAGGAGCTCCAGGGCAGAGAAAATGGAGACATTCACTATAGAGAATGTGAAAGAGCTCTGGAGGACCATAAAATATGCTCTGGACTTTTATAACCAAGAAACAAAAAGATCCAGAGAAGACACAGGAAAGTCGCCATACTTTCTCTATGATGGATTTTTTTACAACATGGATAGTGATCAATATGTTCAAGAGTTTCAAATAGATCTAGGTTTTCAGTTGAGAAGGAAACATTCTCTATTCTAGCATGACTTCGTGGAGGTCATTGTTCAAGAGATGCTGAACCAATTCAAGAAATACAAGATGCAACATAGGTTCAGGTTTTCTTCTCTCCTTGCTCACATGTTTTTGCACCAGAACCCTAACTTTTTTAGGAACCACATGGGTTTGGCTATGTTTGATGAAAATGGGGTAAGAAGGCTAGTTTTTGTGTGGACTCCCCTCCTTTCCATAACTTATGATTACTATGCACTCTCTAAGTTTTTCCTGACTCTGATTTTGGGAGATTTTAGTAAGGAGGGTGAGGGTTATCGTCTTTCTGCTAAGCAAACAGGGTGGATGCAGTACTTTACTCCTCCTTGTGATTGGTTCCTTGGAGAGGATTTTTCATTTGTCAGGTTGCATGGTTTTACTGAGGAACCATTTCGGCTCCCGGTATTTATCACAAAAAGGGTGTTGGCCCTTGAGGTATTTCAGCAACTGGTGATTTTTGACATCAAGTTTTGCAGAGGAAAGAAGCAAATAGATTTTTTCAAATGCTCTTTGAGCTTTGGTATGGTAATAATGTTAAAGAAGTAGACACATGGTTTGCTAGAGGTGAATCTAGCTCATTTGGAGCTAGAATTAATCTGTGACAAATGGGATTATAATCCTGATAATGACTTGGTGGAGTTTAATGTTAAAGTGACTCACAACTCCCGACCTTACTGGGAAGCTCAAAAAAATCTGCAATTAGGGGACTGAAATGATCTATTTGTGGAACTGGCCTATGTTCCTATTGATTATAAGAGGTCACCATGGATCTCTTTCTATTTTATTTTGACCAAGCCCAGTGACAAATGTAAAATTGGGGCTACCCTTTGTAATCAATTATCCAAGACATGGTAGTGGAGTGAGGAACAAATTGCACAATTCTAGATTTATCATCAAGAGACCTAATGCCTCAATGCCCTTTTCCAGGAGACAGACAAGGATGAGAAATTTGATGATCTATAGAACCGAGTGCATGATGATACTGATGCAAGCAGATATGAGGATGTAGATCCAGAGGAGGTGACCGCGATAATGAAAAGAAAAGAGGTGAAGAAGGCCCAAATGTAGAGAACTAGAAAAGTAGTAAACTAGCTCAGCAAAGCTCCACTGAGCACACAAGTGATTGCATCTCATTTAGAGGCCTCACTACAATGTACATGGGCTGAAAATAGACCCAGGGTATCCCATCAGTCTCAGGAGGTCATAGAGGTGGATAATTCTCCACTCGACAAGAGGTTGTTCATAGATACAACTCTTGGAGAAGGATTATAAGTACTTGCAACAAGCCAAGGATCACTTTCTGTGAAAACTCAGGTATCTTTCTCTCCCTCTCTTCTCACTTCACAATCTTTAGTTAACCCTGCAACCTCTATGTCTCCCATTACTTTGAGTGTCGGCCTTTCCTTACCTACTTCTACTCCCATGGGAGGTTTCTCCCAAGTCTCCCAAATCAGATTGGAAACTTTTTATCCTCCATGGTTGGTTCCACCTTTTGATGGAGCCCAATCTCAACAAGATATTGCAAATCATTTTGCTCCCACCACGTCGGCTCTAATTCAAATTGACCAACAGATGGTATCCTCTACATCTCTACTTCCACCACCACTCCCTATGAGTCCTTCTGCCACTTCCCAAACTAGGCCTTGGCATAACATTCCCCCGTTCTCCCCATTAACGGTATCTCTACCAAAGAAAAAATCCTTTGAGACCGCAATAATTTCATTCCCTTTCGATCTTCCTCCTGGTGCACCCTTCCCTAGGGAACTGATTAGGTCACCAACATAATTTATTGATCAAGGTAATAGGACTAAGGCAACACAGGCTATTAGAGCCCAGAAAAGAAAAGAAAAAGATGCAGTAAAGCCAATCGAGCCATGTGTGCAGACCCTTTTTAACGAAGTGTAGGGGTCATTGCAATTTGCAACCATGAATTTGAACACCATCAAACCAAAAAGGGAGATACAACCTGAGGACTATACAATCCATGTTGTGGAGATCAATTTGCACATAGCCCGACCACAAGACAAGGTTGAGTTGATGGAGGAGACTCAGTGGGTGGTGACTACTAAATTTTTGAAGCATAGTCACCAACTGAAGAAGTGGGAGGAGGAGCTCAAGAATATTAAGGAAAAAATGGAGATCCTAGAAAAAAAGGAGAAGGAAAGGGATTCCAAAATTTCACGCTTGTCTCAACAAGCACAAGTAGAAAAGGCCAAACTTATGGAGGAAATCACAAGGTTCCAGTCCTAGGATCCCAAATTGGTTACCATACTGCAACAAAAAAATAAGGAGCTCCAAGACCGATTGACTCAGGTGGAGCAGGAAATGCAACAAAAGGATGAGGAGCTCCAAGGAAAATAGGCTCAGTTCGAAAAAGAGATCCGAGAATTAAAGCTCTCACTAGAAAAAGAATCCACAACTCAAGGTCAGGCTAAGGAGTTATTGCAAAGAAAGGATACCGAGTTAGAAACTCTGTAGGAACAAATCTCCACAACAAGCAAGAAGATTGAAGAGCTGACGCAAGATGTTGGGTTGATGGAAAGGGAAATTGTTCTTTTAAAAAATCCCCCCAACTCCTTGCTCCTTAGTTGGATCTCCTTTTGGTAACCCAATAGTTATATATCTCCTACTAGAATAGAGTCAAGTCTTTTTGTTTGACTCTTCAATCAACACTCCAATTCATGGAAGATGTGGTAGGTTTAAGTAGGGAGGTGCATGGAAGGATGGAGCAAGTTCTACAGTTCATTGTAGAAAAGGTGCTTGACGTAGAGAGGTTGCTGGGAAAGTTGTACATGATGGTGAATGCAGACTTGGTGAACACAAAGATTGAAGATCGGAGGTCAGCTGCCAAGAAAGTGAAGGAATTCATCCATTGTCACGCGGCCATCCTCTAGGCTAGGGACTGTTCAACAAAACTAAGTCAGACTATGAACAATATGTGGATGCAATTTTCCCAGTTGACTCAAATGGGCCTGTCCTCACCTTTTCTCTCTGATGATTCGATGGCCACAATAGAACACATTGTAGTGAGGATTATAGAAAAGTAGCGAGATTTATCTACTTTTCAAGTTTTCAATCAACCTCCCACTGTGATGGGCATAGAAGGCACCTCCTATCAGATCACATGTCTTCTCTTTCAGCTTGAGTCTGGGACAGAGATCTCTATGGAGCCGCCCTTCAAGGAAGTTATCGATCTGCATGAGACGCAAGCGAATATGCCCACCATATCAATGCCATCTAAGGCTAACTGGCTACCTCTATAGACTACACTCTCAAAGCTCTAGCTTTGTTTCTTAATGGATAAGGCTCTGGTCTTCGTACCAAAAATTTTAGGTTCCCATTCTGTAGGCGAAATGCCCTTGATAGTTGCCAAATTTGTGGATTAAAAATCCTTAGAGTTCCCTTCGGGTTGGTGGTGTTTTTTTTGCATGATCCCAGCCTGCACCTTTTATAATTAAACATTCCCGGGCCCCTTTCTGCAATGCCTTTAACCGCTTGCTCCACGTATTCGCCACACACTGCTTGGAAGGACTTCTTCCCTTGCTTCTTTGTCGAGCTCCACCCTTTTGCTATTTGTCAGAAGTGCAGTCCTTTGAGAGTCCTCTCTCCTTTTTTTCTCCTCTGAGGTCCACCTGCATGCCACATAGAATCATTCTGCGGGTAACCTTTTGGTGGACCCCACGGTCAACATTTGAAATGTGGACTTCTCCACGTGTCTTCTTCGTGGGGATTTTGATTGAAAGGGAGGAATGTACGTGTATGAAGCCTTGTCTCTTCGCCATGTGTCCTAACCAACTATATGGGTGAGTGACATATGTTTCTTGGAGAGTTTTTCTTCTTCTTCCTTGGGACAATAGTCATCATTTTTTGAGGAGTGCATCTTGTTCAAAGGTGATTGTGTGCTATGCATCAAAATATTTTTGTTGTAACGGCTTTAGGGAATCATTGTGACATATATCATTGCTCATACCTAGGAATATTTTCTAGTTACTGGCTCTCTGGTGGTGGGTGATCTATATATATTGCTCTTACTCTCTGAGAAAGGGTTCAAAAATTACAAAAAAAGAGACTGAAAAGCTCTAAGCCTTTGTATTATTTTCTAATTATTGTATTAAGACTTACAGACTATGCTAATTGTTCGGCCTCTTTGTTTCTTAGTTAATATAAGACATTATACTATGCTACTTGTTGTACCAAGTAGTTTATCTACATGACTTTTATAATTTCAATAGAAATTTGTTGTTCGGATCATGTCTCAGACTCTTCTTGTTCAATAGATGTATGTGGAGGTTATACTATGTTATTTGATTAACTGCTTAGGATTTTCATCTATGTTTTTTTTAACTCTTGGAGATGCATATTACTAAATGGGCCCTAAAACCTCATCTAAAAAGAAGGTTTCCTGTGCCTATATAACCAAATCTTGGCGCATCGCCTTAGAGATTAGACTTTATTTTTTATATCTGCTTCCTTTTCCTATTCTAAACCCCAATTATAGAAGGATCCAACTTCTTTAAAAACTTGGAGGTTACTCAATTTAGCACAATTGGTCCCCCATTAACTGAGTTTACCATAAGGTTGCTTTCCTAGTAATTTTAGGCATTGACAATTATTTTTCTAACACACCTGATGGGACTTGTTTGAATGTATCTAAATCTAAAGTGGGTATATGATCCATAGACTTGTTGCTAGATCCCAAACCATGAACAAACTTGGCCTGCTAGTGTTACCGCTAGTAATAGTACAAACAAGAACCCATCCAGTGAATGTTTTGATCCCTCCACTAGCCATGTTGCTGATCGCTAACAAAAATTATGTGGGATGGGACATCAGAAGCCCTCTCATAGCACCAGTAGCACTAGCCGTTTGGGCCCCTATCCCAACCTTTTCTTTGAAAACTATACCAAAATTCACTAGGGAAGGCTCAAAGACACCATCTGAACATCTGCAAGATATGGCGAACATGTGTCTAGTAGATGGTGTAATTGATCAAAACATAGCATTAAGATTGCTTGCAGCCTCTTTTAAAGGCAAGGCACTAGATTGGTACTACACTCTGGGAGCCAATACCATTGGTACCTAGGATCAGCTCAGAGATCCTTTTTATGAGCGGTTTTCAAACAATGGAGATTGGTCCTCTCTATTCCAGTAGCTGGTGACCATTAAGTGGGCCCCTTAAGAGGTCATGACTGACTTTAATGCCAGGTTCCACATGACTTGGCAAAGGATCTAGACCATGATCTGCTCACCTCCTGATTTGGCATTCATGTTCTACCTAAAATCTATCAACACCGACATCTCAATGATGATTCAGTCTCTTGATGGGAACACCTTGCCAGACGCGTATAAAATTGTTGTTACAATAGAGAATAATTTGATTGATGTCAAAAAGTTACCACCTTGGCTTGCAATTCCTATATTTGCAGAATTGTCAGCTCCCACCCTAGAGATAGCTTCAACTAGTGTGTCTGCTCCTCTTCAAACTATGTATGCATATCCGAGTGTACCACAAAACGTTGCTTCTACATCTAACTCTTCAAAGGATGAGATTAGCGACATTAAGGAGTTGTTGTAGTCCTTCTCAAAGGAAATAATAAGTATCAAGAGGAAACATTCCATGCCCCCAAAGATAGCTTACTATAATTACCAAGGCAGAAGACTTTCTTACTAGAAGAACTAGTTCCAACAAGGTACGTGCACAAATACACAAACTCAACTAAACCATCGAATTGTGTTGGTGCCTACTCCACTATAAAATGTCCCATCAAATTCAAATAGAGAGTTGGTAGCGGGGAAATATAATCTCGTTGATGATATCAATCCCTGGTGCTTCCCCTACAATGAAGCACATATGTCCCAAAATTGTTCGAGTGGCAATCTACAACAAAGAGTGGTGGAAAAACGTAGTCAAGGCGTTGCATCAGGTTTAGGAGGTTATGCATTTGCCTCTCCACAAATGGAAAATGCGGTACTCACCGCACAAATGCAAGGGATGTCCCTAGAGAAAGAAACAAATATAGCTCCCAACCACGTGCTCTTCTCATGGATGGGAGAAGAAGAGGTAGTGTTTATAAATGAGGTGTCCACATCAAAGGCCTCACAAGTGCAAGTAGATTATAACACTTGCTCAAAGAGGAGATTCATGGGTGAACCAATCACTCCAAAACCCAAAAGTGTTCTTGACCAAGCTCTTGGTACCTCCGCAATTGCATAGAAATCTCTACCTCGCAAGGAGATTGTTATAAGAAGGTGTAAGGAACGAAAGTCTTTGAATCAACCGACATTCAATGTGGTGGAATAATTGAAGAAAGCCTCTACTAATTTATCTCTTTGGGATATCTTAGCTATTTCAAAGTAGAAACCATTACTACAGAAAGCCCTATTGGAGGATGCGACCACAAAGCTGACAAAGCAACTCTCCAAAGGAAAGGCCATTGATTCACCATATTAGGCCAAAGTCCTCACAAATAATGAAGAAGAAGTCTGTGCTAAAAATAAAGTTAAGCCTAAACTGAAACCCTTCTTCTTGACCATCATTGTGGGCAAGAAATTGTTGCACAATTTTATGATTGACTTGGGTGCTAGCACCATAGTCATGCCCAAGCAAATAGTTGAAGCCTTAAGACTTAGCTATGGACCTTTAACTAGAGGAGTTATGTAGTTTGATGGGAATAAGGTTGAAATTGTAGGTGTCATCAAGAACCTCCCCTTGACTCTATTCTCATGCCCTAGAATCATCGTTCCACAAGATACCGCGATTATTGATGTTCCTCCCATGTTTGGTCTTTTCTTATTTTGAGAGTTCACTTCCAAGATAGGTAGATATATTTCCTTGGATTGGTCACACTTGATCCTCAAGACCAAGCATGGAGCTAAGATGAAGATAGTGTCTGAACCTTTACATTCAAGAAACATGTAGCAGATGAAGCCATGATAAATTTTGAGGCTACCCATACCTCTATCACCAAAGAGGAAATGTATTGCACTGAGTTACTTGAAGATGAGAAGGTCACCAGAGACCGTACTGATCAGGAGGAAGTCCTCTTGAGTGAATTTATAGACACTGATCCCTTTGGAAATTATCATGCCACCGGGTTGGGAACCTATGTCATCTATGATGAGGATCAAGTGATTTCAAGGGTCATGAAGAAACCAGAGCGTAGTCAACCCTCAAAGTTATGGATGTTGCATTTTGATGGAGCAAGATGTAAAGTTGGTGTAGGAGCCAAGATATGTTTGACATCCCCATCCAATGAAAATACACTTAGGTCTTTTTGCTTTCAGTTTTCCTGCTCGACTAATGAAGTTGAATATGAAGGCCCAGTGCAAGGTTTAAGCCTTGCGAAGTAGATGGGCATTAAACAAATAATGGTGTTCGGAGACTCCGAGTTAATAGTAAATCAAGTCCAGGGAATCTCCACTGCAAAGAATGTCTGCATGAGATCTTATAGACATAGAGTCTAGGACTTGATTGAAAGTTTTGAAGCCTTGAATATCTAGATAGTGCCCAAAGAGAAAAATGTAGTTGTGGGTCGCATGGCAGCAATAGGATCTCAATTTGACCCTGTTTCTAAACTAGTTCATAACATACACTCTATATGAGTAATCGTCTGACCTGCAATCCTAGATAATGACCAAAGTTGGAAATTTTTCAAAAGTGATGAACACATTGCCTCATTCATTTAGCATTCAGGAGAGTTCGCTGACCAACTCCAACCAAAAATCGCAGAGGCTTATGAAGGGAAAATTATTTAGCTTAGGTCCAACAAGCTAACAAAAGAACTTGACATGCTCGGAAACCTATTCAATTGTGATGATGCAAGGAATGACAAGAGGAAGTTTGTAGCAAACAAAAGCGATTATGGAGATCTTCAGGTCGGAGATGGAAGGAAGCTTAAGGTTGGGAAAGATGTCCCATATCATGATAAAGAATGACTCATACATTTTTGTGAAAGATATGAAGGAGTAGTAGCCTGGTGATATTATGACCTCAAGGGATGTGATCCTGAAATCATCTAGCATACTATAGAACTAACGGAAGGAGAAAAACCCATCCGCCTGAAGTAGAGGCCAATGAATCCAAAGATTGAGGCATTAATGGTGCAAGAATTGACAAAGCTTATTCACTCTCAGATTGTCTTCTCAATTAAGCATACCACATGGGTGTCAAACCTAGTTCTTGTTCAAAACAAGAATGGAGACATCTGCATATGTGTTGATTTTTGAGATTTGAATAGAGCAACCCTGAAGGTTTTAAGTGAGGTGTTTTAGAAACTTGATATAAACGTCCCCACAGTTAGTTGGAGCATTCGCTCAAAAATCTTAAACTTGAGTTATTTCAGCTCATCAATTGTGGTGATTTGTAGTGTTAGATAGCAATAAGGTACTTAGTTTTGGTCTTATTAATCATGTCTTAGCAATTAGCATTTAATCACAATTAGTCTATAACCTCTTTAATATGTTTGCAAGAGAAATCACCATAATATCTTGAAAACTTAAATTTCATTCTAAAATTAAATTAAATTCTAATTTCTAAAATTTATAAAAAATATATTATTTAGTTTTTAAATAATTAACTAAATTGTATGATTATCTATACAAATGAATTAAATAAAATTTCATAATCATTTTAAATTTAGATATAAAAACAATCTTTTATTTTTTTTCTTCTTTTTGCATGTAAATCATTTCATTTTTTAAAATGATACTTAAAAATGCATTTACAAAAATTATTAAATCATTTACATAGTAAAGTTTTGGATTTAAATTTCTTGAATTTAAATAAGAGTTCCATTTTCATCTTTGCTCCTATCAATTCTTTTTGATTTTTCTTACAAACATCTTAAGATTTAAGAGTGGATATGAATTTGCATGTCGTTTGAACATCAATTTCTAGCTGATTTTTTTTTCCTTACACATTGCTTTTTGGTGGATGCCATTGTAATATGCCTCTAATAATAATTTAATTATGAGTATATTATTAAAATCATGAACTTATCGTTAAATAAATAAAATAATATATTAGTTAATTATTATTATAGTGAAATTATTCTTAAAAGATATAATTTATAAGTATTAACATATATATTATATAATTTATAGTTATTAATATATATTATTCTATTATATAATTTGTTAGTTATATTATATAATATATTTACAACATTAATTATATTTATATTGTTATAATAAATGGTAGTTGTTTATATTATATAATTTATAACATGTAAATTTATTTTATGTGGTTATCTTATAATTTTTTTATTATATTATGTTTATATTTTTATAGTATTAGTATGATTATTATATTATATTACAATATTATGCTGCTATAATATCATTATTTATATATTTTTATTATAATATTAATTATATTAATTATTTTTATTTATAAAATTCTATTATATATTATGGTATATTTTACATTTTAGAATGAATATTGTCAGTGTATCATTTTAATTTTAGAATTTAACTACACATTAGATTAGACATTCTTGAATCAAACTTATTGACCCATAATAAATTAATAGAAATTTTAAATAATATTTAAAAATGAAATAACAATTAAAAAATTTGTTATAGGGTTCTGATTTTAAAATTAATCATAGACTTTTAATCTAAAATCTAATGACATATCAAGCACATTACTGTAAGAAATATCATCTCCTCAGAGAAAGATTATCATTATCAATAGGCATTGTCACGACCCCTATTTTTAATAATTAATTTTCAATTTAATATTACTATTTTAATGATCGTTGACCAAACTTTGACTCATGTGCATAACAAGACTTGAGGCGACTTGTGGTGAAAGGAAATCTGCACACAAGCACCTAGTTGGCATTATAGTTGCATTTGTCTTTGCATAAATAAATTATGTCGATAAATTGCTTCTCATCTTTGGTAGAAAAATAAATCACCTTTATGTTTTATAGGTACCATTTAAACAAATTTCTAGTTAAATATTAATATGCTCTTATTGAAATAAAAGTAGATTTAATTTATTTGTACATATTGGTTTTTATTAAAATTGTATATGAAGGAAATATGTTATATTTATTTATTATTTAGATAATTGTGTGTGGTAAAATAAATTGTTAAAATTATGTTTAGTTATAAAAATCTATGCATGAAATGAAATTAGAATATTTATTCTTTTTGATAACAATAGAGATAAATAATAGAAAAAAAGACAAAAACTTAGAAATAAAACAAATAGAGGAGAAATAAAACAATAGAAAAAGGACATAAATTTAGAAAATAAAACACCAAAACAAAGCAAAATAAAAATAAAAAGAGAATGATCTCTCATTCTCTCTACACACAAGATTTGCTCACAAAACATTCAATCTGAGGAAACAAGAGTAGAGGAGAAGTTTGTAGATTTGGGCAAGGAAAGAATTAGGGAAATGAAAAGAAGAGTGGTGATTCAATCATCAGAGAGCCTATTATATAGGTTTTTATTATCAAATTCTTATTGTCTAAGACTGTGTGGCTGAATGAAATCATTGTATTTCATTTAGTAATTGAAGTCATTATTTCAATTTTCTATCATTATTTTCTTGTTCATAATATCACTGACATGTATATCGTAGCATTATTGTGTCAATGATGGTGTGGATGACATTATAATTGTATTACTATATTAAATTTATATTCCTACTGAATGCCTATATATATATATATATATATATATATATATATATCTATATTTATATTAATCCTTAGTGTAATATATATATATATATATTATTAAATGTTACGTTGTGTATATACTACAAAAAATGTTGTGGTGTTCATTGTATTTTTCTTATCATAAGTGATATTGTTGTCTTGTTGAGTATGTAACACTACTTACTAATAGAAGTTTTATTTTTCTTATTTTAACTATTTAATAACGTACTGGCATAGTATATGAAATAGGCTGAGAATGGGGTTGTTGAACCCCACCCACAATTGCTAGCCACCCTCATAAGCAACCCCCATATGGAGGTCGCAGTCCCCAAAAGGGACAACAACTCCCATATGGAGGTTGTCAACCTTCCTTCTTCAAATAAGACACAAAGAGTAACTTACAACATTATGACCCTATAGATGACTTAACTTATCAAGTGTGGCTCAACTTAGTAAGAAATTAAACAATTGGATAGTATGCAAAACCTAGTTGAGATAATGATAAATGAGAGAATTTGATAATTGTGAACTTATGCAAATATATAGAATAAATATTGAGAGGAATTGAAAGTGAAAAGTGATATGAAGGCATTTTTGTTGTATCCAATCTAAAACATGGTGATTGTGTTACATGATATCAGTTTTCTTTGTCAATTGAATAAACAATTGTGTCAAATCCAAATCTGTAATAATAGTCATTTTTGGATAACTTGTGGACTATCGTGTCTTGGTCTAGTTTTTTTCCAAAGTAATGGATTTTTGCAATTTGATCGTGGTGTCATATGTTTTGAGATTGAAATGAATAAATTTTGATTTGATGGTGAAGATGATTTGGACCCGAGTGGAGGGAAATGGAGCTAAGTCTAAGAGGTGCACTTTTAAAGTGTTAATGTCATGTAAATTGGATGATCTGAGGAGTCTTCTACAATGCATATTTTAGCTTTCCATTGTCAAACACATAATTGAGCTTAGTAAAAGAGAAAGAATTCAAAAGTTGATATTGCACTCTATTCCTCCAAAGAAGATGGCATTTATAGTAAATTGATCATCAAATATTTCAATATTATAAATTAGACTATGATTATTAGATTTTGTTTTTTGAGTAATACAGTAATCATGTTATCATTAATTGTAAAGCTTAGCTCTCTATTGTTTGAACTCCACAATTTGTGTATCTCAAACCTCCGTTATTCTAAGCCGCCATTTAGGCTAAGATTTGGTAGATCGGAATACTAACAACCAAATCACAAAGGGATTGAATCAATTCATCCTATGACACAAACCTATATTAGGTTGAGGTCTATCTCTTTTTGATGTAAGCATGTAATTTTACCTAACTAATAATATATGTCTAGATGGTTACAATTAGCATTTGCATGATATCTTAATGATAGTTGATAAATGTTATAAGATTATTTATTGGATTTGTTTATTAGTCTTTAAGATGAATTTTAACTGATAAATGAATCAGTTAGTCAATACTTAAGTGGGACCGATAATTAACATTAAATCATGATGAATATTAAGATCATAGCAAATGATTTTTTGTTGTCTCAATCATTGAAATTTGATTTAGTTTATCAGGCCTTTTCTCTATATAATTAGATAGGTGAATTTAAAATATTTCTTGCAAAGTGAATGAAGCTACTGATTTTATAAGAATATATACTCATATATGTTGATGGTTTTTTTATGCACTTCTCAACACAGGCAATGTGGAAATGCATTACCTCTCTTGAAAGACAATCTTCCATAGTCAAATTGTAGAACACTATCCCAAGGTCTCTCGGATGTCAGGTCATGACAGTGCTTGGAATATATCAGTTGTTTTATGATGTGATTTGCTACAATCACAAGGAGGTCTTACGTGGATAAAGTTGTAGGAGAATTGGGTTTGCGAATAGAGTTCTTCGGATGGGAAATTACTGCACTTTTGTTGCAGGTTCAAAGAGCAGTCTTCAACTCCATCTTAACATTGAATCTGGCTTTACAATGTGCAATGAACCTTAGCATAGGTTATTTCTTAAAAAAAAAAGGGAAAAGGGCAAGGGAGAGAGAGAGTTCCTAGACCTGCAACTACCAATGAACAGTGATCATGGAGGTTTCTACTGTGGATAGTTTCCTTAAAATAGAATTTCACTTAATCAAAAATTTCACAATGCCATGAAATCTATGCTATCTTCTAAGGACTACAGATCTTTCATCATTCATTTGCCATATAGATGTGAATAAAGATAAAGTTTGAAGAGCAACTATAAAATCAAGGTCCAAAATAACTTTGTAGAGTCATCTACCAACAACAAATGACTAAAAGTATGGACAAGAAAAGCATACACACAGTAGGAATCTTCATCACCAAAGACAACATTACTAAATCTACCAAGGATAGCCAAAAGAGAGCTAGAACAACAAAGTAAATTAAACTAGAATCTTAACTTATGAGAGAAGAATCATGAAACATGAGAAGAAATCCATAAATGCACCAATGGTCAATGTATTTCTATTGCAATTTATGCAGCATGTCTTTACAACAACTCAACTCTCTTAAAATGAGAGGAGGAGATCCCTATTTATAGTTTTCAGAAAACAAAATGAGTGGCCAAGATTCAATTGTGTGGCCAAGATTCACTTTACAATAGGGTTTCACCTACCCCCAAATATATTACATTTAAAAAATACACTTTATCTTTTCCCTATTTCGTCTTTTAGTGGTGGCACTGTAGCGTTTTAGTCCTCCTGTTGTTTGCTCTCTGCCACATCTATTATTTTAGGAATTCTTCATTAATAACAAGGTTGCCCTCTTGCCTTTTCGAGGTTACATACTTAATGAATTTCATGACCATCGACCGGACCTTGTCGACCTTGATGATGTCGGATTTCAACACCTGGTAGCACCATTCCTTAGAATTGTTGACAAGCTTCTCCTAGTCTTCGTCGTTCTTGGCAACGTGGTCTTTGAAAAGTTCAGACTGGGTGCAAGCCCAGGCAGCAAAGCTCATAAAATCTATGGTAACCTTGGCCGACATCCCATCTTTCATCCTCCTACAGAAGTGAGGCTTTATGCTCTCTGGATTGATCTTGACAACGAACAACTCGTACCCGGTCATCAACTTGAGGTATCTAAGACAATCTCCTCTGGCCTCCTTAGCCCATCCAATATCTGGAATTACTTGCTCTAGGTCTTGTTCCAGCCTCCCCTTTCGGTGATTGAAGTCTTGCTTCCACACATCCATCAACCAATGGTCATTGTCCTTGAAGGCAAGTTCCTTTTCCCAAACCTCACTTGGCAATGCGAGGATAGCCTCAATTTTCAAGTGGGCAGCCTTATACTTCTTTGGGAACTCATGGAAAATTCACCTCGTGCCTTCAAGAGACGTTTGCACCTCTAGGAACTTGTTTGTTGTTTAGACAGCTAGATTGATGCCCGTATTCCCAATGTCCAAGACCTGTCGGAACCAATTTTCTGTGTTCTTATCCAAGTTCCTCCTCCTTTCCAACTTGTTGATCTGTTCCTTGGACAACAACTATGGTGGGGCCAATGATGTGGTAGGTTGCTCCTCTGGAGATGACCATTGTTGAATATAGGTCGTTAGATTAGCCACCTATTCCTTAAGTTCTTCCTTTAAAATCTTATCCTGTTGGATAAGGTGCACCAGTATAGTGACTGATACCCGAAGATGGTCAACCTTTTGTTCCCTAGTGGCCACTCCCAAGTCAATGGTGGAGATGTTGTAACCTATTCCTTGTTCTCCCACCATTAGCATAGCTATTTGCACAACCTTGGATCCAGAGGCATCCATCATTATCTTAGATCTGACTCTAGGCTTCTTCTCTTTCCTAGTACCTATCTAAGCTCTAGCCAGTATTGCCTCTAGTCTGGCTTTCATATCTTTCTATGCAGGAGTCTTCTTTTCAAGCTATCTTTCTAGCCAGTCGGGCATTAGGGGCCCTTCCTTGGGTGATTCATGCTGATCCCTGCTATCCTCTTCTCTGCATTCGATGGCCCTATCACTGAGGGTCTCTTGCTCAATTCTTATATCTTCCTTCTCCTCATCATAATCCTACATGAGCATTATGCATTTGATAGGAGACTTGGTGGGTAGGTGTTTATCAGGGTGGTCCTCCCTTTCAGCATCCTTCTCTTCTTCATCTTGGTCATGCCCATGATCTTTGGGTTTAGCTTCTTGTTTCTCTTCATGGAAGGATGTCTCTTCATCGTGCTCGAGTGTTTGATCTTGTCTTTCTGTAGGAGACCCACCACCCTCAGTCTCTAAAGCTGCAACCTTTTCTTCAGCCGTAGGCTATCCTTCAGCCTCTTTTTCTTCAATTTCTTTCAGTTGTTTGGCCCATTCGGTGTCAAGCTCTGGATCAGTTGTTTCTTGGATTATGTCCATGCCTAGACCTTCACTGTCTTCACCGGAAGATTCATAAGCCACCTCATCAATCACCCGATGTTTGTATATTGGGTGCTCATGATACTCAAATTCCTCATCTTCCAGCCTCTTCACTCCCTCTAGTTGTTGTCGCTCTAGCTCATTAGAGATTTACATTGTAGCCTCCATTCTAGGTGGTTTTGTAGGAGGAGGGAGAACTAGGGTGTTAATCATTGCTTGGGCGATTGCAGCTTGCACCATTGGATTTGCAAGCATTCTCAAAAGTTCAGACGACAGATTATGCATATACTTGACAAAGGACTCCAGGAGAGTGAGGGTAGGCACTGCAGTAGTCAGAAAGGAAGGTGACATGGAGGATGGCGAGATTGGTGAGGTAGTGGCGGAGGATAAATCCACCGTTATGACCTGCACGATTGTAGAAATGGAAGCGAGGTGGACAACAAGGTCCACCATGGGCGGAGAGGAAGCAACTATTGCATGTGAAATGGGTGGGATGGTAGCAACGGGAGCAGTGATTGCAACAGTAGATGAAATAGGCGGAGATCTTGGTGGATCAACTTCAATCTCTTCTCCCTCATCGAGTGAATCCTTAGGTATTACTGGCATCTTAGTGATGTTGCTTGTTCTGCTATGCTTCTTAGGAGGCATACACTTTTGGGTTAGGTTTCTGCTCATCAACCTCCTTTCTCTTCTTGGACTAGATAGATGGAGGGGACTTTGATGTTTCTCCAGTTGTAGTAGCAGCTGCCCCACCATCAGAACTGCTGAGTTCACTTTCGAGTGCCTTGAATGTCAAGGTGACTCCCTGTTTCTTCAAACGAGCGACTTGCCCATTGATCCATGCCTTTGTTTGAGCCTCGATGAGCTTGGTAAGAACGTCGAGGTCATCAACCTCTTGTCCAATCTATTAAAGGCAGTGGAAATTTTTCAATAGCACTATATCTCAGGTTGATCACTATGCTCTCCTCCTCCTCAAGTTGATCTAGGATCAGACACAGGTTTATCCTCCTTATGAAGTAGGCGGTCATACACATATAGCTTTGTACCTGCACTTCAAGGTCATCTTTGCAATTAGCCCAGAAATCCTCGACATGGTGGAGGTGGGCATACTCTTGTCCAAGTGCTTTCTTGATGAGGCCATATGGGTCCATCTGTGGCTGAGCTATGTGTGGTCTGAAGTGGTACTTGGCTAGTTCCTTCTCTGAATTGCCCGTGCATTAGGAGGTATGAAGCTCATACACTCCCTGGCCGAGTGTAAGGGGATAAGGGGTTCCCGCCAGATGCTTGCTACTTAGAGTTTTGTGTATGTGTCACAACTACCAAGATAGTTCTAACAGTACAATTTGGTCATTAGGATATCAGGGTAGCTTGTTCGGCCTTTTGGAGAACCCCTAGGCATGAATGTAGGTGAATTTGGGAAACTGGATGAATAGGAAGGCATAGTGCTTGAGAAGGGCCCTAGCACTATGAGAGACTCTTCTCTCAAAATCACCTCCAAGCAGCCAGATGATGTAGGCAATAAAAACATCATTAACCCTACAATAGTCCCTCTTGAAATTTATGTACTGGAGCTAAGGGTACTTGTCATATGGCTTTAGCTCTCTTCCCGGTGCCTCATTGGGCATCACAGACAATCCACTATAGTACCACCGGTCAACAAGTGAATAGACCAGGTAGGATGTCATATAGAATTTGGATGTCTTCTTCACCCTCGCGAATTGCTCATGGAAGCAATTACTAATTATCTCCCCCAAATAGAACATTGTATTATCCCCATGGAGAATTTTCTCAATGAAGTACAACATCCACTCCTAGAAGAAGGCCGCAACAGGAAGGCCCATTACTCGGCTCAGCAGGGTAACCAGATCATGATAGTCCTTAAAGAAGTCAGTGTGGTAGAGCTCTTGAGGAACTTTGGCAACACTGCCCCTTCTTTCCTTCAACTAGTATTGGTTGATTAGATTTTTGCACTTCAATAGATCCCCATCCCATAATGCCTTGCACTCCTGAATATTTGGGGTCTCCATGCTCTCGAAGATGGGTATGTGAAAGGTTCTTGTTATCCTGAGAGCAGACATATCAGCCAGGATATTTCCATCCCTATCCACGATGGTCCTTGTTTCAAGTTGGTATGCCTACCGACATGCCATTACCAGCTTGGGGGAAATTAAGGCAGGCGGGAAACCTACAGCCTTGGCAAGTCCACTGCTTTTGATCAGTTTTGTGTTATCTGTCTTTGGCTCTATTCTGACCATTGATGTAAAGTCATCAATATAAACATGTCCGATATTGGTATCTATGATATCTTTCCAACTACTTGTGATTTTGAAATGTAGTGGCACCCCCTGGAATTGATATTTCATTTGATCTTTGTCTTCCTTGCCTCAAGGGGCTTTGGCAGTTCTTTTCCCTTTGTCTTTGGCTGCCCCGAAAGCTTCTACACCAGATTCCATAAATCCTGCACACACAGAGATGGGAGTTAGAAAAATTAAACATGAGGAAGCAACCTTGAACAAACCCTTGAAAATCAAGGTTAGATCCACAATTGTCACTTAAGAAAAACCTAACATTTGATAATAATATTGGAAGGCAAACGTATGATTCGGGTCCCAAGGGTTGGACTTCCCCTGGAAAAATGTCGTTTGGAGGGGAAAACAAGGCAAGGTACTCCCAATGACTTCTCTCGATCCTGGATTTTCTCAACAAAGGGTTCATGTGGGAGAAGGTCAACTTTTAGCAAGATGGGTCGAAGTCCATTTTAATTTTGGAGGCCATTTGAGCCATCATTTTGTCATTCGGGCCTTAGCTGTAGGAAGGCTACCCTGGATTGGCTATCTGGAGCATTGCATGGAAAACATCATCCCAGTAGGCGGGCTCTAGAGTTCAGGCCGTAGGAGTCGAGAAGCTATCAGAGGATAACTGTAAAAAAACAATGAAACATGGATGGAAATTCGGGGATCAAAGTCCGGAGATGGACATTCGGAGCATCAGACCCAAGGTGGACTTATTAGTTAGTCAAAAAATTTAGAGGCGAATTGAGGTTTGGGGCCCGGTGTCTAGGAAGGCGGACAGGTTTGGCCGTTCAAGATGGCGAAAACGAAACAAAATTCTGAGGTTGGAGAGCAGTTTGGACACACTATTTTTTCGTTTAAATCATGTGGGGAAAAAGGGCGACTAGGACTCGGGAGTTGGGAAGATGCCCCATGGTGGCCGTATGAAACAGAAAACTGGAGATGGTGACCCGAGGATGAAAGGTCGAGGGCTGGGGTCTGAGGGCAACTCCAAAGTTTGTTTTGTTTCAAGTTTGGTGGACTTCTCAAGCCCGGAGTCTGAGGTCTGGAATGATGGAGGTCATCGGCCGTTGGTGACGGGAAGCGGGAAAGGAAACTTGGTGTCAGGAGCCCGGGGAAGGCTTCACTATTGAAGTGATTTTTTTTTTAAGTTTGCATCGTGCCCGAAGAGAGACTCAGGCCTGAGGAGTGTTGTCGTCGGTCCGAAGAACAACGGCAGGAGGAAAACACTTTGAAGTTCGATCTTTGATGTTTTATGGGGAAGCTCTTCATTTCAATCTCGTGGGTTCTTTCAAATTAGGGTGCTTTAATGGATTATTAGTATTTTTCCTCCTCGTTCTAAGTTTTGACCTATGAATTTGAGGAAAAGGAGAAAAGAGAGGTGGATGACAATCCTACCTTCGAGGCCCGAAATAATATAAATCTGAATCCTCGACGAGCGGCGAAGCTGAGATCCGGGCATGGAGGTGGGATTTGCTAGGGCCACACCATGCTTTCTATTTCTTCCTGACATGTGAAAATGATAGGTCGATATTGTTTAAATATTCCTTGGAACCGCAATAAATACCCTTTAATGAATGATTGTATGACGACTGCTTGGTAGGTGAATTCAAATTCCAAGATGGTGACGGGAGTACCGGGGTCCGGGAGCCGGGAGGCCATCGAAGGATTTCCGTTGGAAGATAAACAAAGGAAAGCCAAATGGTGAAGGGAATGTCAGGGTCTGAAGTCTAGGGGGACGGAGGTTGATAGCTGTTAGAAACAGCGGAGACCACGAGGAGACTCGGGGGAAGCTTCTCGAAGAGCAGAAAGACATGAGGGCATGACTGCCACCATGAGGAGACTCGGGGGAAGCTTCCCAAAGAGCAGAAAGACACGAGGGAATGATTGTCAAGATTTGGCAAGTGAAGTAAATAGTTGTCCGAGCACAGGGGTCCGAGGGCCAGGAAGACGAAGGTGGTGGGCCATCGAGGATAGCGAAACCAAAAGGGAAACCCGCAAGGGGAAACCTGATAATTCGGGCCCAGAGAGTCTCACAGACGTCAGAAGGGCAAACTGATAGAGAAAACTTGAAGGGGCTTAAGACTTAGCATTTTTCAAAGGGGAAAAATTTGGTCAACCCTAAATGAGAATTTTTGAGAACGTGGTGACCGTCAGGGACACTAAAATGGGGCACACAAAACGAGGTGAAGCAAAAAGGACCCGACAAGGAAAAAAACGGAAAGAGAGTGTCCCCGTTCTGAACAAGGCATGTGTGCTATAGGCACAACAATATATTCTTTGGTTTATATATGTAATCACATACATACATGAGCTATACCTTCTTTATTTAATTCAATGATCGTATATTGCAACAAACTTCTTAAATGATGTCCTATGATTTGGCGACATTACATCTATTATTGTTTAATATATAAACAATGACTTGTCACTCTTTTTGGTTCGATGCTTTACAAAGAAATATCTTTTTGAAGTTGTAAATCAGAATTATGAGATGAATATCTTATAAACTGTATACATAATAGTGGAGTTATTATCTGACATTTTTATATGATAAAGATTCCAGCTCTTATGATTCTTTAGGATATGAAATGTGATATTATTAAGAAGATGAATGTTAAGTAGAGAAACAAAGTGATCCTTTGTAGTTGATTGCTTTATTATTTAGAAATGTGTAATGAAATTGTAAATGGTCATCTTAGTGAGATAGTATGATCATTGCCAGTGAGGCACCTTGCAACCAGTGAGCCATTTCTTTAAGTCAGTGAGGAGGCATTTTTACGAGTGGGTTTTCATCCCTATGAGGGTTTTTCACTCATGAAAATCACTATGTTATGGTTCTTTTGTGGATGCATTTATGATCTTGATGTTTCCTTAATTTGCATTACAACATTTGAATATATATGTATTGATATTGCGTTATCTTTGAGTAAGCCTACATGGCTAAATTTTGTAAGGCATGACCTTGTGTTGATATACATATTGACTCATTAATGTATGCAATTCCATTTGAAAATAATGATGAAGTTATTTAATCATTTCCTTTTAGAACCATTTAATAATCATCTTATACTATTTAATTATTTTGGGTATTTATTTTCTTATTGAAGGTTATTTTAAGTAAGTGAGATTTACAAACCTTATAGGCATAATCACATGTTTTCTTATTCTTCAAGTCAAGGAAAACCTCCCATAGAATTTTCATAACTATTAATGAGCTACAACGTGTGAAACATCATCATAAATCAGAATCATCAAGATTTGCACCCTGTATCTTAAACACCCTGTTTAATTATCTCAAATGTTGATGGGATGGAAGATGAAATTTCATGACTAGGATATTCTTGTGACTTTATATGTCATTTTACTCAATATTAAATAATACAAGACATGAATACCATCTTAGAAATTTTGGAATAAAAAAAATACAAATTACCTACCTGTTGCCAACCACTAAGTAAATTATTTTTGGGAAAAATATGACAAATATATCTATATATATATATATATATATATATCATTTGCTTAAATGTTATAGTTTAACCTACCTCTAGTGATATGACACATATGCCTCATAAAATGCTTCTTTTTGATAATAATTATCCATGTGGGATTATTTACACCTATAGACATCTAAATTTGACCACTTATATTTAGTCAAATTTATCCTTTTCGTCTAAATATCCTTTTATCCACATTAATTAATATTAACATTATTTGATTAATCCCATTAAAGTCTTCTAAATCCCTAAGGTATTTAGTTAAATAATTAAATACCTTACCCTTTATCCCTTTCTTCCAAGGAATTAAATAAATAACCCACTTATTTAATTCCCTTTATATCCCATCCACACTTTATCCTAATTCATCTCCTAATCCGATCATTAGGGATGTGACATCCTCCAACTTTTGCAAGTTGTCTCCTAATCATCATTAACCACCTAATCCTCTTCTAATCATTCAACCTTAATCCAATCACTTGCCTTTTCTAGAATGTCCCTAAGTCAACCTTTCATGGTACTTACTTTATTTGGTTTGACCTCTTCCCCGTGTGAATTAAAAATTCACAATTATTCCCCCCATGCATTTCTCTTCCCCATGACCTCTCAAAGGTCACATCAGGTACATGGGACAAGGACCTCCTTTTGGAGGACCTTGTCTTATCCATGGGTTTATTCTAAGCTTTTGAATTTAAAATTCACTTTTATTTCTCCAATGCCCTCTCCAATCCCCATGGTGACAAGAGTGGACTTTCTAAAAGTCATAACTTGTCACTTTCAGCCCCACTTGGGGACAACGAATCCCTTTTTAAGGAAATCCTCTTCAATCCCAAGGTACTTGCAAGCACCTTGGGACCACAAGGCCTTTTGCATGTCACCTTGTACTTCTTCCATCTCACCCTCCAAATGGAAAGATGTGAGGGCTTGTGAGTCCTCAACTCATCACAACCCTTCATCTTGTCCATGGTGGATCAATCACAACCGTCCATTTTTATTTAAATGGAGGACCTTGGCCTCAAGTTAAGGAGGTTAGAGTTGGAGATTATTTGCATACAGGCCATTATTGCATTCAAGAATTCAAGTCCTTCAAGCCATGTACATTCAAAACCATTCTTGTAGCCATTATTGCACTCACCCACTATCATCAATCACTCAACCATCTCCATTATTGCATAAAGTTTGTCATCAAAGAGCACACATCAAAAGCACTATCAAGGGCCAACCAAGGATCAACACGAATAGAAGGTATAATCACTTAGTTTTTATCTTTATTTTGTTTGTGCTCAATGTAGCCTAATCTTGAGGTGGTCTAGTGGTGTTTTTCTCATTGCATTTACTTAGTTTTCGCATATTTAGAGTTAATAACTTTCACTGCACACATTTCTAGCACACTCGGTGGGACCCACATTACGGGTCCATTACTTTCACATGTTTTGTTGTTTGAAATCTTGCAGGTTCAGAAACACAGAGGCGACTCCGCTCACAAACAGGCGACCCCTCCCTAAAAGGGGTGACCCTGCCCAAAGTCTGAATTTTCTATTTTCTGCTTTTGCCTAACTGTTTGCAAGTTTTATTTCACAAATGGGAAACCCTGCCCAAAATTCTAAATTTCAATTTTCAGTTTTTTGCATTTTCCTGATTGTTTGTAGGTTTTTTTTCACAAACGAGTGACCCTGCCCAGAATAGGTGACCATGCCCCAAAAGGGGTGACCTTGCCCAAAAGTCTGACTTTCAATTTTCAGTTTTCTGCATTTTCTTGACTGTTTGTAGGTTCTGTTTCACAAACGAGCGACCTTGCCCAGAATAGGCAACCACGCCCTAAAAGGGGTGACCCTGCCCAAAAGTCTAACTTTTAGTTTTTAGTTTTCTGCATTTTCCTGACTGTTTGTAAGTTCAGTTTTATAAATGGGTGACCTTGCCTAGAACAAATGACCACACCCTAAAAGGGGCAACCCTACCCAAAAGTCTAATTTTTAGTTTTTAGTTTTATGTATTTTCCTGACTGTCTACAGGTTCTATTTCATAAATGGGTGACCTTGCCCAGAACACATGACCACGCCCTAAAAGGGGCGACCCTGCCCAAAAATTTGATTTTTCAGTTTTTCCATTTTCTAGTTTTTTTTGTTTCTCTGACCTTTTGTAGGTTTTGGAAAAATAGGCAACCCTACCCAAAACACAGAGGTGGCCACACCCAAAAATAGAGTTCGCTCATCAAAGACAGAAAATGAAACAACTAACATGTGTGTTGCAGGGGGGGCATCTTTTGCTTTCATTTCTAAGTTAGGAACATAGGATTAATTAAAGGGTCAATAAATCTCCTTGTTGTGTTTGAAAGTGGGATATTGGCATATCCAATCCCCTTGCACCATTTGTCGATCCTGGGTGGAGAGAAATCGTAGTCATTTTAGTCTTTTTACCCATTTTCACTTTATTAGCAGGACCTTCTTGGGGATTTCATCACCCCAAGGGATGATTCCAACCACGCGTACCAGCGGGGTATATAAATGGGGGAGGAAAAATTTGTACCTCAATCTAGTCACGTCATGTCTGGTGGAGCATCAAAGCTAGGGTGATACCTAGACAAGATGTGAAGAGTTGGTCCAAGCTCCTAGTCTTTCACTGGCTGCTCCCGACTCACGCTTGTGATAGACTAGTGTTCACGGTTTGGGCCCCACGTACAGTGTGTATATCAAGGACTCCCTTAGAAACCTTGTTAAGCCTAGATAGAGGATCGTGTTGACCATACCCTTAACACTAAAATTAGGCTTACTTTTTTTGAAGTATTTTCTTGTGAAAAACCAGTACTTGTCAGTCAGTTTTGGCCTTTTACTTGTCATTTTTACCCTTTGCCATCACTATTTTTGACTAAGTTAGGTTTAGAAAAATACATAGAGGTGACCCCAGCCTGAAATGGGTGACCTTTCCCTCAAAGGGGTGACCATGCCCTCAAAGGGGCGACCTCGCCTTTCTTGTTTCAGTCATTTTTCACCCGGACCAAGTCAAAATTCACCAATTTTCCTGAAACAGGCGACCTTGCCCTCAAAGGGGTGCCCCTGCCCTCAAAAAGGTGACCTTTCCCTCAAAGGGGCGACTCCACCCTCAAACAAGTGACCTTTCCCTCAAAGGGGCGACCCTACCTCCCTATCTCAACTACTGTTTATCATGTCTAAGTCAAAAATTTGGTATTTTTTCCTATTTGGGTGACCTTGCCCCCTGTTTGGGCATCCCCACCCACTATCTAGGTGACCCTGCCCTCTAAGGGGCGGCCTTTCCCTCTGAATAGTCATTTTCAGCCTTCGTTCGCTAACCGTTACCCCGTTTCAGATGCTCATTTTTCGGTTCTGAGTGTCGTTCCCTCATTCTGGGTAGTCATTTGACCATTTCGACCATCCGTCCATCCATTTCGGATATCCATTTGCCCGTTCTGAACATAATTCCCTCATTTTGGTCACCCATTCTGAGAAGTCGTTCACTGATTCTGAGAAGCCATTCACCCATTCCGGGAACCTGTTTTCTCGTTCCGAGTGTCATTCCCCCATTCCAAGCATCTGTTTTCCTATTTTGAGTGTCTGTTCACCCATTCCAAACATCGTTTCCTCAGTCTGTTTGTCCATTCATCCTCTTTATCAACATTGTTCGATTGTTTAGAGAAGTCCAGAGGTTGTTTAGGCGTCCTTGCCCCAGGATAGGCATCCCTTCCCTTGGATAGGTGACCCTGCCCTTAGACAGGTGACCCTGCCCCACGACAGGTGTCCCTGCCCTTGGATAGGTGAACCTACCCTAGGACAGGCGTCCCTACCCTTGATAGGCATCCCTACCCTAGGAACAAGAGTCCTTGCCTTTTCTTCTTCATCTGGGGCCCTATTCAGGTTTGTTTTGGTGTCCGTTCAGCTGCTTTCTGCCTTGTTCGTCACATCCAAAGAGTCAATCCTTCATACCACGATTAGCCTACATCTTCCTCAGTCCAAAATCATCATCTAATCATTTCCTCCTCATCCTACTCATCCCCAAACCATCCATTTTTTTAAAAAAACTAGGAATCTATTTACCCCAACTTGTTGAGGTCATAACTTTCTACTCGGTGCTCAAAATTCAGAACCGTTTAAACCGTCAGAAAGGTCTCCTAGAGTAATAATTCAATCCAAAAAATAGCATGCCTTTGGCAACACAATTTTAGGGAGCGATGCAAGTTTCAACCCCAAATTCCGCTCTGAAGGCCTCCGAAAATGCGATTTACTACAACATAGAAAAAACCAAAAAAATTGAAAAATTTAATTTTCACTTTTTCCAAATCCTGTCACCTTTGGAATTTTCTAAACCAGAATATGAGCTTTAATATAGTCCTGATATAAGCTCCAATCCAGTTCTAATATGAGCTTTAATCCCATCATCCTAATCTGAGCTTTTATTCAATCCCAATCTGAGCTTAACTCGAATCCCGATTTGAGCCTTTAGTCCATCCATATCCAAGATCTTTTGATATCAAACCAAATGTTAAGATCTCTTCCCCCATATTTTTCCAATCGCTCTATCCCTTCTCTAGTCTGTCGTCTTCCATCATCTATTCTTTCCTTCTAATCTGTATCCATCATGAATCCTTATCCCCCTCTGACATGACCAATAATAATAGTCAAGGGGAATCCTAACTACGTTGATGATGATAATGAAAGTCTTGTTGATCAAGAAGAGTGTAATATAGATCCCCTTGATGTTATCATTGCTAGCAAGATTTTTCCAATCGCCCACCAAAATCCAACTACTCCTTCAAACTATCCCCCCATGTCTTTGTCTACATCTAATAACAGTCCTTATGCTACCCTTGACAAGGGATATCCAGTATCCTCACCATCTACATATTCATCATGTCCTCTCTCTCCACCTCTATCATATCCAACATCAACATCCTCCTATAGTAATCCATCTCCCCCTTACTCCTATCCTTATCACCATCAAAACTCCCAATATCTCTACCTTATATATATATAATCATCCATCCCAATCTTCCCATCCTAATCCACCACTTGCACCTTCCTATCATAATCCACCATCCCTATATTCCTCTTATCCTAATCCACCATCTCAATTTTCTTATCCTCATCCACCATCCATCTCCACTTATTCCAATCCACCACCCACATCCCATTTTTGTAATCCCATATTCACATCTTCCCATCCTAATCCAACATCCACACCCTCTTACACAAATCCACCATCCATGTCCTCTTATTCTAATCCACCATCTCAGTATTCGTACTATAATCCACCATCTCAATATTCCTACTATAATCAACCATCCCAATCCTCCCAACCTAATCTAGCATCCACATCCTCCTATCTTACTCCATCATCCACATCCTCCCATGTCACTCCCCCCTTCACCACATTATATCTTAATCCTCCTTCTAATCCTAATCCACAAATCCCTAATCCTAGTCCTCCAGCCACCCCTAGTCCTACATCCAATCCCATCCCCTCATCTAATCCTACTCCTCCAATCACTCCTAGTCCTCCATCCAATCCCATCTACTCATCTACTCCTAATCCACCAATCCCTAACCCTAATCCTCCATCTCCTCCTAGTTCTACATCCACTTCCATCCACTCATCTAATCCTAATCCATCAATCCCTAATCCTAGTCTGACATTCATTCCCATTACCCCACCTAATCCTACATCCCTTCCAAATGTCATCCAAGGAATCATGACAAAAGAGACATCCCCAAGTCCACATCTTGATGTTGTGAAACAATGCCCTCTCACTCTATCATGTATAGTCACTAGTGATGAGGCCCTCCTCCGTCCTACACCTATCACTACCATTACCATTCCTAACACTATACAAATGGTTGAACCCGTCAAACCCATCAAATCCATTGAATCCCCATTTTCTACTGCTAGATCCACCCAATCCATTGGAGACATCCAACCCACTCCTCCTAGTCCCAATATTATCGAACCTCAATCCCATGACCTTGATGAATCCTCCATCCTTCCATCTCCCCCATCTGAGGAGTCCCTCCAACACTCCTCCCTTGTCATGCCTCTCACACAAGATGAGCCATGCCAAGGGCTTGATCCAAAGCATACAAGCATATCCCCTCCTCAAAATATTAATCCTACCATCCCATCCACTTCATCCCAAGATCATAGTCCCCCATCCATCCCATCTCACGATTCCTTTCCTGACCCAAATCTTGATCCTACCATTCTATCTACTCCATATCAAAATCACACTAGCTCATCTGCTCCATCCCTTGATCCCCTTTGCACTCAAGATCTAATCACTCCATCTCATGAGCCCTTATCACCCACTGCCACAAATATAGATTATGTGATACCCTCTCTCGATCCCTTATCACTCATCCCTCCTGATCAGGATACTGCTATCCTCTCATCTTCATCACATGATCCTCCATCATTGCCTAGCTCTGTCACCTCACCACCACTTTTATATCACCTCAGTAACATTACCCTCCTCCATGGTGGTCTTCTTACAAAAGAAAAACAAAGTATATGAACCACCCTTCCTCCTCCACCTACTAATGGACTCACATCATGCTTCCAAAATAATAAGCATCCCACCATAGATCACATGCTCAAGAACATGAACTATGAAGGCAAAGGTTTAGGCCTTCATGAGCAAGGTATGTTAGAGCCCATCTAGGTCAAAGAACATCCAAGCACTTAAGGTCTTGGATATATTTCCCAAGAATCACAATCCAAAAATGTTGGTACAACCTCCATACATCCTAAATGATCCTCTCCTAAAGGAATGAGAGGCACTTCCCACCATTCCACCAAATCATTTTTTTCCATCCACCCTCCTTCATCATATTACCTCAAAACAATCGTCCATCTTCCTCCTTCATCTTTAAAATCCATTTTGGGTCCTTATATCCCTCCACCAAACTTCACACATCCTACATATACAACATCCATTTTGGGCCCTTATACCCCAAAATCAGCCCCTCCATCCTATCCTATTTATCCTCTCATCCATCCATCACCTATCCCTAGCACACATCATAAGAATCCTAAATTCATAAATCCTAATTAGGATAAACAAAAGCACCCCTCCATGCATGCTATCTGGAATTCTCCTTCCACACACCATCATCAAAATCCTATCTATATCACTCCATCCACGTATTCCCTGCATCATCCATCACCTCCTACCTATCCCATTGCTACTACAAGAACTTTGGATTCCAAAGTAAAAACGCATAAATCCAAACATTCACATGAATCTAAAGCTCCTCATGTCCCCTTCAAAAGACATGTTGATGAAAAGAAAAATCAAATCCAAAATCCAAATCAATTTGAACAGCCACAAAGGCCCACTAAAGTAGAAATCAAAACCATGTGGATTCCCAAAAAAAAAGAGGCCATGCCTTTAAATGAGAAATCCCTAATTCCATCCAAATTTGCTAATCCAAAAGCTAATCATTCACATCCTCCATCCCCTAAATCTATTTTGGGTCCTTATGTCCCAAAATTTACTATCCCAACTCCTCCATTATCGCCACACTCTCCATCGATTCATCCTCGTATCATTTCACATCCACCACATGTGCCAATGTTGGTCCTGAACACCTTCCCCCATCACACATCCATTCCCTCATTCCATCCATACACTTTCCAACATCCCATCCCTCATCCCACACATCTACCCCATCAAATACCTTTAACCCATTCGCTTGCATCATCCATTCATTCTCATAAGGTTGTACCAACATCCAAATAGTCACTTTACACATGGGCTCTTCTTTACCTCATATGGAACTTGATGCTTGATTCCTTCATATATCCCCTTATCACATGTCTTCCAAATTCACATATTCATATCCCTATCTTTATCCATCTTCACCCATATCCTAGTCCAAAAAGTCAGAAAAATCCAAATAAGAGAAAAAAGAGAAAAAACAAAAAAACAAAATAGTTAAGAGAAAATAATTTGTCCAATGGTGAAAACTTGGCAAACAATCACCTTGGATAAGTACCATGATGAAAACCTAGAAAATATGCATCATGCGTAAATCCCCCATCTAGTTACTTCCACAATTGGGGGCAACTTCCACCTACACATTCCTTTCCTCCATCTCCTACATCCACCTATCTTCCACATCCTACCCATCATATCCCATCTATATCTAGTCCCTCCATCTTCCTTGTGACCTTGACCTAGATAGCTGAAACCATATATACATTCTTTGGACAACTCTTGGCATATATTCCCCTCATCCATACACTATCATATTCCTTATCCTCCCCATCGATCCTTCATGCCAACACCCATCTTAGTTCCTTATCTATATCTCCAATCCATGTTCGTCTCACTCCCTTATCCACCCATCCTGCAATCCCTCTTGCCTCATCATGCATAACACATCTAGAGTGGGGGCATCTCCTTATTTGTGATAGAGTTCTTGGAGACATCCTCCATCCATCCCTCCAAGTAATCCTTTCCATCTCCCCATCCTTCCCATCGTTATCTCCCCATCCATTTATCCATCTAGTAATCCCTTCCATATACCAAATCCTTATCTTCCTATATTATCATCCACTAGTCCTTTTTCGTCCTTTCATCCTTATCTCCCTATCCATCTATCTAAACATCCTGTCCATCTCCCTATCCTTATCTTCTTATCCATCTTTCCCAATCCTTATCCCTCTATCCATCCATCCTAACATCTTTCTCTTTCCCCATATTTATCAATCAATCCATTTCCCTCCATCTTTCCTTCCATCTCATAATCCCTTGTCATTGGTATCTAGTTATAGGATACTCCCATGCAATCCAATGCCATTCACATAACTATCATACCTCCTATCTATTTCTCACATCTCTGTAATATATTCCCAGTATTCATCCCTCCTCTATCCATCATCTCATCCTCCCACTTCATCTTTCGATGATTTGGATAACTATCCCATCTTTGAGCTTCATCTTATGTGTATCGACCATCCCATCTGCATAGCCTATCCTGGATCATCATATCAACTTCTTTTGTAGCAGACGGAATCTCATTGGTTCAATTTATGAATATTCTGGTGCTTTTTTTATTGTGTTCTTTATTTCTTAATGACCAGGCTTCTCACTGGTCATTAAGAAATAAATAACACAATAAAAAAAGCACCAGAATATTCATAAATTGAACCAATGAGATTCCGTAGATATTTCCCTTGATTAGTTTGTTTATTTATCCCATGCATCCATTAAAACTATTGAATAATTAGCTAATGTTTTTGTTTATCATTTCTTCCTTATCATGGTCATCTCATAATCCCTTATCCATTGTCTATCATTGGTCTTTTATTGAACTACATTTCCCCTGCGCTTTCATGTAGGCAAGGTCGATCATTTGATCTACCCTCGGGGATTTTATTTTTGTTTGTCTTGTCATCTTTCATCATTTGTCTTTGGCCTTGTGTCGAAATATGTGGCCCCTACGCTTTCATGTAGGCACGGCTAAATCGTTTGGTCTACCTCCAGGGCATTTGTACTATCCATATTTGTCATCCATCGCAGTCTCCATTGTCCTCTTTCCACTTTTATCCATGTTCTTTTTTTGAACTACAAGGGCTCCGTGCTTTCATGAAGGCAAGTTTGATCTTTGATCAACCCCTGAGCCCCTAGGTCTTTATGGTTTATTAGTCTTGTGTTATCATTCTACTATCTTGTCATCTGGTCATCTGTTCATCTTGTTGTGTCATCAAGTATGTCCCTATCCTTGCTGGTATTCACAAATAAAGGTCACTAGTATCACAAGATCTAATCAGTTTCGAGTATCTTGAGTCATGTTGATCATTTAGTTTAGTATCCATATTTGGTCTCAACTAGATGTATCCTTCCTAACAGACCTCATCAACCCCATCCTCCTCTCGATCCTATGGCAAAGGATTTTTTGAAATTGATTGCAATCTTTTGATACTTTTGGCTTTTGTTTATCATTTGAGATTCCTATTATACCTTGTCACGGCCGCCATGATCTATCATATTATGGTATGCTTTGACTAGTCAACATAGGGGCATATCTTGATCTTTGTTTGTTGTTGTCTTCTTGGTTGTCCCACATAGTACCCACCAAGACCCTTTTGGTCTTGTGTTATGCTGGGGAATCCTTTTGTGCTTGTGGTTATCCCAATACTTGGCCTAACCAAAGTCATCGCAAATAAGGGGTGTTGGGATAGCCTTCTTGTTTGTTGTTTTTATGTATGCATTAGACACTAATCTGCCTTGGTTTCACATACCATGGTACCTAGTGTCTTATGCTATAGCAAAAATTAGTGCTCCAAAAATGGCAAATTGCATTAGGACTGCATTTCTTTTCTCTTCCATTGTATTGCCTCTTTACCTCCATCCTCTTTATTCATTTTAACCATATCACATCTCCATCCAATCCTAATCCATTCAATCTAGCACAGATCATCTAATTACATCTTTGGTCTTGTTCCCAACCTTGGTACAAGCCTTGATCCAATAATAATAATAATCATCATAAGCGGGACATGTCCTTCCCTCATCAACAACACTCTCATTGGGAGTTATCCTTCCCTATCCTTGTGTTGCTTCAGAATGTATCGTTCCCTCATCAACAACAATCCATCGACCATCAGTTCATCCTACCTTGTAGGTTGACTGGGGAAACATCACCTTTTTCCTTGCAATCCATTTGTTCTCCCCATCTTCTCTTCCTAATATCATATCGTTTATCATACTCTCTCATCCATAATTTTGCATCATCTTCCTCATCTACCCTTGCATCATTTCATCCATTTCGAGAGCACACCCATGTTCTCTTTCACCCGCATGTCCTCTCGAGGTGGCATCCTCAATCCCTAACCTTCATCTTCACTCCCATCATCTTTCCTCCTAGTCACTCCTCGAATGACTGGGGCATCTTCCTTAATTCAATCATCTTCTTCTAGGTGCTATGTTTCAATTTTCTTTGAAATGATGCTACTTCGTAACACCATCTCAAAGAGGGGAAAAATGTAGACATCTAGATTTGACCACTTATATTTAATCAAATTTATCCTTTTCACCTAAATATCCTTTTATCCACATTAATTAAGTAATATTAACATTATTTAATTAATCCTCCTAAAGTCTTCTAAATCCCTAAGGTATTTAGTTAAATAATTAAATACCTTACCCTTTATCCCTTTCTTCCAAAGAATTAAATAAATAACCCACTTATTTAATTCCCTTTATATCCCATCCACACTTTATCCTAATTCATCTCCTACTCCCATCATTAGGGATGTGACATCCTCCAAATTTTGCAAGTTGGCTCCTAATCATCATTAACCACCTAATCCTCTTCTAATCCTTCAACCTTAAAACTTTCACTACACACAATGAAAGGGAGTATTAAGGTGGAGCTTTTGATTAACTTTTTAATTATTGAACAACAATATATGAAGGCACTAAATCTTTTTCTAGAAAAAAATATTGTATTACTATCAAGTCACTTTTATTCAACAATTTATCATTTACAAAGTGATCAGGACTAGAAGATTCATTCCAATTTACAAGCCTTTCCCATAATACAATAAGGTACACTGATGAATGTTCATAGCATTTGAAAGAAAATATTGTAAAAGGAATTCTTCAATCATCGCTTGGAAGAAAAATAATGTCTGGTCTACCAATAAAGCATCCTCTAAATCCAAGAAGTAGCTTGTCACAAAGAAATGTAAGATATATAAAGCTAAATTTATGATACATATAATCTATTCATGCATAGAAATAAATACACATTCAACATCCACCATTGCTTAGTAGGCCAACATAAATGATTTGATTATTTATCTACATTCCTCAATGCTTATTTTGCCTTAAAACAACAATATTTGAACTGTTAATAGCTGATTTTTCCTTTAATGGAAAGTTTAAAAACCACAATCCCAGGGCATTAAAGAGTATATTATTTGTTGAATTATTACAGATAAGATTCAATTGTCATCCCATGTGATTAGGATTAAAATAAATTGATATGTTATGTGTGCTAGTCTTTCATTCCTTCTCGTTTGGAAGATAAAGGGGTATGCCATCTGAGTTCTTATGTAGCTAATGACTTAGATGAACAAGATATCTCTTTTAAGAATAATATTAAAGGCTATGAAATATTAGTTTCAAATGGCTATGACCATAAATTAAAGTTACTTTACATGCCACTTCTGTTCACAAATAGGTTAAAGGACCATCTCTCCCCAAGAAGAAATGAATGAATTCTAGATCTATTATCTAGCAAGGTCAAGGATTCGTTAATGCAAGTGAAAATTATCCCATTATTAAGTAATTGAAAAGCATTTATTATATCCTATATGTGCTGGAGCAAAGAGTTGAAAATTACTACTATTTTACTTTTAAAAGATATGATAAAGGGCCTTCTCATCACAATAGGAAAGAAAAAAGACCAGTTATGTTGACCTGCAAGAACATAAGGGATTGGGAAATGTAGATGAACTATTCCCATTGAAGTTTTGACATTTTATTTATCTTGTCTTCTATACTTTGTGGCCTCTACTTCTTTTTTTGAATTGAGCATGCTTGTAGCTTTGTGGGATGTCTAGAATAAAAAAACTCACAAAAATAATCTAAAATAATAGCTCTTGGAAAATCTCTATGCATGTGAAATGGAGAAAAATATTTTCTAATACCTTCATAACTTTCCAGATACCTACACTCTAAAAGGAATATTAAAGCTATACAAGTACATAAAAAGAGAAACAATCATTCACCAATGCATAGAAAATTAACATAAGAAAGATGGGTTCAATGTTGAATAGAAAACCCTTACTTTATATTGACTCGTTCAAATATCTAAGAAGATGGGTCAACATTTTGTAAAAGTATCCAAAACACGAAGATGGATAACAGTGTAAGATTGGTCTCAAATATGCTTTTAAAAGAAAAAGAAAGGAAATAATAGAATATACTAAACGACACTATGAAGAGAGTATGAAAAGAAAATGAGTTAAATGTGATTGAAAATTGTGTGTAATTTTTTTTTTTGTGAAGGCGAGCCACTGTTGAAGGTCAACGACCGTGACTCCCCTTTTGAGGTGTGGGAAAAATCATTGATGGGCCACAGCCTATACGAGACTTAACCTCCATATGATATTGTCTGCCTTCTAGAGGCTATAATCCCCTATTTGTTAAATTAAATAATGTAACAAAAAAAAGAAAGAAATATTGCAGAAAATAATATAAACAAAAAAGAGCACACACAGACGAGAACATGGAAATTTTATAGTGGTTCATCAAATGATTACATCCACTTTAATAGCAGGGAATTCTCCATTAATCAATATCCAAAATACTCTACATCATGCATGGACTGCACACATGCTTTTATACAATCATATTTTAAGCTATCAAGCAAAGAGTTAGAGAATGTGAACAGTCGTGATAGTTGGACTTCACATTCCCAATAATCTCCCACTTGAAGTCCAACCGACACAGTCTTGCATAGTAACATTCCCTTCATTTCCACTTCTTTACATCACAAATAGACCCATTGAAGATTTTAACTTTTCTAAAATTTTCTCATGAACACTCCAGATTAGTTGTCTCCAAAACCGATTAAAAGCAAAGACATCTTTTTCCTGCAACTTTTTCAGGTGCAAAATCACCTATAAATTCATAATCAGGAAATCCACCATCAACTGCTCTTTCTAGATCAATATCCACTGCTTCCTTTTTTCCCTTACTACTAAGGCCCAAAGTCTCCATCTTTGCCGCTAACATGCTCTCCTCAAATTGCGTATATGCATCAAAGATAATACAAAAATCCCTCATAGTTATCACTGCCATCATCTCTGAATTATCAAACTCGAAAGGACCCATAGGGCCTCCATCATTTCCCATATGGTTCCTAGATGCCTCTGTCTTGGATGCATAAGCTAGAGGATATACCGTGACCTTGAAGCTCTCCACAGGAAGCACTAAAGACCTGGCAATAAGAAAATTAATAAGATCAAACTTCTCAATTTTCCGCTTGTCCGCCGGATCCAACTTCCCAATGAACTTGTCATCTGGGATATTATTTCTCATATTGTAGGCATAATTCTCTAGAGAATTCTTGGCCTCAACTTTCTTCTTGAGCTCCTCATCCTCGGGCTTGAATTTCTTGGCGTCCTGAACCATTGTCTTGATCTCCTCCTTGCTTAGCTGACCCTTATCGTTGGTAATGGTAATCTTGTTCTTCACGGCGGCAGTCTTATCCTTCACTGAGACATTCAAAATTCCATTGGCATCTATGTAGAAGCACACATTGATCTGTGGGACTCCCCTGGGTGTCGGTGGGATGCCAGAGAGCTCAAATTTCTTGAGCAGATTGTTGTCGCGAGCTCTAGCCCGCTCACCCTTGTACACCTCAAATCTATCTCTCTCTGCCCCAAAAAAGTCCTCAGCTTCTAAGGAAAACAAATGGGGTTCTTCAAATTTTATAATTAATTGGCCGTTGGGCATGGAAATAATAGTGGAAAGGCTGCCATCATGCGAGTAATTACAATGCCATTGGCATCTTTCTCAACTGCCATATCTATGACAATCTTGGGATGGAACCTAAACAGAGCATCCTACGCAAGTGACAGCCTCTCAATGGCCCCAACATGGTGATCTCTCTCCGTCGGCGTAGAAATAAGTACAACCCTTTCCTCACATCCTTCCACTATCTCTTACATACTTATCTTCACCCTAGTTTCACACCGTATTTGAGATATAATACTGCCTCCTTTTCCTACCTTGGCCTCGGGGCACAAAACCTTAAACACTATATCTCCCTTCTCTACCTGCGATGCCTGAAACGGCTTGGAGCGATACCCATAGTACTTCGCTCCCATTAATGGCCGCTTCATTCCCCAACTAACGAATCTCCCACTACGTTTGATTAGTCCGCCTTTTTTATGAGGCTTTTGTCTACGTTTCAAGAAACTCCTCTGCATCTTTTCACCTTTTTCTTGTTGAAGTGGATTCCCATAAATCTTTACATGCTCCACCATCTATTCCTTGGTCAACACATCAACAAATTCTTCAGCCTTGCGCTCCTCTTTCACAACCGACTGGACAACCTCCGCCATGATAACATCTTCATCGACCTCCTCATCCAGGGTTCGAACTGAGATCTCCACCTACACAATTTTTCTTCATAAATGTTGAGACCCAACTTCAAAATCCTATGAATTATAGAAGCAAAGGTATTAGGATCATCGAGCCGGAAGATGAAAGTGAGAAAAACCATTTCATAGATGAGCAATACTAGGTCCTTTACAGACTTCCCACTCTTATCTGCCTCTGCCCTCTTCCACAACTCCTCCATGATGGCTTTCTTGTGTTGCGCATCACTTGTGCGTTCAAGAAGTGCCCTAAGCTCAATTTTGAGATCTTCTAAAAACTCTTCTAGTTCAGATTCAACTCCAAAACCAACATCCTTCTCCTCTTCAGCTGAATCCTCCTTATTTTTCCAGCCATCCCACCAATGTACACAATGTTTCGTTTTAGCTTTCACTTGCACAACATCACTTTCTAAATTGCCAAGAAATTCTTCAATGAAAAAATGAGCTTCACCATAGATTCTTCCATCTCTGCTCAACCTCACCAAGCTCCGATACCAATTGTAAATTTTAAACAAGTAGAGAAAACATAAAACAAAAGAAAGAAATAGACAAGATAAAGAACATTATTTATAGTGGTTCACCAAGATTGGCTACGTCCACTTTCAAAGCAAAGAAAACTTGTATTAACAGTTATTAGATAACAAGTACATGATTTGCACACATATATTTATACACAACTCTTCGATACAAAGAGATGGGAGAATACGAATGGTCATGTGACCGTTGGACTTCACATTCCCAACACTATCTCCCTACCTTCAATAGCACATAAAAACAAATGCGCCAATAATCCTGTATATATCAACATTCACAACCATAATTGTCAATCAATACGACAAAAGCCCCAAAATTATTAAGCATTGTCAAGTAATATGAAAAAATGTCTTATAGATAAAACAAATTCTTAGCCAAAACTATCAATCAAAAACACCAACAAACCACATAAAGAGAAAATTTATAGCCAAAGTTATAAATTTATAATCATAGACTCCTAGATAAGCGAATCCATGCCTATCCTTATCAACAATTGCATCTTTAGAACTCTAAAATCTCTTGCATCCATACAAGGTCACATTTACACAAATTAAGAGCCTACCTGTTATGATTTAGAAGATCCATGTTTGTTGGATCATCGTTGGTGAGTGAACTCATACTAGATTCTGACCTGGATGCTACTCCATCTGTAGTCTCCAACCTATTATTACCCTGATTAGGCAAAGGCAGGGGCAAAAGCATGGTGAGGCAGGCACATATGTCTCTTAGAGACTGAGGCTCACACTCACACTGATTCCAGGGTTGCAACGCAACACGACTGTCACGACGGGAAGTTGGAGAGGCACGACATGAGAAAAGCTTTGGGAGCACGTCACAAACGTCGATGTGGACACAGGTGGGAGCACACTCTCCGCAACTGATTCCTCCCTCGAATTCGCTCCTTTATATGATCTCCTCAAATGGAACGCATAAAAAAAAACTACTCTCCTTACTACTCTTCTTAATTTTATTCTTACCACCATTACTACTCTTCTTCCCAGATGAATTTCCCAACCATGGCAATATTATCCTGCCCCCAAAACAAAACCAACCTCTTCCAAATCTCTGTGCAAATTACAGTAGCCAAATGTTAGGGAGGAAAGCATGGATAATGTTGTTGCAGGAGAAGAATGTGAGTTCGACGGAGGGAGAGTGGGGCCCAAAAATCCCGTTACATGCTTATCCATCTTGCCTGAAAACCAATAGTGCTGGTAGTTATCGATGGATGTGTCCACGAGTGGCATGCTAATAAATAAACCTAAATTGTCTTGCATGTCAATAACAACGGCTATGATTCCTTTTTTTGAGCGAGATTTCAGAAAACATTTTTATGTACACAGATTCTCTATGAATTGATTTTCATTGTAAACACCTATCGACATAATTAATATATTTTATTTAAAAATAAATTTTAGAATTATATATTATATATAATATATAATTCTAAAATTTATTTTTAAAATATACTGATATTATATTATTTCTTTCATTTATAATATATTAAAAACAATTTGAATATTTTAAAAATAAATTTAAAATTAAAGTTTTAGATTTATTTTAATATCTATATTATATTTTTTAAAGAGCATATTAGAATTTAAAGCTCTATTTTATACTTTTGCACCGACATAAGTTAAATCTCTATTCATTGCATGCAATTGAACATGGTACACAAAATGATGCTTGATGGAGTAGGCATCCTTGCCCTGGTGCATTTGTGGGACTAGATAGTTGATGTCGTATTTGGAGGGCTAGATAGCCACTGCCAACGTTGATAGATGGAGATGTATGGAGTGGGTACAATTTTTTTTAAATGAGCAGAAATTTTAAAAATGCACGAGAGGTTGTGAGAGGTTTAAAGTCAAGTTTAAAAATAAATTCACCAGTTTTGTAGGTTTAATGGCAGACCGTGTCTGCTATGGAGACATATTATATTTCTATAAAATCTGATAAATTTTTTTTGTCAGTGGCTGATTGTGGCCATTGTGTTATCTAGTAGTGAGTGTTCCAGGGACACATTTTTCACACGAGCTAGTGTAAATTCGGGGAGGAATTTGAAGGACAAAATGTGCTAGTTTTTGGGAGTGGGAATTTTGGCATGGAAATGTCTCTTGATCTGTCAAATTGCAATGCCAACCCCTCCATTATTGTCTATAGCTTTGTAAGTACAAAATGGGTTATAGATCGACGAAGTGATAATTTTAATTTTTTTCCGCCTTAAAGTTTGGTTAATAACATCTTGAAATTATTTGCTAGTTGGAATTAACGGTGATCATATTTACATGGAGATGAAGGAAACAAACAAGTTGTAGCACAACTATTGAAAAATGTGGGGAAGGTGCATTGGGTGGTTGAAGGGTTATCTAGTGTAGCTTTCTTGCTATAAAAAAATTGTCAAATCTGTGATAATCGGAGTGAATGCACAAAACTCTTAAGATGAATGGCCAAGCTTGTTGGGCATATAATAAAGTTGAAGTGTGATATGCCACAAGAAGAAAAGATATTGAATGAAGAAATTATATTGATTGTTGAAGGATCTATGATGTGTGCTTCTCAATTACACTCTAGAACATTTTTCAAGTAAAAAGTCTACAATGGTTAAATATTTGAAGTTGATGTGAATTTTATTAATATTATCATCATTTATGCATGGTTATTGTAATTGAAATTATCCATAATGTAGGTTTTTGAAGGCTTTTTTGGACTCCAAAATCTTGGGCACTCTACAACAAAAAATAGATCAAGTGTATCAGGATCTTACATTACAAGTAGTAATAAAATTACAACACCAACAACTTGTTTCCTTCTATCCATAGAAGCCCCTTTATCCAGATTATGCAGATAAATTTATATAAACCCTCCTTTTCCAAAAAATTCAACTATACTTACATGTGTTGATATTATTGTAATATTCTTTTGTGGGCTCATCGACAATTGGCATTGAAGACCAAAAGAAACAAGTAATGAAATTGTTGAACATGGAACCATGAAATAAGTCCACATTGGCTATAGTTATTTATGGATTTGGGGGCATAAGAAAGACCAAGCTCACCATTGTTTTTTGATGTGCATATGCCCCTGTTTGTAGTGAAATTAGGGTGGGTTCTTATGGAGGGGGGTTTCCTAAAAAAATTGAGTGAGTGCTCCTGAGATGTTTCAGGATTATTTCAAAGTGGGTGGTCCCATGAATTTTGTATCATAGTTTAAGATTAAAATTTTAGTCTCCTATATTTATGGAAGATGGTGGTCTCATGAACTCTATGATTTTGCATTTTCAATTTAACAACTTAAATAAATATAAAAAAATTAAAAAAATTAATTGTTGAGAATTTTGAAACTTCATGTGATTGACAAGTGGTAGAAAAAAGCCTAAGCTGGTGGGGAAATTTCTAGCCCCACCCCTTTTGCACCCCCTTATGTTTTTGAGCTAAAAAGTAGGAGTTGTTATTGTTGAGGAAAAGATTCTAATTAATCCTGTAGCATTTTCCTTTTTTTCTTCATGGGACCCCTTCCTCCTTCAAAATAGATCTCAAACCCTCCATGGGACCTCACCCTTAGTGTTATAAGTAGCTTGGCTATAGATCAAACCCTGCCAAATAAAATATAAATGTTGTGGTTTGATTTGTATGTAGGCAATTTAAAATCTTATCATATGTTAAATTATACTCAGTCATATAAACCTAGATTTGTTTTGTATGCTTGTGTAAAACTAGATTTAGATGATTTATCTTAAGGTTTGTTTTGTATGCCAATGTAGAACTAGATTTATTGTATTTGATATATTCTTTCACACTTACATTTCGCATCATTAAGATCACACGAGTCAATTGGTTTCCTTGGTGGTATCAAACCCTCCATTTTATTATATTGAAGGGACTCGAGCCCTTTCATTCAAGATCATTGTACTAAGCACTTTCCAAGAGGGTGATCAAGCATCCCCATTCAAATTTAATCAATATTATCTAAAATATTATGTTTTCATAGGACATCTTTCTATTCGAGGGAATTAAGCTGACCCTTTTATCATGGCATCATATCATTGTACTCACATGGGTGTTTTTGGTAACTAAGGATTGTGCTACCATCATTTTAAAATATTGGGAGAAATACTATAATCATTGATATTATTTTTTATTCATGTTCTTATAAATTTTCATTATTCACAATAATTTCTTTAAATCATACTTACATGATTTTATATATGATTACATGCTTACATCTCTAGACTACATTTAATTTTCATGTATTATGCTTCCCTCATTAAAACCTTTTTTCTATAAACTATGGATACAAACAATTGTAAGGGGGCATATTCTATCACTAATATTTCTAATTTTAGATATTCAAATAGTTACATGTGATCATAGAAACTCATATTATGAGAATATATACATAAGAAGAACACAAATGATTATCCTCATAGGCTCCATTACTCTATATGGACCCTATGATAATATTCTTTGATTGTTTAAATTTTTAATTTACATGTATGTGAGTATTAGTTAATTTTAGAAGCATAATCGTTTTATTATTCACTTCAATGAATTTTTAAAATTGTAATGATACAAATTTGCATTCCCATTCCATTTCCATTTTTTTGTATTTCTTGTTTGAGATGAGTACTTAAATACATAAATGTATTTACAAATGGCACAATTTTGTGCAAAGGTGGGTTCATTTCCCTACACTATATGCTCACCTCATTAAACATGTTAATGCATCTACTCCTCATCATTCACATGTTTACACACCCTTATACAATTGATATATCCACTTGTTTATTACACCTAGGCTTGTAGTTATTTATGTGCACACATCATCCACCAATATATTTCCCTTTACATGTCCCAAGACTACTTTGTGGTCATGGATGTTTCCCACCAAGATTTAAATTTTAAGTTGACTAAGATATTTAGCTAACTAAACACAAATTTACACGATGTGTTAATATGTCCTTATATTTTAAGGCACTTAATTTATTCATTTTAATACATAAGAAGACCCATGATTTGAGATCTATATTCACATACCATTTACATTTATGCATCACAATTGGTGTACTATAATAAAATTAGTTCTACACAACATTTGTATGGCTGAGTAAATGACCATTACATTAGTGAGTCAACTTTCTATAGTTTTGTATTTATAATGTGATGTTATGCTACTACTTTTACTTCACAAATTCAATGCCTCAAATATTTTGTGGAATTAAAATGGCTTAGTAAAGGGTTTTACTAATTTAATATATTTGTTTAAAGGTAAAATGATAGGCAGTAAAAATTTACAATTGTCAACAAAAATTTTAATTGATAGGGATGCTCAATATCAAAATTAGATCTTAAGATGATTTGGTTGTGACATAAAAAAGTTACCATGCACATTAGTCAATTAATTAGTGGCTCACTTTTCATTAAGATATTACTTTTTTCTATATCCATACCATTTCCCATTTTTACCCACTTTGTTGAGAATGTCTTAGTGCAACAATATATTGATAAGTGACATATTCTCATCTTTAGTTCATGGCCTAGTTCTTGTCCATCTTCATTACACCTTGTTGTACATATCTCCATGTATTTTTTTATCTACTTATCCCTATTTCATCCTTGTTAACACTTTTTTCACACATGCTTTTCCCACTCCAAGATCACCACTTATCATTGTAGATAATTTCCACATGGCTGAATATTAATCCAAGTTGATCTTGAGGAGCATAAGAATAATCCTTAAATATCGAGAGTACAAATTCAAATTCCAGTTTTCTTGCCTTCTTCTATGGGTTCTTATTAGCCAACCTAGCACATCTTCCACACAAGATGTTAGAATGTCATGATGTTGAAGGAAAGTCAACATATACTTAAACACACACACACATGTTAACTAGAGCTCAAATTTAAAGGGAAATACAATAATTAAATTTTTATTGATATCATATAGGTGACTTACATAATTGTGAATGTTGTCTTTCATATTTGTCATTGTAGTTAATGACCTAGGAGAACACATTCATCAATCGAATAAAAAACTCCTTAACAATTTGTCTCAATCTACACTACTTTAACATAAATATCTAGAGGAAAAAACAAGCATCTATCTCATGTAACACAAATCAATCTTGCATGATGTATCAAGGAAACGGTAGTTATAATTGACCCAAGAGATTTTTAAAATGCTCTAGACTCTAAGGCATTCACTAGATCAAAATAGATAAATTCATAATAATGATAAATTGGTTTAAAAAATTAGAAACTTCATTTTTTATCATCAATTCTAAAAATATATACACCTAACCCACTCATTTAATTTTCATAATTATTACAATTATCAATCTAAATTTAATTATCAAAATTAACTATATTTATTTCATCAACCTAATTCAAACTTATATTCTCTTCCACACTATTATTCCTTACAACTTTATTAAAGATTGCACATGGCTCAATAGTCAAAGGATTGACCACTTACCCCTCAATTGTACTTATCCCTTGAGGTTACTCTTGAACAAAAAGTTAAATGACAAATGAAATGAAAGAAGCCATGTGGCATTTCCTTCCTTGTTACTTTGGTTTGGTTGGACGTATTAAAGACTAATCTATATATCTAATTAGGGGAAAAATAAAATTAACCAAATTGAGTTGAGGGATGACTAACAAATTGGGTTGCTATGTGTAGAAGGTTTTACAATAGTATGTGGGTTACAGGTTTCATAACACCTAGTGTTTTCCAACCTCTAATTGTGCATAGATGTTACGATTGTAATGAAAACCTTTTGTTATTTAGAGAGTACAAATGTAATGAAAGGAACCTTCAAAATAACTACTACTTAGAGTAAATTTTTTGTTTCAATTTCCTTATATGATGGAAAAAAATGCACAAAATAATCACAAGTTGGAGAACATAGTGAGTTGTGAGTGATTGCATTTTTCTTGTCTAAGCTCAAGGGTGGAAAGCTTGGGAATGAGTTACAAGTGGGGTTCATACATAAAACTAATGAAATAGACCTGAGGGATGATTAAACAATTGGGTTGTTACATGTAGAGGGTTTTACAATAATATGTGGGTTGTAGGTTTTATAACACCTAGTGTTTTCCAACCTACAATTATTGTAATGAAAACATTTTCTTATTTAGAAGTACAAATGTAAGGAAATGCAATTTCAAAATTTACAACTATTGATTAGAGTAAAAATTGCATTTCAATTCCTCATGTGATGGAAAAAATGCACAAAATAATCTCAAGTTGAAAAAACATAATGGATTGTGAGTGATTACATTTTGCACCCAAATACATCATTACATTATTTAGAGTAATGGTAAAAAATACATTGAGACAAAACTACTGAAAAAATAGAATTTTTTTATCTTACATTATACAACATATGCTTCAAAACCCAATGAATTAAGGCAAGTCATCATAAAAATGTTGTTTGTGCCCCCAAAATGGTAGGGTAATGGGAAATTTCACCAGTCTTCACCCAACTTATAATTAATAAGACCTTACAATAGTAATTTTTCTAGAAACTCTTTATATGAAAATCTCTCTATAAATTCTCTATCGAATTGATTTTATGCATATTTTATACTAAAATACCAATAAATTTCATCACACTATCTGAAGATGGTTTCTATTCACAGCTATGACTGTGATCCATATCACCTTAATCCACCAATAAAAGATTTCCATCTCCCAAGTGTGAAATTTTTTAGCAGTCTCAACAAAAGATTTTAAACTCTGCTTTTGATCACTAGGAGGAAGTCTTGCTAATATTTTAGTCACTCCTCCTTCAAATCTCTTGGAGAGTTTAAAACCTTAAATTTGACTACTAAAATGCTTGGACGAATCACTTAAAGATCCATAATCAATAAGTTCACGCGCATTGTGTGCACAGGAAAAATTACATATGAGATATGATATGATTGGCACCCACTTTATCAGAAAAGAATAAAGATTGGACTGCATGTTTCACCAATAATCTCCCACTTGAAGTCCAATCCGATTTGCAAGAGAGTTTCCTAGAGATATCCCCCACTCCAGGCTTACTATCAGAGATTGACAATGCCAAGAGAAGTCCTATAGAACTCAAACTTCTCCCTTGGAAAAATATTTGTTAAAGCATCAACAAGATTCAATTTTGTGTCAATATTCTTTACCTACAACTTTCCCTCTTCAAAGACATTCCAAATGAAATGATATCTTAACTCTATGTGTTTGGTGCGATTATGAAAATCATAGTTCTTTACGAAGTGAATAGCAATGTTTCTATCACAAAAGAGAGTAAAAACTGATTGTGTACACCACAATTTTCCCAATAACCATTGTAGTCATATCATTTCCTTTTCTCCTTCGATGAGAACAATGTATTCAGACTTAGTGGAAGAGAGTGCAATGGCATGTTGCGAATGTGAAATCCAACTAATTGTAGCCTCGAAAAAAGTAAAGACATACCCTATTGTAGACCTCTGTTTGTCCAAATCTCCAGCCATATCAGAGTCAACATACCTCCACAACTGAATATCTTGTCCTCCAAAACACAACACATGATTTGAAGTACCTTTGAGATACCTGAATATCCACTGAACTACCCGCCAATGAGGTTTTCTTGGATTGCTCATAAATTTTCTCATAATTCCCACTGCATGGGCAATATATGAATGAGTACAAACCATGTCATACATGAGACTACCAACTAGATGAATAAGGAGCACTCTTCATGTGTTCTTGGTATTTTTCAGTTGTAGGACACTAGCTAATGACAACTGAAAGTGATCAGCCAATGGAGTACTAATAGGTTTTGCATCCTTCATGTTGAACCTATCCAAGATTTTGCCAATATACTTCTCTTTAGTCAATCTGATTTGTCTCTTTTGTCTATCCCTAATTATTTTCATGCCAAGAATCCTCTTGGCTGCCCCAAGTTCTTTGGCATCAACATGATCACTATCATCTAACTGATCCCCAAAACTTTCATTGTCAAGCATACTAAGAAAATCATTAATAACAGAATCAGTTTCAACATCTAGTTGATCCAAAATTTACTTTTCTGGGCAGTCCATATTTCACACAGTGAGGAATCTCAAGTAGGATGAATAACTCCCATTTCAACATGACTCTCTATTACATACACGGTGCCTATTTTTTGTCCCTTGCAATTACCAAGGCCCCCTTTTTAACTTTGCATCTATTAGATTCAAAACTAATTTCACAATCTTGAGAACCCAATTGTCCAACTGAGAATACATTTTGTTTGATTTGGGGAACATATCTAACATCATGTAACAAGCAAGTATATCCATTTTTCAGTTTTAAATGAAATATCCCCTTTTCCAACAATATCACAAGATTCATTGTTACCAAGAGAAACCTTACCGAAGTCACCAATTTGTAGATTTTTGAAATACTCCTTGCACGGAGTGACATGAAATGATGAACCTAAATCAAGCACCCATCCGTTAGTGGATATGTGTAGGATCATGATGGGATAAAAAGTGGTGATATGTAAGTGATATAATGGCCCATGTTGATAGAGCATCCAAGAGCTAGATCTGCAGACAAAGAACCCTTCACATGAACTAGTCGATATGAAATTGCATTAACAATATCGAGATTTATAATGTACAAAGGCCTTGAGAAAAGGCACGAGGAAAATAAAGAGAGACAGCATGGGAAAGCAGGTGACCGCCCTCCATCAATGCACAGACCAAAACTGAATTAATGCAACTACTATAATGAATGCAAAGTTGGACTTAAGAGCATGCTGCAAATAAACGTGTGTGCACTCCAACACCCCCCCTTAAGTGCAACTTAGGGAGAACAAAAGTTGAATGAAAGTACAATATGCAATATGAGATGCATTATGGGTCTTGGCAAAAAACCTTGTTAGGTACCCATGTACAACTACAATGCAGTGAAATGCAAATCTCTCATAACCAGAGAAACGGAGAAAAACCCTGTGGGAGAAAACTCCTCTTCAAACGAGAGAACAAAATAAAAGTGAAGGAAGGGGGACTCCTCAAGACCCCCCAAGGACAATTTCCTTCACCCCTAACATCGATCGCAACTGAAGATAGCGAGGAGATGCCAAATGTTTAGTGAAGATGTTTGCAACCTGTTGCTCTATAGGCAAATACTCCAAAACAAGAACACCATCCTGAATGAGTTGCCGAATGAAGTGCATGTGGATCTCAATATGCTTAGTACATTGATGCTCCATAGGGTTGCGAGAAATATGAATGGCACTCTGGTTATGACACCAAAGAATAGTGGGATGATCAAGAGGAAATCCAAACTCAACCAACAACTGTCGAAGCCAAAGAACCTCTTGACTAGCCAAGATAGCACCTCGATACTCAGCCTCGGTTGATGATAATGCAATAGCAGTTTGCTTCTTGCAAGACCAAGCAACAGGACTAGAGCCAAGACAGAAAACGAAACCAGAAGTAGACTTTCGATCATCAACATCACGAGCCCAATCTGAGTCAGTGAAGCCCACAACCTCAGTAGCACCTGATGTGTAGTGAATGCCAAACTGGATAGTGCCCTGAATGTACCATAAGATACACTTGGCTGCCTTCCAATGACTCTCATGAGGATCTTGAGAGAAACGGGAGACAAGACCAACTGCAAAAGAAATATCAGGACGACTATGTGTCAAGTATAAAAGACTGCCAACCAATTGCCGATACAAAGTAGCATCGAGGGATGGAGTAGTGCAACTAGTGGAAAAAACAACACCTAACTGAAAAGGAGTAGGGGCTGGCTTGCAATCAACCATCCCAAACCTTTGAAGCAAATCAAGAGCATACTTCTGCTGAAAGATAGAAATACCGGCAGAAGACTGATGGATTTGAAGACCAAGGAAGTAATGCAACAAGCCAAGATCTGTCATATCAAAACACTCCATCAAAGCTCGCTTAGTATCCTTTATCATGGCAGGAGAATGCCCTGTGAGAATCAAGTCATCCACATAAAGAACAAGAATGAGAAGATCCCCCTCATGCCGCTGAATGTAAACTATAGGATCAGAGTGACATCTTGTGAATCCAGAAGCAAGCAAAAAACTATCCATCTTCTCATACCAAGCTCTAGGAGCCTGTTTGAGACCATAAAATGAACGTCGGAGCAAAAGTATCAGAATAGTCAATACCCTCAACCTGAGAAAATCCCTTAGCCACTAGACGAGCCTTATACTTATCAATAGAACCATCAGCTGCAAACTTGGTACGATACACCCACTTGCACCGAACCAACTTTCGTCCCTTAGGAAGAGGAACCAAATCCCAAGTATGATTCTTCATCAAGGAGGAATACTCTTTGATCATAGCACTATCCCATTCTGGAACACCCGAAGCATCTAAAACCTTTTGAGGATCAGTAGAAACTGCATGACTCAAAAGACTGATACCGGAAGTATGAGAACGAGTGCAACATGTAGCAGTGGGATCACTTGCAAGAGAACCAGCATCCTCAAGAAGTGTACGAGCCCATAAGGGGCGACGGGGGGCAGGTGGAGAAGAAGGAGAAGATGGGGTAAGATCAACAACAAGATCTATACCAATTTTAGGAACATCATTACGAGCATCATCAGAAACAACATCATTACAGGCATCATCATCATCATCTGGAAGCACAATATCCTCTGAAGAAGAACTAGGAAGAAGAGAGGGAGAGGCTTGGGATGAAGAATCTTGCAGAGTGAAAGACTCATCAAATTGAACATCATGATGAAAATGAACCTCGCGAGTGATAGGATCAAACAACCGATAACCCTTCACATCCTCACAATAGCCAACAAAAATGAACCACTAACTTTTCTTCTCCATTGCTTTACGCCTACCATCCGGAATGAATGTCCATGCAATACTCCCAAAAATTCTAAAGTAGGAAACCTTGGGCTTGACATGAGACCAAGCCTCCTCTGGAGTCATATTCTGCACTACCTTGTGGGGCACACGGTTCAGAATGTAGTTGGCACAATTGACAGCCTCTGCCCAAAAAGCGGGAGCCATGGATCTAGATTGTAGCATACAAATGGCCATCTCCCGTAAAGTTCGATTCTTCCACTCAGCTACACCATTCTGTTGAGGAGTGTATGGCACTGTGTGTTGATGATGAATACCCTTAGCATGACAAAATTCCTAAAACACCTGATTGACATACTCCCCCCCATTGTCTGTGCAAATCTTCTGAAGGGAATGTCCCGATTGCTTCTCCACGAATGCAAGGAAGGACATGAAATGGTGAAGAACCTCATCCTTGTACTTCAAAAAATACACCCAAGTACGCCTAGAAAAATCATCAATGAAGGTTAGCATATATTTGGCCCCTGAAAATGAAGGAGTGGGGAAGGACATGAGGTCACTATGCACCAACTCAAGGGGTATTGAAGCACATGTGGCCATACCCTTCGGAAAAGGATCCCTATGATGTTTGCCAAGCACACAACCTTGACAAACTCCATCTAAACAAGAGATTTGAGGTAGACCAATTACCAAATTTTTTGTGCTCATCTGCTGAAGATATCTATAATTTAGATGCCCAAGCTTGCTCATAGAATCTGCATGAGCAATAAGGGATGATCCCGATGAAGACTCAAATCCATCAAACCTATACAAATGGGTTGCATGGTCAACGATGCCTATAGCAATGACCTTCTCAGGATCTTGCATCTCTCGAATGGTCACATCAGTAGGAGAGAACTCAACAAGCCTTCCATCACCATGATTGCAAATCTAATAGACAAAGAGCAGATTTTGTGAAATATCAGGAACAAGAAGAGCATCATCAAGTCTACCATCTTGCATATGAACTGAGCCTATCCCCAAAACTAGAATCTGAGAAGAGTTCCCAATTGCAATATGTGAAGTATGACTATCAAAAAGAGAATCAAGAAGATCAACAGTATGAGTCATGTGATGAGAAGCACCAGAATCAAGAATCCAATTGGAACTAGTAGAGGACAAAGCCATAGCTAAGAGAGCTTGCCCTTTTCCCAAGGAAGAAGACTTGGGCATGGCAAGATTATGCTTCCTCATAGCTTCCTCTAATGCTGCTAGCCTCACAAAACAATGTGTGTCATTATACCCTGATTTTCCACAAAAGGAACAATTCTCCTTCTTCTTCTTAGACGTAGAAGATGACTCTCTTGAGTTAGAAGGAGGAGGAGGTGGAGGATTATCCTTCTGATCAATCTTTGCCTTAGGCTTGGAGGTAGGCTCACCACCGGAAGACGAATTTGTTTTATACTTCTTCGTATTATTACCCTTGCCCTTGGAAGATTGAGCCATTAAAGCATGACTCTTAGGAAGAGCATCCATCTGAATCAACTTGGCCTACTCCCTCATCAAGCGATCACAAAACTCCTCAAAAGTAGGCATCTTATGATCGTCCCCCATAGCATCCATAGTAGAATAGAAGGTAGAGGCAAACACTTGAAAAGGACCACTAAGCTTAGACAGGATCAAGAAAATACACTCCTTATCTTCTTTGGCATGACCACATCCTTTTAATTGAGATAAAATCAACTTGAATTGTGCAAGGAAATCCTGAATAGAGGGAAAAGCATCTAGAGAGAGAGAAGTGAGATCGGCTTCAAGCTACAAGATCCTAAACTAATTGACCTTACCATACAACTCAACAAGCTTATCCCACACTTCTTTAGGTGTTTTACACTCAGTAATATGAAACAACAAATTATCAGACACATGAAGACCTATGAGTCCTTTAGCCTCATCCATTTTGTTTCTATGAAAAAATTGCTCAAATGTTTTAGTGAATTCAGGTTGGTTGGCATCCAATAGCTGCCATAGACCTCGAGACTGCAATAATTGTGACATCTTGAGCTTCCATGTGTGATAGTTATTTGGAGTGAGCAAATCAATCCTAGAGTTCGACATGATATACAAGGGCACACAAAGGACTAGAAAGAAAAGAACACCCCCCCCTCCAAAAAAATATATTCAAATTGATTGTACAATTTACAAGCACCAAAATGTGCCAAAAGATAAAAGAGTAACAACTTGCAACTTCAGGCTAGTAAAAACTAGCAGAAAATTGTAAAATTTTAAGAAAATACCTTGTCCACAGCAAATAACCTCTACCAATCTCCAAGCCGTTACACCCAAGGCCTCTTTAAGGTCTATGAGTCTAACTCAAAACATGATCTCACACTGTAGTGATATTTAAACTGCAGAGTTATCCTCCATGCGACCAATGTGGGATTAAATTCCCAGTGAATTGCTTTCAGCTAAATACAAAAGAGCCCACCAGGACAGAAAATCAGCAAAAAATGCACAGCCAGAATGGTGGTCACACAAAGACTTCAAAATAAATGAGTATTGGGCTCCACCACCTCATGCACATGATTCATCATCAAAGGAACAATGAAGAACAAGTTGAAGCAGAGCGCCAGTTGGAGGTTAAGCAAGAGCACAAGAGCAACCAAAATAGATTTGAATGAAGTCACCACCAAAAGATATGCTGGTTTATGCGGTATGGGAGTTGGGCGACCACTTAGCACCAGCAGAAGAGTGGCGCTTGGCTTGGTCAAATAGCAAGGCCGCCTGGACAGGTATGCCTGACTCCTATAGCAATCGGCCTCTGCATACAAATCAATAGCCCGCCAAAGACCTCAAACGCAGCTCCCAAGCTAAACCAACGCTTCAATGAAGAAATGATCCACCAGAGAGAAGGCTCCAAGAAAATGGGTGATGAAGGTGCAAGACATGCACAGAGGTTAGAGGGGCCAACAAACACCAGAATTCACCCACGCAACAAACTTTCACGCCACAGCTGAGGCATACAAGAAGCCTGCAAGCCGTGAAAAGGCCAGAGACTACAGCTAGGGCACAAGAAGCACAGATCTTAAACTGGTAAAAAAAATGCAAGGAAGGGGTTGCAGACCAACCACTCTGATACCATGATAGAGCATCCAGGAGCTAGATCTGCAGACAAAGAACCCTTCACATGAACCAGTCAATATGAAATTGCATTAACAATACTGAGATTTATAATGTACAAAGGCCTTGAGAAAAGGCATGAGGAAAAGAAGGAGAGACAACACGGGAAAGCAGGTGACCGCCCTCCATCAATGCACAGACCAAAACTGAATTAATGCAACTACTATAATGAATGCAAAGTTGGACTTAAGAGCATGCTGCAAATAAACGTGTGTGCACTCCAACACATGTGGCTGGCAATTTCTTTTTTTACCCAAAATTGATCAAACGGAAAGGGTTTTTAAAGGAGATTCTCATCTTTCCACCAATATAAATTATGCTTTACTTTGAATTTAATAAATAATTATTATACATTTTCTATTTGAATTACGACTAAAGTCCTAATTGATAGGCTGATTGAAAAACATATATAGCTTTCAAATGGTATCACATTTTTTGAATTTGAAACATGCATCACATTCTATGCTTCACATACTATAGGATTTTAAAAAATGAATTTCATGAAGTTTTGACGAGGTTAAGGTGGTCAGACATACGAGTTTTTATATTTTTTAAAAGTTGTAATAAAAAATTCATAATTAATTATGTACTTGGAAAAAAAATATAAAATAATATGCATCACATTGGGACATGATTCCTCTACTTATATCTAAAATCTTATAAAAAAATATTATCATTTTATTGTGGTTAGGGTGGTCAGACATACACCTACTTCTTATTTTTTCCTTGAAATTTAAGTACCATTGTATTGAAATTTCAAATTTTCAGCAAATAGATTTTCAAAAAAAAAAAAAAACCTAGTAGTTTAGAAACTACATTAAATTTGCTACAGATTCTATTCTTACATATTTTTGAAATAATATAGACAACTTATTCAAATTTTTATGTCAAGTTGCCTAACTCTGATTTTTTGAATTTTCATCTCCACTTAAGGGCATGTTTTTTCCATGAAGATCCTGCACATACCCTAGTTGGAATTTCTTCTTCGGTTAAAATAAGAACACCTACATCTTCTTGGTATGTTGTGTTGGAAAACATTATTAATCACTTTTTCTTGTACCTTTTTTTAGTTCCAATAGTTCTTTTTTATGTGACCTTGCTTGCCACAAAACCAACATTCTCCATTTCTACCCATGGACTTCGATCTTCCTCTATCGTTATTTCTTCCTTTATCTTGACCCCTTCCTATATTGTCAATACTTACAATATTCAAGGCATCACCGGAGGAGGGATCTTGATTCTTCCTCCTCATGTCTTCACTGAGAAGTGTGGCTCCAACATCATCAAATTTTAATTTACTTTTGGCAGCCACCAAAGTGCTAACTTCCATCACCACTCCTTCCCAGCTATACAGAAAAGAACATAATAACAAGACTTCTTTAATCTCATCATTTAAATTGATACCCACTAAAATCAATTGGGTGACCAAAGTAATGAATTCATTGAGGTGATTCGACATGATCCCACCTTATCTCATTTTAAAATTATATAATTTCTTCATGATGAATACCTTGTTTGATGTTGAAGCCATCTTGTACATTGAAGAAAGTTTATCCCAAAGCTCTTGTGTTGTCTTCTTAGCTGAAAAATTGAACAAAATGTTTTTTGACAACGAAAGAAAAATAGTTTCTCTTGCTTTCTTATCCATTCTCTCCCAATCTTCATCTGACATCGAACCTTTTCCCTTGGTTTTTCCAAGCAATGCGAGTGAGAGGTCCTACTTAATCAGCAACGATTCCATCTAAACTTTCCACAACCCAAAATTCTACCCTAAAAACTTCTTGATTTTCCATTTGTCTGCTTTGTCCATTCTTCTATAAATTCTTCATGATTCCCAGCAAGCTTCACCACTGAGTTGCTTCATCGAGCTTCTTCACCAGAGCTCTAATACCAATTGTTGAGCGAAGAAAAGATAAATAAAAAAGCAAGATAATAGATCAAACATAGAAATAAACTTAGAGTAGATGCAAAAGAAAAAAGCCAAGATTTTTAACGTAGTTCACCAATTGGATACATCTACTTTGAGCAGGGGATTTCACTCTATATTATTTCTAGAATAAATATCTCAATTACAAAAGTATTTGTGCAGCTATTTTCATAATATATTTTCTAGTAGTTCACACTCGATAATAATAATTCTTCTTTCTACTATTCCTACAGATATACATGCACCACTACCTCCAATAATACACTATTTTTGACCTCATTGTGGGAGTGAGAAAAAATGCAAAGGTCGCTGGCCAAGAGTGGGAGAAGTGGGTTGTCAGAAACATTATAATGAATAAAGATTGGACTGCATGTTTCACCAACAGTTTAAACTTTTCTTCTAATCACTGGGAGGAAGGCTTGCTAATAATTTAGTCACTGCTTCAAATATCTCAGAGAGTCTCAAACCCTGAGTCTGATTACTAAAATTCTTGGAAGAATCACTTAAAGATCCATAATCAATAATTTCACATGCATTGTGTGCATAGGCAAACCTATAGATGAGATATGCTATGATTGGCACCCACTTTATCGAAAAAGAAACATGTGCACACTTGGGAATGATTATATCTCCATTTTTTAGAGTGTCCAGAAACCTATGGACAAAAATTTCTAGCACAAGGCTCGAATATGGCCTATTTGAACCAGAAAAGTTTTGATTATTTTTCCCACCAACTAGGATTGTAGGTGGCCCAATTGGAATAGTAGATGACCAACTTATTTTGGGTTTTGCTAATATGTCAACAATGCCTTCATCTTCAACAAAGATTGTGAATGTGGCCTCAAATACATCCTTTTTACAGAACTTAATCAAATCTAACAACCACAAGAGAGATTCACTAGAAGATGCACACTTAATACCCTTAATTCTCTTCCCAAATTCATTTAAAAGATCATTTTTGCATCTATATTGAATAGCCAGATGCATATCTTCCAAGCATGCAACTATTTGGTTCTTCATTATATATTTCATGTGTCACAAAGGCACGCCATGCGAAACAAAGGGCTTGTTAAGAACTTAAGAAAGCTTTTGGGGTACTATTGTTTTAAGAGCTCTAGTTTTTCATAAAAAAAGGATTTAGATGTTTCAAGTCTTTTTGCTCAATCCATGGAAATATTTATCTACAAAGATCATAGAAGAGCTCAGATTCATAGCTTTTGTTCAGGAGTCCGAAAAATTGCTTCCAAATATTCCATGCACACTTGAATTCTGTCTCCAAACAATAATTTGAAAGCAACTGGTAAAATGCGTAGGGTGCCATCTATATTGGAGAAAGAAAGGTGTCCTTCCCAATAAGATGAATACATGAGATAAATATAGTCGATGCAATTCTTAGTAGAGCCATCTGGAGGAACTTTGAAAGTGATTTCAGGAGAAGACATGTTTGGAGACCAACATTCAAAAAGCTTGGCTTCAAAATACCTCGATTTCTTTAAAACTTGAGAATGGAGATAAATGGGATTGCCACTATATGGATGGCCATCAAATAAAATTATCTTCAATTTCACATCACCATTATCCTAATCGCCAACTTGGAAAAGAGGGGAATCCATTGCTAATTTCTGGGTTTTAGGGATTATTTCTAGTTTTAGGGTACAGTTAAGTTGCACAGATTAGAAGATAAGAAACCTTGCTTTTCTTAAAGCACGTCTTATTATTATTAAATTTACCTTATGATTTTCAGTCTAAAGTAGCTCAAATTCCCAAACTTGTAAAGTGCAGATTCATTTACCAATTCTTTTTAGTTCTACTTGATTTACACTATGGGATTCCCTTGTTTGGAAAATCCTTTTGTGCTCTTTGTTAGTGTATCCTTTGTTTTGACTCAAGTTCCATCAAGTATGATAAACATGGGGCAACGTCTAATCTAGCCTAGATGATGGATTAATTATTTAAGGAGTGGAGTAGTGGTTAGTACTTGTCAAGTTATAGTATTGTAATTATTGTTTTTCAGATTTGGAAAAAAATTAAATGTAAATTTTATTAATATGAATAAAAATAAATGTAAGTTTTGTTAATTATATAATTTTTAGTATTGTTAATTATTTATTTACATGATCTAATCCTAACCCTAACTCGCACCTTAATTCTAATTCTATTCCTAACCGTAACTTTAACTCTAACCCTATAAATTCTAAACCATGATCCTAATCCTAGACCTATCTCTAACTATAAACTTAATTTTAATCACTAAATTTTAAATAAATAATAAACTTAATAAATATTATAATACTAATGATTATGTATTAAAAAAATATAAATAAAATAAATATAATATATATTAAAAATAATTATATATATATATATATATTAAAAAATAAAATATATTATATTAAATTATTTGTAGTAGCCACAAGTTAACTAAATCTCTTCATTCAAATAAAAAATTATTAAATACTGATAAAGATATTACAATTTTAGAGCTTGATTACTAATATTTTTTTAATTTATTTTAATTTTTGAATAATTCTAATCATAATTTTTACTTTGTTCTTAAGTCTAATCCTAATCTAATTATAATGATTTTAGGATTATAATAATTAATAATTATACTGATTTTAGTTAGTTTAATTTAATTCTTAATAAGATTAAAATTATAATTATATTAATTTTAGTTATTTTAATTTATGTTTTGAAGTTAATAAATTTTGAAAAATAAAGGGTTGACCCCACAGTGCAACAGTTAAGTTGCAAGGACAACAGTTGGGCGGTCTAAGGTTCAAATCCCACGACTTGCACTGGTGGAGCAAAAGCTTAAAGTCGATTTTCAACACCATCAGGCCCGGTGGAGCGAAAGCTTAAAGTCGGTTTCAACACCATTGGGCCACAATGCTGTGGTTGATTTCAGGGTGCTGCCCCTTACTAGAGATTTACCAAACAAAAAAAAATTGAAAAATAAAAAAAAAAGTGGCAATGTCAAATAGTTTAAGAAGATTATTTTATATGCTAATTTATGATGTGCTTTAATTTAAGTTTTATTTAATTATTTTAATAGTGTGATTCCAAATCTCTATAAAATACTTAATTGATTTTTGTGAGATTTTCTTTAATAAAAAAATAACTACATACATAAAAAAATTATTTTAAAAAAATGTAAAAATAATAACATTTATTTATTTTTGAGATTTAATGCAATATTTAATTAAATGACTTTCTAAAGAAACAAATGAAAAATCATATGATAGGTACCTTGCTTTCCCTACAAATTTTCCAAAAACACACATAACTTTTTAACCAATCATATGTACAAGAAATAATTCTTATAATTTGTGAAGTTAAATATTTTGAATTTGATATCATATTTGATCTCAACATGAATGTACCTTAGATATGTGTTGGAATTAAAATGCATTTCTTAATAAAATTTGAAATTTTTTATCATAAAAAGGAAGTGTCTCAATGATAAAAAGTCTCAAAGTTTCACTAGTCATAAGTAGGTTATAAGTTTGAGTGTCAACCCATCTAATATTCTTATTAATGTACCTATAATTCTTGTTAGTGTAGGTTTTTTTATAAAAAATTTATTTTAAGAGATATTTATTCTTTCCTACACATATTATTAAGCTTTCTTTGGTTATTTAGGCATGGTTATTATGAGGCCACATAGAATAATACATTAGTTGCATATGCTACTCTAACCCTCACATGTGTAGTTGACTCTCTCTCTCTCTCTATCCCTCCCACCCTCTCTCTCTCTTGGGTTTCTCAATCCCTCTATCCATCCCACCCTATCTAGAAAACTCTCTCTCAGTCCCTCTCTCTTAGGTTTATCCCTCTCTCTCCCTCCCAAACCCCTCTCTCTCAGATCCCTCTCTCTCTCTCTCTATCCCTCCCTCTCTCCCTCTCAAGTCTCTATCTCTCCCTCTCTCCCTCCCTCTCTCTCCCACCCTCTCTCTCTATTGGGTCTCCAAATCCCTCTATACCTCCCACCCTACCTAGAAAACTCTCTCTTAGTCCCTCTCTCTCCCTCTCAAGTCTCTCCCTCCCTCTATCTCTCCCAACCCCTCTCTCTCTTAGGTCTCTCCCTTGGGAACCCTACCTAGATAACTCTCTCTCTAAAGTCTCTCTCTCTCAGGTCTCTCTCACTTGCCCTCTCTCTCTCTCTCACTATCACACTCTCTCTTAAGTTTCTCTCTTTCCTTGGTCTCTCTCACTCTCCATCTCCCTCTCAAGTCTTTCTCATTATCTATCTCCCTCTCAAGTCTCTCTCTCTTTGATGAAGGCTACACCACCGAAACCCACACAAAACACAACAATAGATATCAACACAGAAGATGCGAGACAAAAAATAACTCGCTTTCAATTATTTTTTAGAAAATGAAATTAGATATTCAAAAATTACAATGCTACAACCTCATGGGCTTGTTTCATTACAAAAAAGTCAACTCTGACAAAAAATCTATTATTCAGAGCCACAATCTACACTAATGGAGCCACCTTCAATTATCTCCACTCAACAATTTTTATTTTACCCTAATAACTGCCTTAGAATGTTCTGGAAGGTGTAACTTTCCCTTTTGTTTTGGTGTAAAAAGTCCAAACATTTGATTTTTCCCCCAGGAAGATATTTTAATGAAATTCACTTTTTGGTGGGGTAGCTTCCCGGAGCCATAAATTTTGACTCGGATGTCTGATTTACTATTATAATATATCGTTGGAAAGCTCTCAAAGAAATCTACAACATCAAACTCATCTGAAGATAATTTTATCCATTTTTATCCATTTTTCAAAGCTTCTAAGGTTTTCAAATTTGAATTTGAAGCTGCATTCGAGAAATTTCTTCAGACGAAAACTTTAGTATCTCCCAAACCATGTAGGATTTTGAGATGATTCTTCTACCACCAAAAATATTTTTCAATTCCACTCCTTGGGGTAAATTTTCAGGTCCATATGAGCCCATTTAGGTTGAATTACTAAAAATAGCAAGTGATAATTTTTCACCTTTTCAAACTTATGGCTGTCTTACACCCCTTAAGTGCCATCATGGGACTCAAAACAACTAAAGAAAATAAGGAAAAAATATTTTTTGGGTGATGCAAGATTGCCCCTACACCACTAGATGCTCTCTCTCTCTCTCTCTCTCTCTCTCCCAAGTCTCTCCCACTCCTCTCTCTCAGGTCTCTCCCTCCCTCTATCTCTCACACCCCTTCTCTCTCTATTATAATGTAGTATGTAATATATATTATGTATTAAATATATTATATAATATATATAGTATATATTACATAATATTAATATAGTATATAATATATAGTATATATTACATAATATTAATATAATATATAATATAATATAATAATATATAATATAATATAATAATATATAATATAAAAATATATAATATATAATGTATAATATAACAATATATAATATATAATAGTATATAATATATAATATAATAAAATATATAATACATAATATATAATATATATAATATAATATATAATATATTAGTATATTAGTGTATATTAATATATTAAATACTATGTATTACAAATAATACATGTAGCAGATATCCATTTGTAATGGATAGCCATTTTTCTAACAATGTTAGTAGGCTTAGGATTTGGTTCTAGATTGCTAAACTTGGAAAGTCCACTGAAAAAATGTGTTTACAATTTTCTTTTAATTTTTTGTTGTTCACCCTTGTGGTTGATGATTTTTTTAATCCAAATTTGATGAAATGAAAAGGGTTTATTGAAAAGATTGTCAACTTTCCACCAATATAAGATATGCCAAATTTTGAATTTAATAAATAATTATTATTGAGTTTCTACATACATTACGACTAAAGTCCTCATTGATAGGCTGATTGAAAAAATTCTATAACTTTCAAACTATTTAACATTTTTCAAATCTAAAAGATGTATCACATTCTATACTTTGCATACTACAGGATGAAAAAAAATGAATTTCATAAAATTTTGACCAAGTTATGGTGGTCAGACAAAAATGTTTTAATAATTTTAAAATGTTCTACTAAAAAAATCATAACTAATTATTTACATGCAAAAAAATTAGAAAAAAAATGCGACACATCCAAGTATGTGTCCTCTACATATATTGAAAATTTCAAAAAAAAAAGAAAAGAAAATTCTTTTACATAGGTTGGTTAGACATACACCCACTTTTTATCCTTTTCTTGAAAATTTAGTACTACTGCATTGAAATTTCAAATTTTCGCAAAATAAATTTACTTTTTTCCAAAAAAAGGCTAGTAGCCTAGAAACTACATTCAATTTTCTACAAATTTTGTTCTTACATATTTTTTAAATTATGTTAATAACCTATTCAAATTTTTATGTCAAGTTGCCTAACTCTATTTTTCTAAAATTTCATTGCCACTTAGGGGCCTAGTTTGGACCCCCGTGATCCTGTACTGACCCTCCCTCCACCCCCATCCTTTTATCCCACTCTCCAAATTTATCTTTCCCACCCTACCTAGATAAATCTCTCTCTTAGGTCTCTCAATCCCTCCCTCCCTCTTTATCCCTTTCTCTCTCTTAGGTCTCTCTCTCCCACCCTACCTAGATAACTCCCTCTCTCTTAGATCTCTCCCCCCCTCTATCCTTTCCACCCCCTCTATCCCTCCCACCCCCCCTCTCTCTCAAGTCTCTCCCTCCCTCTATCCCTATAACCCTCTCTTTCTCAGGTCTCTCCATCCATTTATCCCTCTCACCCTCTCTCTCTCTCTTAGGTCTCTCCCTCTATATCCCTCCCACCTTACCTAGATAATTCTCTCACTCCCTCTCTATCTCTCTCCCTCTATCCCTCTCACCTTATCTAGATAAATTTTTTCCTTACCCTCTCTCTATCCCTCCCTCCCTACCTCACTTCATCCCTCTGTCTTTCAGGTTGCTCCCTCCCTCTATCTCTCCCACCCCCTCTCTCTCAGGTGTCTCCCTCCCTCCCTAACTAGATAAATCCATTTCTCTCTCTTAGGTCTCTCCCTCCCTCTATCCCTCCCATTGTACCTAAATAACTCCCCATTCATCCCTTCATCCCTCTCTCTACCTCTATCCCTCCCAACCTACCTAGATAACTCTCTCTCTCTCTCAATTCTCCCCCTCCCACCCTACCTAGATAACTCTGCCTCCCTCCCTCTATTCCTCCCTCCCTCTCTCTATGCCCTCCCTTCCCTCACCTCTCTCAGGTCTCTCCCTCACTCTATCTCTCCCACCCCTCCCCCTCTCTCTCTCTCTCAAGTCACTCCATCTCTCTATCCCTCCCACCCCCTCTCTCTCTCAGGTTTCTCCCTCCCACCCTACCTAGATAATTGCTTCTCTCTCTCAAGTCTCTCCCTCCCTATATTCCTCTTACCCCCTTTCTCCCTAAAGCCATTCCCTCCCTCTATCCCTCTCACCCCCTCTATGTCTCTCTTAGGAGAGATCTCCCTCCCTCTATCTCTCTTAGGTCTCTCCCTCCCTCTATCCCTCCCAACCCCCCTCTCTCTTAGGTCAAGCTCACTCCCAACCTACCTAAATAAATCTCTCTCTGAGGTCTCTCCCTTCCACCCTACCTAGATAATTCTCCATCCCTCCTCCCTCGCTCCTCCCTCCTCCTCTCTTTCTCCCTCCATCCTCCCTCTCTCTCTATCCTTCATCCCTCCCTCTCTGTCTTAGGTCTCTCCCTCCCACCCTACCTAGATAATTCCCCCTCTCTCAATTCTCTCCCTCCCTCTATCTTTCCCACTCCCCCTCTCTCAAGTTTCTACCTCCCACCCTACCTAGATAAATTTCTCTCTCCCTCTCTCCTAGGTCTCTCCCTTAGGCACCCTACCTAGATAACTCTCTCTCTCTCTCTCCAACCCTACCTAGAAAAATCTCTTTCAATCCCTCTCTCTCTCTAAGGTTTGTCCCTCCCTATATCCCTCCTAATCCCCTCTCTCTCTCAAGTCTCTCTCCCCCACCCTACCTAGATAAATTTATCTCTCTCTCTCTCTCTCTCAAGTCTCTTTCTCCCACCCTATCTAGAGAAAACTCTCTCACTCCCTCTCTCTCTTTGAGCTCTCTCCCTCCCTTTATCCCACTCTCTCAAGTCTCTCCTTCCATCTATCCCTCCCACCCTACCTAGATAATTATCTCTTTCTCACTCCCTCCCTTTCTCTCATGTCTCTCCCTCCCACCCTATTTAGAAAACTATCTCTCTCCCTCCCTCTCTCACACTCTCTCTCTCTCTAGTCTCTCCCTCCCTCTATCCCTCCCACCCTACCCAGATAAATCTCTCTCTCTCACTCCCTCTCTCTCTCTCACTCACTCTCTATATATTACAATATAGTATATAATTAATATACTATATATAGTGTATAGTAAATAATATATTATATATGATCTAATTTATGTATTTTCAAGTAAAAATAATTTCTTCTGCCATGTTTTTCTCTACTCCCATTACTGCATTTCTATGCCAAACTCGTGGTGATGGAGGCACTAAGGCTTTGAATGAGGGCTCTTTAGATGGAAGGTCGAATTTCGTCATCGACAGGGATCCTTTCCCTCTCAATGGTGACCATAAATTCTCAGATGTGGTGTGTTGTGGGTTCAAGGACTACATTGCAAACTCATGGCCTACCCTATGTCATTCTCCTTGGTCCGAGACCAATTGTCAAGACTTGTGCCAAATGATTATGGATGAGGTTGAGCGGCGTGCTATGTCTCCCCAATCGACATCTCCAAAAGGAAAGAATCAATATTTTTGGCATGCACGAGAGGTTTCAAGGGTGGGTTTGCAACCATTTAAATATTGTAAATTAGGGATTGTGGAGGCTTCCCAAGCATGAACAAAGGTTTGCAACATGTCCCCTAACACGAGTGCTTGGAATAGAGTTCTTTTGGATGAAACTGGCAGATCTGGTGAGTGATGGGAGGAGATGGCTCATCATGCTAAAACTAATGAATTAGGGAAAGGACCTCAACCTTTACATGTGGGTTTGGGTAGGGATAATTTTGAAGAACAAGCATTGGAAGGAGACAAATTGGGTGGAAAAAAAATAACTCGACCCCTACAATGTGCTATCTTCTCTCCAACAGTGGAATTTGTAGATAATATCTATAGTGAAGCAATAAATGAAGTGTACTTTTGAGAATTGGGCTTGGTTGGGAGATTTAGAGGGCTATGGTTGAGTCTTCCTAAGTTGCACCAATGGATCTTTGACACCTGGAACCCTATCTTGGAAGGTGAGATCTAAATTTTTCCACGTGCTCAAGGATTTTTCGTGGTTGTTTTCGACAGTGTTCAAGATAAAAATACTATCCTTTGTGAATACCAATGAAATTGTGACTAGTACCTGCTCATGTTGAAGCCATGGCACCCTTCTTTCAATGCAATTCCAATCTAGTTAAGACTTCCAAACTTTCCATTGCAATTTTGGTTTGTGTCTTTTTTTGAAGCTATTGGAAATTCTTTGGGGAGATTTCTGGGGAGTGATGAGGGCTCACTAGATTTCATGCACACTATATATGCTCGAATTTTTGTATAAATGGATAGCTCTAAAGCGCTCCCAACAAATATATCTTTAAAAATTGCTACAAGGAGGTGGAATCAGTTGTTGGACTATGAGAGTGTACCCTTTCGCTGTTGTAGATGCTACAACACTAGGCATACTGTAGTTGATTGTGCAAAGCAAAATTTTTACAACCAAGCCACGTGGTGGAAAGATGCTTCCCCTTGAAGCATTATTCAGTAGAAAAGGAAGATAGACTAAACTAGGACGGGAAAACCTCTAAGGATTCCCCAATGGTTGGGGTTGGCACCCATAAGTAATCACCAAGTAAACCACATGACAATCTAAAGGTCAAGGATGGTTCTTCATCTATAGGGAGGGATAACATTGATTTTAAAAATGCAAAAGCAAACATGGAAAAAGCATACCAAATAGAAATATTGACAATATTGTTCCCTAGGAGTGAACAAAATCTTCCAGATAAAATGGCTAAGGCTGAGAGTGGGGAAACTGGGAGAAATGGACAACAGTACAGAGGAAAAAGAAGAAAAATGAGGTTTTATTTGAAACGAAGTTGCGCTCCCGCACGAAAAGTGGAGAAAATTCGTTGTGGTTTGTTATTTTAGGTTCAACAATATGGTGTTATGCAAACCAAATGAGGTAGTTTGTAGATATATTAAAATATCCATTTTGGTCAGCTCAATGTATGTGGTAAATTAGGGGTTATGGCTCCATTTTGGTCTCATGGGTGCCAGGGTAGGGTTAGGTGGGAGGATGGGTAGGCTAGTAATGGATATGGGATACTGAAAGTGAAGTCTCAATGCAATTTTGATGATCAATATAAGGAGTGTTGCCCCTCAATAGCTATTTAACTATCAAAAATAAAAAAATAAAATAATATATTATATATAATATGATATAAATAGTATATATAGTATATATTATATAATATATACTATATATTATTTATCATTAATATATAATATAATGTATATCCATTTTATCTAACAAAATTTGTAGCATCAGGATTTGCCTTGGGGTTGCCTTGGGATTTGGCTTAGGGGTGTCATACCTAGAAATCCAAGTGCAAAAACATGTATAGAAATTTTCTTCAATTTTCTAGAGTTCGCCCTTGTGGCTAACAACTTTTTTTATCTGAATTTGATTAAACAAAAAGGGTTTATTGAGAAAATTATTAGCTTTCCACCAATATAAGGTAAGCCTTGTTTTGAGTTTGATAGATAATTATTTTTTGTTTTTTACATGCATTATGACTAAATTCTTGATTGATAGGTTGATTGAAAAATATCTATAATTCTCAAATGGTTTCACATTTTTCAAATCCAAAAGATGTGACACATTCTATGCTACCCATACTATAGGATAAAAAAATAAATTTCATAAATGTTTTACCAAGTTATGGTGGTCAAATAAACAAATTTTAATATTTTTAAAAAATTCTAATAAAAAATTCAAAACTAATTATTTACTTGCAAAAATATTACAAAAAAATGTGGCACATATAGGCATGTGTCCTCTACTTATATTAAAAATTCCATTTTTTTTTACTTATACTTAGGTTGGTCAGATGTACACCTGTTTTTAATTTTTTTTCCTCAAAATTTAGTACTATTGCATTGAAATTTCAAATTTTTAGATTTAATTTTTTCCAAAAAAGGACTAGCATCTTAGAAACTACATTCAATTTGCTACAAATTCTGTTCTTAAAAAATTTTCAAATTATGTTAATAACCTATTCAATTTTTTTGTCAAGTCCCCTAACTCTATTTTTTTTAATTTTCATTGCCACTTAAGGGCCTAGTTTGGACCCCCATGATCCTGCACTGACCCACCCTTCATTTTATGTACTACTTTTCATGTGTCCCTTAAATGTAGTTCCCTAACACTTGAGTTATACTAATTTGGTCATCATGTTAACCCTAGACTTAGATTGACTATAAAAACAAAAGTTAATTATTGTATATATAGTTTTTTTACATTAAACGACATGTTCCTCTCCCAAGTTTAAACCTATGGTTGTATATCTAATTTGGGTTAAATTTTTAGTTTTTTAGTTGAACTACTTTTTAAAAATTTAAATTTCATGATAGGCCCAATTTTACCACCTTCTAACTAGTCATTAAATTCATCATTTGTCATGCCAAAATTTGTAATTATGTGGATAGGAAAAGTATACAAGGACATCACCTATAGATCATTTACATCTATTGATCATTAGGTAACTATTGTCATTTTCATGTCCCCCTTTGATGACCCATCACCAATATCCGATCTGAGCGATCTTGCATGGGCCATTTTGGGTTTTTGGGCTTTCAGTTATCTTATTACTTGCATGCCTTCTTCATTTCTCCATCGCTCCTTTCTTTCCCTATTTTCTTCTAAGTCTTTCGGGTTTCAACCTTTAGCCTTACCTGTTACCCTTTATTGACCGTTGCTCGATAGTTCAATGCCCGATCCTTGAAGGTCCGATGTTATCACTTGCACATCCTCATATTTTACCTTCTCCTTCCATATTTTATTCTCACCAATGTCTTGAACCCAAAATTTGGCTAAGTGTTGAGTTTCAAACTTTGAGAGTCGGGTTTCTCCCTTACCTCTTACTCATTCCTACGATAAGCCGTAGACCTTTGATCTAACCTTCAAACTCTGATGGTGTGAGGTCCGACCTCCAAAGTCTTATTTGAGCCTTCACAATTCCCTCCCTTCTCCCTTCTCACTTTCATTCTTTTCTTTGAAAATTCGGCTAAGTATCGAATTTTTGGATTTTGGCCTTTGACCTTACCCTATACCTCTTACCCTTCTTTGGTAAGAGGCCTCTCATCTCCCTTACCTTTGGCTTTCGAGGGTAAGGCTTCTTGAGATTTCTCTATCATGGGGCAACAGGGTGTACACCAATATAGCACAAGCTCCTTCATGCTTCATCACAAGACAACGGGGTGTACATCGCTATACTACAAGCTCCTACATGCTTCATTGTAGGGTAGTGGGATTCTTACCACTACACTGCAAAGATTTAAACGTTTAGCCTATGGTAATGCGGGCTTCCTCTTAGAAATATCTTAAGGCTTACCGCTCTACAACTTATCTTAATCCTTTTTGTCATGAGACAATAGGATTATTACTGCACTAAGTTGCTCGTCATGATCTTCTTCCTCACAGGGTGGCGGGTTGTTCCCCACTATACTGCACTATTCATTTTTCCTTGCCGTAGTATTTCGGTATATGATGTAATGGAGCTCTTTCATACCACTCGACTGCACCTTTACTATAATTCTTTCTTCTTCTTCACGCTCTTCTTCTCCTTCTTCCAATCATTTGGTAAGCGATAGGCCTGATGCCCAATGCCTGACCATCCAATCACTGATGCCCAAAAAGGATGCATTTTTGGGGGCTTCAGACCTTTTTTTTTAGTGCTATAAAGGTGATTTTTTGGGCTCGATGCTTGGACCTTCCTGCATTTGAACATGTTTTTTGGGTGACATTTTTGAGGTTTGATTGGAATTTTGAGCTACCATATTTAATTTTTAGGGCTTCAAGGATGACATTTATGGCATCCCTTACCTTCTATACACAGATTTCATGGGTGACCATGCCCATTTATTTCTCTTTGTTGAATTCTTGGTGGATCTACACCCTAGGTTTCATCTTTCATGGATGGCTTAGATCTTGCATTGCACATGCTTCATTGCTAACCCTAGTTAGGGTTAGGGTTTAGTTTGTGTTTCTTAGCTATGCCTAATCTATAAAGGAAAAAAATATATTCATGTTTAGGGTTCTTCTTTTGGCTCCTCGAGGATTTTTTCTTTTGTAGACATGTATTTTACACTCTTCCATTGTAAAGATTGGCTTTTTTGCCTCTATGTTAATGCAATGAATCAAGTTTCCTCTTCTCAGCTCTTTTGTGTTTGAGTAAGTTTATTACCTTGAATATCTGAGTGTTTGTTTACATTTTCTATGCATACATGTGTTAAAAAAATTTGCAATTTTTGTCACTACTGTATTTGACTCCAAATTCCAACAAATGTTCGTCGATATTTCGAAAAACTATTGTCAAAATACCGATGAAAGACTCATATGAATTTTGTCCCTATTTTTTCATTGCAATTTCGACCAAATTTTATACATTGAAAGTATGACCCAACATCATTGGTCATCGCCACGAAAAATGGAATTGGTGTTCATCAGAAAATCGACACAAAATTCATCACAATTTCAATGATTGTTCATCGCATGAATAGAAACTTCGTCGAAAGTTTTAATAAATGGTTTATATTTTGCAGAAAGGTGAATTATTGTGGTCATTGATGATAAGGCGTTAAATATCAGCCGCTCCCTACCATCCTGTGATGACCCCACCACAGAGTATTGAATGATCACAATATCACGGGAAGGTGCCATTTGTCACATTTGGAGAGACCGAAAGAATAAAATGAATTTTTTAATATATTAAGCCGACCTTAATATATTAACTGGCATGCTACTAAAGCGGATCTAAAATGCGCATGCTTAAAATTGACAGAGATGTTTAAATCTCAACATAAAAGGTTCTCGACATTTAAGGTCAAAGTTGTCAACCGTCTAAATGAGCAAGTTCGTTGAATATCAATTAATTTTTTTCCCATTCTCATGGTCAAGGAAGTGGTGACACAGTAACACACGGTTCATCATGAGAATTACAGAGAGGTTGAAGACACTATTGCAAAAAATAAGAGGTATGACAAAAATAGTGAAGTAACATAAAGTTGTGAAAGAGAAGATTGAGACATTCATATGAAGGACAACCATCAAACAAAGGTTTTAATCAAGACACAATAATCCTTTGATAAGTTGAAAGAAAGTCATGAATATAAGAGGACAGTTTGCAAGATAGTCATATACATTGTAAAGGACAATGAATAAGGTTTTAAATTATTACTCAAAGAGAAACTAGTAACCTAATCCTAATATCTGAACTCCATTGCATAAAATTTTATTGAAAAAGGAAAGTATTGTGTAGCTGAATATAAAAAACTCATCTTACAAATTTGCACAACAAGCACAACCTACGAACTGGATTCTAATTTTGCTAAAAAAGGAAAAATCAAACTAGTGAATATTAAACTACACACTAGAATCTAATTTTGTAGAAAATGATAAATTTGGTGAGAAAAAGTACCTGTAGTGCATCTTGGATACTTAGCTAGTGTACTAAAAAATAGGATTGCAAACCCAAAATTATTCTTACTCTGGAAATTCAATAGAAAAATATAGAATGTTATCTTGGATACTTAGCTCTTAGACAATCAATAAAAAAATATGAGCATGATTATGAATGGTTTTACTTGGTCCCACTCTTTATCTCCATGTTTGAGGGCCTTCTCTTTAAGACCCCATGAATCCACTTTGATCCATTGCTACCAAAAGAGATATTAATGTGTAAACAAGGAACCACATTTAGACAAACTGGTTGTTGATTTCTTCAAATAAATTTAGAGACTACAAAAAGAAAATACCTTATGGGGATCATGTGGGCTTCCTAGAGAAAGCACTGCAATATGGCCTCGAGTAGCAATGAAAAACTTTGGATTAGCTTCACAGTAAATCCTAACATCATGACATTGAGGCTCTTCTTCATTAAGTTGATGGTATGAAGAACCAGATCCATATCCTCTTTGAGATACATGTCATATTGAATAGAAAAACACAGTGACACAAGCAATCTGAATTGTGAGATAAAGCCTCCAAACCCTCTATGGAAACATGACTTTTACCAGATAATCAAAATTTTAAATTTAAGTAATACCCAAGAAAAATTATTCCATATAATGTAGCTACACACAAAACTTAAAGATGAGATCGATCTTCCACTTCTGAATCTCCTTCTTATTCCATTTGAAGAGGACAACCTTTACCCCTTGAATCAGCTATGTAATTTTAGCATTAGCAAATAAAAAAAAATTAGCACAAGAAACAATCCTCACCCATCTAAACAAGCACCTGTAAGACAAGCCTGAAAATCTAAGTTTATCACAATCAAGTAAAGATTAAATCCTTATAATCAATCAAAATAACTGGCAAGTATTAATTGGATTAGTAAGAAGAATCAAATAATTAGGGTTGGGCACTATATAAACCACTACTATCACAACTATTGAAACATGCGCAAGTACTGGGTTCTCTCCCCTAGATTAAATTAAGGAAAAAATTATTGTAAACACAATATGTATAGAAGAATATGAATGTAAAGGAAAATGGATATTAGCAAAACATAAATGTAAATAAAAGTAGTGTGAGCAGAAAATGAATCTAAACTAGTCTTGAAAAAATAAAATCATACCCAATTAACATTAAGTTATACTAACCTTGTACTATTTCCATTGTCAATCTTGAAGGTTACTTTGATGCCTTATGTAGAAACTCTCTGGCCACAAGGCAAGAGAAGGCGAGAAAATTAAGTGTATATTGATGACTTCCTGACAATAAAAAAGAAACAAGAACCCAGTCAACCCTATTAGAATAGAATAATCTTATGAATTGATTTTATTTTTTTTACTAGCTAATGGATAGTGGACCTAGTTCTCTTGAATTGAGATACTACTAAGATGTGTTGACTGGTGATTTTAGACTACCGATATTCTGCTTCAATCTCTATAAGTTACTTTTGTCTTAAATATATTCAAGATAACTCTGCAAAAAAATTCCCCAATCTCTTAGAAATTATGCAAATTATTTTGTTAATACTTCTCCATTTTGATATTTTCTTTCAAAAATTCATAGAAAGATATGTAATTCCATATTTGAAACTTACATATTTTAATTTTACTAGTTCCGTAATTATAGGATATGATTCCAACAATTGTGAAACCCATCAGCAATATGTTGGATGAATGAAGTAAACTATGCAATTGGCAGGTGTAAAGCCAAATTTTTTAACCCTTTCCAGCATCCTTCTTGCCTATTCTAAAACATGTGCTTTGGAATAGGGAATGAAAATCCATCTAAGTATAATAAAAAGGAGATTTTTGTCAGATATTATATTACAGTAAGTTGAATGAATGTAAGTAGAGAAATTTTTGCATAACTGCAGATGGTACAAAATTTCATGGTTAAGTGGAAGCCTCCCATCAACAAAAAGATCCAAATATCTATGTATCTATCTCAATCGAGCCTCTAAACCCTTCAGAGCTGTCAAATTTTCCACTAACCTGTTATGCACAAAAGTCAAATTTTAGAGCTATGTCACCACTAAAAACAAAATAAATAGAGCTTTGAAACAAAATCCACACACAACACAATGTTCATAGTGAAAATTTAACACTTTCTTTCATCTTTGCATATTGGTCTGATGCTTCAAACGATGCATTTCTTCTATTGAAAAGTGCATTACCTTATTGAGGTTCTCTTTGTTTCGAGAATAGTTTAATATTATCTACTTAACAGGGCCAACCACATGAAGGTGGAAGCTCATTTGGCCCCTCACATTACTCTCAATTCCCCATACCCGATCATATAACATTATTCATTCATTCATCCATTAATAACATATAACATTCATTCATTCATCCTGCATTAATAAAATATAACATTCATTCATCCATCCATTAATTACATATAAAATTAATTCATTAACATATAACATTCATTCATTAACATATTCACATTCATTCATTAACATATAAGATTCATTCTTTCAGTTTTTATATACTATAAAAAATATGGTTGTCATAATATGATTACAATCACTTTTTTTTAATTTTTTGTAGCTAAAAAAAGCTGAAGTGGACTATCATTTTCTGAATCATTTGTCCCCCCTTCATTTGTTCTGAGCTCTTCTCATGATCTTAATGTATTCCTAGTTGTGTACTCACGATGTGGATGCCGCTGCAAGGGGGGGTCTGCTGCAATAGCAAAGAAATGTTAAATTCATATGTTTTATTATTATTGTTACAAATATTTCATTAATTAAAAGAACATTAGAGTGGTGCTCTTTACTTGATGGGGCCACATCATGTTCCTGATATTGTCTTATAGCCTCATTCTCAACATGTTGAACACCTTCTAAATCTTGATCTGGAGTTGAAATATGAAAGGTTACATTAATTAATACACCAATTGCAATTAAATATGTTTAAAAGAAAATTAGAGTGGTCCTCTTTACCTGATGGGGCCACATCATGTTCTTGATCTTGTCTAGCCTAATCATGGTCAACATTTTCGTCACACTCTGCATGCTCTAAATTTCAAACACGAAAGGTTACATTAATTAATACACCAAATGAAAATAAAGATGTTTAATTGTATTAATCCATACTGCATTTTGTATAGCACATGAATACATCCAGTACCGAGATGCACACCATGACCTTCATCTACAGGTTGTGCTCCACCCTCATCAAGTTGCATTCCAATGTCATGTGCAGTATTACCATTGCTTGTCTATTTAAAATAAATAGGCACATAATTACTTTATGGTGGAAATTAATATTGAACAGATTGCACATATATTAAATTTTAAATAAACTTTATTGAGTTTATTTACCTACGTGTTGGATGTAGTGGAATATTATGTTTTCCCAGTCAAGACTCTTAGGCGTTCAGCCAGGGCTCCATAGCCTTGCTGGAAGGCAATCTTCTGGTCCTCTTCTATGGGCACTATGTTGAATTTAGAGCCTTGCATTATTGCATAAGATCATGAATTTTGCTTCTATGGTGTGATAAAACCAAAATTGTTTGCAATTTATTATTTGGATGCAATATTTCATTTACTGATACTTACAATTCATGCGGCTAATTTTATATAACCACCAGAGCCAAGTTTGTGTTGCTAGTATTTTTCTAGTCTTTCCTTTGTTGCCTTCGATGTGTCAAGAAGCCTATGAAAAGTTTGAAATACATTATATTATGTAAAAAGAAAGAGTAATCAGTATACAATTACATTGTTGATAGTATCACATACCTTCCTTGGCCCGGTGGTGTCTTTCCTTTTTTTCTTTTCAGCCTTCTCCTTTCCATCCGACACCAGGTCCTTCCACTCCCTCTCTAGAATCATGGGGGATGCTCATACTTTTAGTTCTTTGCTAAATGTGACCTATATTGGTCCCTCACATACTTTAGATAGGTACCAACTTTCTTAAGGACCTTGATTCGGTTGAATGTTTTATCACCGAAGAGCACAACTAAACGGTTAATGAGCTCATCTTTTCAATCTTGATTTTGGGCATTTCACCATGTATGTATGGTGGGCCCAAAGAGCTCCAATGAGATATCACTTAGATGTTTACAAAAAACATCATTTCCTGCAAAATAATCATGGGATCATTAGTCTAAAAAGAGTGATCAATAAGTAAATTTCAATTAGATTATATATAATAATAATTAAAAAGATTTAAAGTACCTGGGACCTTCTCTATCTTTATGGGAACAGAATCCTCGGTCACCACAAATGTGACCGGCAATGTTCCTGTACTAGTAATATGAGAAGATCCAGAAAATATTGCTAAAACATTACCAGTACTAGTGGCCTCTGCATCCCCAGGTACATGTCATGTGCATGTTTTGGCATGTGTTCCCTACCAGAGGGTGCACTACCCAATGCTTGCATGGTATGTGTTGTCGACATATCAGTCCACAATAAAGGCATAGATGATGGGGTCAGATGATGTGATGTATGAGCAAGAAGATCAAGATTGACACTTGTACCAACCCCTACTCCCCGGGCAACACTTGCAGTACCCTGATCATGGCCAGCAACATCATGAGGATGCAAATAATCTTGTAAAAACAACACATATTTTAGTTCACGACATAAAAGAGTAAAAAATATAAAACCATGAATGAACTTATAATATAATTAAAGATCTCATGGTAGCTTACTTGGAAGTTTTGTGCTCTCTCAGTCAATATTTTAACCCTTTCTCTTATCTCATCTATTTGAGGCACTATGAATATCAATTGAAGGATTTCTTCATTGCAAATGTTTTGGGTCTTCCTCATCATATCCACAGGGTTTGTAGAATATGTGATGTCATCATCGCATAATAGTGAATGCACCTCCCTATGGATTCTCTCCTCTACTAGTGCTGGTGCCTTTCCCTGATCAGCCAACTGCGATAAGAATATTAAAAACATTATCAAAATTAACCCAATAAACTTATGAAAAAAACATAATAATAAAACATTTTGCTCGTATCTAATTTGTACAATTACAATGATGTAAACCTATTGGGTAGAAGCGCCTAAAGATGCATCATGATCTGTGCTCTGGGTCAGAGCCTTCCCCGTACGATCAATGTCCCGTTGTGACAAAAATGAAATATAAAAAGACATTACTGAAATGAAACCAATAGACTTACGAAAAAAAACATAATAATAAAATGGTAAATTGGATTCATTAATTGGAGGTTGGGTAAAATGGTATATAGTACATACTACCCTCATATTAACTATGTTTGTATCTAAGCGATTCAAATTGTAATTGATTAGCAACTCTTCCTCTAAAGTTATTGGTTTTATCGCACATACGAATACACGGTTTCCCTCGCGCCTTGAATATGCAATTGGGTTGCTTATTTTTTGACCCATGTCGTGTACTGTTTATAAACCCTGCAATATTCTTTGATGCTTTTGGCCTTCCATCAATGTACATAGCCACTCCTTTATTTTGATCCTTATCTTTTAGTTGTATATAATTTGTTGATAGTGCATACCTACGCATACTTCATGTGTATTGAACCAACTGCATCCAATCTTTGTAACTGTAACAGGGTCCGACATACTCCATCAATTCAGTAACTTTGTCGTAATAGACCTTTATGTCATCCATGCAAAATAGGCCCAAGCCATGTAATAACGATGGTGCTATGCGATATATCCTCTCGTTGACACAAAAAGTAGTGTTTATTGGAGGAAGTTTCTTGGGTACCCATTGTTTCCATTGATTTTTGTACCTCAAAGGCACCTTGATGTTGCCTATGCTCTCATCATCATAATAACATGACCTCCTTTAGCAAGAAAAAATTCCATGCGTTTATGGAATTTTCTTCTAATCTTTTGACCTCTAGTTGATCTCCCTCTTTTGGACCTACTACATGTCTTGCTTTCCTCTTCTCTTCCTGAATTTCCCTCGCTTGAGGAAGAAAGATCTGAAAAATACCTATTTGGTGGTACCTGCACTCATAAGGATTTTGGATAAAGTTCTATCATGGTGATGTGATTCCAAGGTGCCATTATAATTAATCTATCATTTCATCGCTAGAATTTGACAGGTTATAAGGTAATCAAGTCTTGATAGATTGCAAATTATTTTTACTACCGTCCAAATGTGTCCATCACAAATCAAATATACTTAACATTTTAACTCCCAAAATTTGTAACAAGTACTAAATATGACTATGGTCCACCAATTACACAACCAAGGCTACAAATGCATTCTCTAATTGTAATCAAAGGACTTTTTCTCTTCATTCAAGTAAATAAACTTGAAGGGAAACACCACCAAGTGGTTTATTGGACACTTAAATGACTAAAAATAACATAAAATTTACATTTAATTTCCATATGTCTAAGTGGTTAATAGGGAGGGAGTGTGTACTAGGCCTGGTTAAGTCATCATAAGTTTATGTTTTGGCAATAAAAATTATTTAAGTCATCTTAAATCTTCCTATGTCTAATTGCTAGGAGACTTTTGGTATGTTTTAAGGTAGGATGAGTGGTTGCATCAATGTTCTAGTTCTCTATGAAAAGGTTTCAAAATATTCAAATAGTGAAAGTTAGTGCTCATAGTCATTTGAAACAACAACATTTTGATTATGTATGATGGTAGGATTTGATAACTTAAAAGAACTGGCTACCCAACAAACTTAAAGTTAAAAGATTTTTTTTTAAGTTTAAGGGGTTAGCAATTTATTTCATCTTTGCATATTGGTTTGATGCTTCAAACGACGCATTTATTATCCCAATTATATCATATTGTATACCCATACCATTGCAATTTTTGCAATTGTTGGAGGAGTTCATATCAAATACCACATTCTTGAAGCAATTTTTTGTGATTTTACTATTTTTCTGAAGTTATTTTGTGTTGTATGGATTTGTACAAGCTTGAAGTGCTTTGAGATATTGTTGTAGATAAATATATGTGTTCCCTTTCATTTTCATTTGTTTTGAAGTGCTAAATCACTATTTTGTGGGAGAAAACAATCAAATACAGGGACTACCCTGTTTTGCCTGTGTAAGGGTTTGAGGGCTAAATAGAAATGACATCCACCAATCCACCCACTATCTTGGAACTGTAACTTAGTGGATTGGTTTGAAACATGGTATGATAGAGGTTCATTGCATTTAGGGGTCTGTCAAAGCAAGAAACTTGGCATTGAATTGATGCCCTAGGGCTGACAGGGGCAATTTTCTTGTGAATTTGTGGTTGTTAAGTCAGGGTTTATCAATTTGATGGATATCTTGGTAGAGTCATGGTGACACTATTTGATGGTCCAATCTCTACTTCGAAACAAAAATATCTCTAACAACTCTAAGAGCTATAATGGGATGGAATTAAAGGAACCTTCATATGAAGGATCTTCTAATGAAGGACCTTTGAATTAAGGTCTTCATTTGAAGGTCCTTCATGCAAAGGTTCCTTTTATAAAGAATTTTGGACATGAAATATTTAAAATAAAAAATACCTTCATTTGAAAGTCTTGACATGGTATCATTTTTGAATGAAGGTTCTTCATTCAAAGGTCATGACGACATCACCTTCAAATGAAGGTTCTTCATTCAACTAGTATTTTGTAATTTTGAAATTTTGGGATTATTTTTTTGCCTTATCCCACAAGTGGGACACACTATTGTTCAGTCACTCATTAACAAAGAGATGAATGTGTGATAATAATTTAGGGTTAAAAATAAATCCATTTGAGACTTTTATAAATGAAAGGACATTTGATGCAATCATATGCCTTGTCAAAGTTTTAACTTAATAGTAAGGGCATCATGAGTAGTTTGCCGGGCCCATTCAACAATCTTCGATGCAAGGATTGAATTGTCTAGAATGTATCTACTATCAAGAAATCCAATTTTTTTACCTTTATGACTATATCTCAAGCAATAGGTCTAATTGTGATGGCAATGATATTGACAAAGATTTTGTAATCTAGGTGTTGAGAAGCATAATTGGCCACCATCCTAGGAAAGATTTTTCATTCTCACTTTTAGGTGTTAAAATCTAACAATACCTTGATTGATGAAAGAGGCCAAAGAGCCTTTCTCCATGGTATCCAAGTACACATAGCATTAGTCTTCTCTTATACGGTTGGACATGATTTAAAGAACTTAGCTAGGAATTATTCATTTAACCTAAGGTTTTCTCATAATGCCATCATTGGAAAATTATGATCAAATTATTCTATTATTAAGAATTTGAGTTCTTCAAAGATTATATTCCTCTATTCATAATTTTTAAGGGTTGTGTTTGGAGGAGGTTATCACTACCAAGAAGGGAGGAGACCTTTCCTTGCATATGTTTGTGGTGGAGGTATTAAAGAAGAATTGTATGCCTCTATTTCCATTCATTAGATCTAGCTTAGCCTAGCCTATACTTGGGCTCCTTTGCCCCTATAAACTTCCATTTGTTTGAGTTTATGTTATGTAAGTGTAATTCCATGCTATGTTGAAATATAAGAGTTGGAGGAGGCCAAAAGGAAATAACCCCTTTTTAGTTGTACCTTCAAATTTTTTCTTATTGTTTTTTGTTTTTAGGAACTTTGTGGACATAAGATTTGAGGTAGGTCGTACAAAAAATAAAAACATGTTCCCACCAACAACAAAGACATGGGTAGATTATGGGATTTTTTCCAAGACCTGAGGCTGGTCGATAAAAATGTGAAAGACTAAGCTATTTTATTTTTTTTGTCTTATCTTATACCATTTTTCAAGAATGGGGGTGCCAATGTACGTGAAGATCTTTGGAAAGTAGGCATGAAAATTGCAAGTTAAAGAGAATGGGGGTGCCAAAATTATAGTACTCATTGTCCCTTGGTCGTCGATTTTCCCTGAGTGCCCTCAACCTCTTCCTCGATGCTGGTATTGACCTTGTTTTCACTCCTCCATACTCTTCCTCGGTGCTGGTATTGAACTTGTTTTCACTCCTCGAAACTCTTCCTCAGCACTGGTATTGACCTTTCACTTCTCCAAATTGATGAGCTACAACCTGGTTTCGTTAAGTTTTAGAGTATGTTAATTAAATTTAAAATTATTGCACCATTTAGATAGGTTTTAATATTCTACAATATAGTTAAGTATATATTAGCTATATTCCACAATTCCTCCAATCAAAACATTCCAACTTAGGAACCTTTACAACTCATATTTATGGCCCCACCATCTCCTGCGTCATCAAAGAAATCCACGCGTCAACATTCCCTTGATATTGAAATCGTTAACCATCTTGCAACTCTTGATCACATGATAGCGGGCAACCGTAGATCTTGATCTTCAGCGAACTTGCTCATTCAAACGGTTGAAAACTTTGACCTTAAAAGTCAAGCACCTTTTCTGTTGAGATTAAAACATCTCTGTCGATTTTAAGCATGTGCATTTTAGATCTTCTTTAGTAGCTCGCCAGTTAATATATTAAGGTTGGCTTAATATATTAAAACATTCATAATGTTCTTTCAGTCTCTCTGAATGTGACAGATGGTGCCTTCCCATGATATCACGATCAATACAATATTTCAGAAAAGGGCTTCACGGCATCGCGGGGACCTATGAAAACCTAACACGTAACACATCATTGGTACAAAAAAGGGGACCCACCTAGGATGACAATGATACCCATAAGTTGTTCATAAATACATGACCACGAGGACATTAGAGCTAGGAAAAACTTAGGGAAAAGATAAAAGGTCGACCTGACATGAAAATAAAACCTAAGGATATAACACAACCCCCCTTTAATGATATAACAACCCTCAACCCATTTTCACTAAGGCCCAAAAAGTAACAACGAAACAAAACCGACGTAAGTCTTAGCACAAAAGGATTGCAAATGGAAAATCCCTAAAACCCCAAGCCATGAAAACCTGACAGAGAGTAAGATTAACTGGATACAAACAAAATTATTTCATTAAGGAAAATAATTTTGTCAAGGATCACTTTAAAGTTCTATCACATTCTTTGTAGTTTTTACATTGGAATAAAAATCATATTAATTTTCACGCCAATATACTTCTTTCATAAAGATATTTGTTTGATTTTTCCTTGCTATTTTCATCTTAATTTTTTTCAAATGTATTATAATATAGAATTATTTTCAAATTGGAACAAAAAGGATTCTAAGAGATATATTTAATCATAAATTTTACCATCAATAACCTTTACAATGATCACTTTATGCCTTTTAAAGGCCTTTACACCTCAACCACCTCTACAACTAACTTTTTAATCTTTTATGATCACATGAAACATAAAACACACTAATTTCAAGGTCGTTAACATCAATATTGAAATGTTTTAATTTTTTGACCTTTCAAATGTATTGAAACTCCTAGGAAACCTCTAAGACCATGCTAGTGGCTTGATAATAGCCTTATTATTGACATGACACCAACCTTGCACCTTTTTACATGTAAATTCTCTAATTTTCCTTAAAAATGCTACAAAACTCTTTAGTGCAAGACTCAAACTCATAACTCAAAACTTCACCTAGAACACGACTAATGGTCTTGAGTGACCTTGTTCAAAATAAAACACTCTTGAAATTTCTAAACCAACCTATTGACCTCCCTAATTATCATCACATGATTAAGCATAGAAGATGAGGTGTAGGTGCTCTTGCACCACTACCCCATCCAAAATTTGCTCACATTACACAAAGCCACAATGTTCATCCAAGATAAGCCAATCAAATCCTACCTTATGTGTCCTAGTAATCAAATTGGATATGATCCTATAAATGAAATTGTGAAGGGTGATTGGTCTAAAAAATCTAAATGACTTTGCAATTATTTCACTACTACGATCAATGTGTCATCTTTCATGAAATTTCCCAAAAAACTATTCATTATGATCATATGGAAATTTCTAGGAGAGCTAAAATAGTTGTAACATCATGAACTAGAATTAAACATTAAAAGTTACATCATCAATTAAAATTATGTAATGGCATAAAAATTAAAAACATCATGAATTAATTATGTAACCACATAAGTCAAATATAATTCTATGAAGAAATCAATATCAAATAGATAATACAATCACATAACTCATACATTTCAATGTCATTGATCTTCTTCTTCATCCAACTCTTTTTTTGTATCATCCAATCTAGATTCGGCATTGTAAGGATTGGTCATATCATCATCATGGTCATTGATATCAGTTTCAATAATGTCATCATCCACATGGATATCATCTTCATTAACATTAGATCCTACATCATCATGACCTAGTTCCTCCTCTTCGACATCTTCGTCAGGCACATCGTCAACTAACTATTGATCTTGATCATCATCTACATCATCTTCTAGTTCTTCGGTATCTTCTTCTTCCACCACATTATACTTTACTAGCCTTCCTCTTGGATCATGTCTAACAAAAAATGACCAACCCAGTTTACCTAGAACCTATGAGTAAAATACCTTCTCACATTGGCTTGGAAGAACATAGGGCTCATCTCCAGCTCGCTCAATCGACCTTGTATTAACCATGGTAAATCCATTATCATGTTCAATAACAATTCTCTCGGGATCATTTTCATTCAATCGTAGCTTATATTATATGATGAAAAACATAGCTAATTTGAAGGAATTAAAGTCACACTCAAGTATATCATCCAAAATCCCATAGTATCGATTTTCTGAGACTTCTGGATCTATGTCACTTCTAGATGAAACATTAGTGACCTAAAAGACTGTAGTTATCCCAAACTCACAAGTTTTCTTCGTGTCATCCAACTTTTTGATTCGAAATTTATGACCATTGCACCACATAGCCTTGTGGTGTTTCACCTAAAATATGTCAAACATGTAAAAATTATTGCAATATCGTCAGTTGATAAACATATTTATTCTTGGCCGAATGTATGCAAAGAAAAAAATCTCAACATATATACATCAATATAATTGAAAATAATTAAATAATATCGGTGATTAATATATTTATACATACCTATTTATCTCTGAAATTATATGCTAAATCAATTTCCCTTGGTGTAACATTCAAATCTCCATTACGATGAGCTTCTTTAACCAATGAAGCCACACCTTCCCATGTTAATGTGTGACCAGATTGTTGACATCGTTCAATCCATACTGTCATCCAATCAAGATTGTTTGCGATGTACAAATGTAGTGCATCCCACTCTCGACCAACTGTATCGAAAAAAATTGAAATTCACAAACGACGTATAATTAGTTAATTAAAATGGTATACAACCTTAATTTATAATTGATGTATATTGAAGATTAATAATTAAATAAGTACAATATACATAAAAACCAAATGTAAAATGTATTCTAATTAATCTCCATGACCATCTTATAATTACCTCTCACTTTCCTCAATCTACTTTTCCCCATTAGGTACTCCCCTTTGAATTTGTTAATGGAGTTGGGATCCCAAATGCGATCTACATCGATCTTTGCTGCAAACTTAGGAAGATATTAAGTAATGTACACCATGGTTTGGTATACCATATATCCCTCCACCATAGAACCCTCAGGATGTGCTCTTTTTCTAACCAAAGCCTTCAAAAATTTCAAGTGCCCCTCAACCATCCATATTGACCTTGTGTGTATAGGTCCACACAATTTAATCTCCTCAACTTGGTGTATGAGGTAGTGTTCTTGTGCATTGAAAAATGTTGAAGGTAGAAACTTTTGCATTTCACACATTAGATGAGGAATTTTTCTCTTCCAATAATTTATATCTTTTTTATGGATTCCTTTAGATGACAGCCATCTACAATTGATTCAAGGCACAAATATATTAATGAGATTTAACAAAAATATACAATATATTACATAAAAAGTAAAATAAATGGCAACTATAAGATCTATACAATGAATCAAGAACAAATATCAATACTTACCTCATGTATTTTCCAAGATCATATATAACTTTCTTGACATTGTTGTCGAAGTTGTCTGGGAGAGATAGAGGTAGAACGTACTACAACAATTATAAAATGATCTTTTCATTATTTTTCCAAAAGTAGTAAACATAATACACTAAAAAGTACATGCAGTATACAAATATATATATATAATATACCAGAATAATTACCTTAATGAAGGTATGCCAATCATGCATTTTCATCCCTGACCCAAATTCACCTTTCTTTGTTATGATATTGTTTATGCTCGCAGCAAATCCTGTGGGAAATTGAATTTTTTGTATGACTTCTTTTATAAGATTGCTTTGCTGCTCTGTTAATAACCAAAGAGGAACTTATATTAATTTGGTCTCCATCGCTATTTAATGGAATGACATTTTTCATTGCATGATTGGCTTCCTGAAAGTCACTACAAGTTTTGACAATTTTTTCTTTTTCATGCTTTCCATCCAATATTTTCCATAACGTTTATGTTATATTCTTTCTGATATGCATTGTATCAAACAAATGCACAATTTGTAGCTGCTCATATTAGGGCAACCTACTAAATTGTCTGGGATAACTTTTCAGTCCCTATGGAATCCGACCATTAATGCCTTGACGACCTTCATGAAGCATATAAGTTAAACAAATTAACAAAAACAATCATTGTCAATTACAACATGAGTAAACACAACACAATATAAAAATATAAATTCAGAACATATCATATATGATAGATAAACAATTTGATCCGATGTATAACCTTGACGATTAATTCTATTATATTCCAACTTCCATAGGCGAGGTGTCATTCTTCATGGTTTTAATGTAGTCTCTTCTTTCCCATTGAAAATATGTTTTTTAGTAGTTTGATACTTATGATTTATGTGGAGGAATTGCCTATACTCATCAAACACCTGCTTTCCTAAACTTGTTGAACGATGAGATTTCATCTTTGGACCACAAATTGGACATGCAAATTTTCCCTTTGTTTGAAGACCTACAAGATCATATATAATTGGATTAAATATGTCAATTTTTATAATTATATATAACGAATAGATTATTTAAAAAACATGCATTATATCTACTTCATAAAACTAAATATCGTTAAAGTGCAGTCGAATGTTATAACATTCCACAAAAATGTGTTGGCCCTGGGGCATCATGAATTGTCCATACAAGCATTAAATGGAATTGAAATTGTCTTTGTGCTATTGGTCTAGATACGCCATACATAGTGATGCCATTCCATAACTTTAGTAACTCGTTGATAAGAGGCTCGATATATACATTCATATCTTTAACTTGGTACTTACCTAGTTGAATGAACATAAACATTACATAATTAATATAACCATTTTACTGCAATATATATATATATATATATATATATATATATATAAATTAATGTACATGACTATTAAATGAAAAAAATATAAGTCATTATGCAACAAATAAGACAAATGAGATGCTACTACGTTAAATAAATTGATGTAAACAAATACCTGCAACAATCATTGCGAACATTATGTGCTCCCTCTTATTTTCAACATCCATGGAGGAATGTTATTGTTGATAACAAAAATAGGCCACACCAATTAAATAGATCTTAGCTCTCCAAATGGATTGACACCATCCACAGCCAATGAAAGTCTGAGATTACAAGGTTCTTCTTTAAAGTGTGGCCATTTTTCCTCCATGTCCCTAAATGTAGAACCATCTGTAGGCATTCGAAGAATGTCATCTCCATTTATATTCTATGCATGGTAATCCATAAATTACGCTAAGCTTTCGCACTTAAATAATCGTTGCATATGTGTAATAATGGGAATATAAAAAAGAACCTTGTGAGGGACCTTTTTTGTTAGTTAATCTATTTGATATCTATTGATATGACATTCCAAGCATTCTGTTGCAAATTCATGTTGTTTATGATATATAATATGATCATTGGGACATGCATCTATTTCTTGATACTCCATTCCAATATCTTTCATAATGCTAGATAAATCTCGGTATGAGCGAGGTAAAATATTTGATGGTGGTAACAAAAATTCACCAATCAATCTACAACAAAAAAATAATTTGTTAATATAAAGAATATTAATGGTACATATTTCATCCTTTATTTACAAGTGATGAACTAACAACAATTAAAATAGATGAAAAAAAATGACATATATGACATACCTTAACATCTGTGAGATTGCTATATTGGATAAACCATTCATAACCTTCAATTTCACCAACAACAATACAATAGAGAGAAGAGTTGTTTGGGAGCCTTCATAAAGGGGCTTATATGCCTTCTCAAGTACAGATATAACCAAATTGGATTAAAGAAGATGACACAAGATAATTCAACAAAAGAGAATTTTTAAACTCATCTAAAAAACCTAAATAGTGATAATTAGTTGAGAAGGTGGGGATAACTCAAACACCCCACAAACACACAAAAATTAGTAAAAAATATAAGTAAATTATAATAAATAGAATCATATTAGTTAACAATAACTATTTTTGGATTAGGATAGATTTAACAAGAAGTAGGATGAATATACACATAAAGCATACATTAACTAAATAAGTTTATATGTGAGGAACATATAATGTAGAAGTATGTATCTAAAATAATATTTTCTAAATTTTCTAACATATAATCTAACATAGAATTAGAATATTCTTTATAAGAGTGAAATAATTCATAAAGAAATAAACATATATTGATAGTAAAAAGAAAAATGTATTGAATTTGATAACCTAAATAAAAAGTTGAAAGTTTTAACTAACTTTATTCCTAGATTTAAGATTAATAACACAAAAATACTATCCAAAATAGATAAATCAACAAGTGTAAATGGTCTTAAATCTAAATTGGTTTCACCTATATAAACTATGCAAGCTTATTTTTCCTATTAAAAAAAGTACTATGTTTTTATTAAACAAAATATTAAAAATGGGATTTAATTATAAACAAAGAAAAACCTAGAATGAGAGTTGAGAAATAGATATCTCATCATGATAGGAATCTAGAATTATGAATCAATAGAAGATAATAAAAATTACATCATGTTTCCTAGATGGTAGCATGACTACATTAAGGTCTATATGTCTACATAGATTTTTGTTGTACATAAACAATACCAGTTTATACAAAATTTGAAAATCTATAAAATAAGAATAAAATACACAACCAATAACAAGAAACTTTAGTAGAATAACATGATAAATTTGTTAAAATAAATTAAATCATATAAAATGGTCATAATGTTATTTAAACTGAGCTCTAAGATAATATAATTATGATAGATAGGAAAAGACACAAAACCTCCATATGAAGAGATTTCCAGGAATACATGTAGCTAGTGCCACAAAGGGAAAGGGGTGAATTTTGGTTATCTTACCAATTATATTGTCAAATCCCTAATTTGGTATTTTTACCTCCACAAATAATCAAATAAAAAGACATTAGATTAATATGGTTACGCTCTTATCTTATGTGGATCTAGAACTAAGACGAGTACAACATAAAAAATATATATAATCTATAGCAATAAGTCTATCCCTTAGATATATAAAAGAAATAAAATTGAAAAGATGGATCAACATGAAAATATAATAGTTCAAACTATCACATGTTGTAATGTACACTCATATTTTTGATGAAAAATAGTCATGAGTAATGTATGTGTTATTTTCTTCATGTAATACCTGATAAAATTATTGTACGTGTTATTTTCTTTATCTATAAGATGGGAGGGGAAAGTTTCTTTAATTTTTTAGCATTCTAGTCCTTACATATTCCTACTCTTGCATACATAGATCACATCACATAGTCCTTGTATGTACATATATATCATTTCACCTAGTTCTTGCATGTACAACCCCTTGTATATATCAAGATCATATCACCTAAGTTCCAAGTTGCATACATTCCATGAATTTAGTCCTTTTCATATTAATCATTGATCAAATATAATCCTTAGCTCTTGCACAAGCTGGACACTACTCTTCATAGGTCTCAAAATCAACCCATTAAATGCTATCTATCACCCACATCACTTAAGGTTTATCATAGACTTTAAAGTTAGGAAACATGTCAGGTTATCCTTGCTCGTCTAGGAAAATCCTTTTGGAGTCCATCATCTCCTACATACCCTCTCTTGGTAATTGGTCCCTTGTGTTTATCCATCATATCACAAGTCAATCCTTGCATCGTAACCAAATTTGGACCTAGATTTGCATTTGACCTCTTGCATTCTTAACTTATCATATCATATTGGATACCATTTTCATTGCATTCTAGTCCTTGCATAATCCTACTCTTGCATACATAGATCACATCACATAGTCCTTGTATGTATATATATATTTGTTGTTTTATAACTTGAAAATTAGATTTTGTTCAGTATTAATAGATAGGGATTGAAGGTTGAGACACAAATCCTAAGAATCACTCGTAATGGGTACCTTATCTAAGAAAAATAAAATATTTAAATTTACTAGGTATTGACTATCTACTTAGGTACAAAGAGGCTCATAGACTTACCACACTATCTAATAACATGCTATTTTTTTATGGAAACTATAACATTCTTATATGTTATATAACATGATTGAATTATAGAACTTATAGTAACAAGTCTAAAATTTAGTTACTAGCATGCATAAATTTAATTGCATTAAAACATGAAAATACAATAGTTCAAGCTATCATGTTGTAACACACTCATATTTTTGATGAAAAATAGTCATGAGTAATGTGTGTTATTTTCTTCATGTAATACCTTATAAAATTATTGTGTACTATAAAGTGTATTTTTATTGATTTGGGGTATTTTAATTTAATAAATCATTTATCTATAAGATGAGAGGGGCAAGTTTCTTTAATTTGTTAGCAATTTGAGTTCAAAATTAAATCACTTTTATTTTCATTTAAATGTTGAATCATTTTTTTCATTATAATCTAAAATTTGAATCTATTGACACCTCCAAACACTCATCTCTACATTGAAATAAATTATGCACGGTAAATTTAATGTTGAATGAAATGCATAAAATAAACCCCTCAAATTCTTGTTTTAGCATGTGTCCAGCTGGAATCAGCTAAATGTTATTTTAATTGTTTTTTTTTTTCTTTTCAACTCGCATTTTACATGCATTGGTTAAAAAAAAATAGACATGCGAATGCATATGGGTTAAAAAGAACAACACACTTTGTTTTTCATTGGGTTTAAAATTAACTCTTAGATAGAAAACACTACAAACGGTTAAAAATAACCCCTTTGCTTGACAAACACTACAAATGGATAAAATGAACCTTGTGCATTCTCTGTTTGTTCACATTTTGATTTTGGTTTAAAAAGAACACCATGCGAGTGTGATTTGAAATATTCATGTGCTCTCTCTTTGTTTTTAAACAAAGATCGATTGAACTATGAATATTTTGGTTCACTTTTGTTAAGCCTTAGATCTTGGGCCTGCTTTGGTGGGAAAAAGTACTCACCCCAAAGCGACTCAAACTAGGAACGTGCTAAAGCCAAGCGATGCCCAAATGGTATATAAATTCGAATGTTAAGGAAAGCTTAGCATTACAGAACTTCTTGCGGACTAGCAATTGACTCCCCAGTACCCTTGTGGTGCGTCGAAACCTACAGATCCTAACCTCTGTAGACTAGGGTGATAATGCCTCTTGCGTGGCCTTCTGAATGGGTGCCCAAAATAAATCCTTTGTTTTAGAAAACCACAAACCTTCTATTCTTTGGTGCAACAATGGTCATTGCCAAGGCACCCGCACCTACGCATTTCTTAGTAGAAATGATCAATCTACCATGAGATTTTCATGGAGATTGGAAGCTTGGTTGCCCTGAGAAGTGAGTGCATTGTAAGGGGGAGCCCGTGGGGCCAAGCTTTTGAAATTCATTCGCTAAGGATATGCGGTTCGTGGGATCCATAAGAATATTGTCCTTGCAGCCTTAGGATTTTTTTTTGTAAATATCTTCTATGTGGTTGATTTTCATTCTTTACAACACCACGTGTTTGCCAACTATTTTCAGACAACATGAACAAATGAACATCATCCTCCAAATATGAATCAACACAGTCAAACTAAAATAAATTCCTTGCAATCTGCTTGAAATTTTGTCAAATCACTTCCTACAACATATTTTCCATCATGAATCACATTTGTCAAATCAAGTCCTCAATTTTGCACACTTTGGAATAGGAAAACTTTCCTTGCTTTGTCAAACCATTGTCTCAAAAAGTAAATTGTCATTGGACCAAATCAAACAAGTCCTTAGTCATTATCCTCTTGTGAGCTATTTCCAACTCATAAGTCTAGTGTGAAAATCTCACCTTGTCATTCTGTCATCTTCAATCTCATCCATCCATCCAAAATTGCATTTTCTATAAAATATCAATTTTGTTCTCATTTCGACACCTCTTAATTTGATCACATCACATATTCCTTGTATAAATATATATCATTTCACCTAGTTCTTGCATACATGTACAACCCAGGTTGCATATATCAAGATCATATCGTGCCTAAGTTCCAAGTTGCATACATTCCATGAATTTAGTCATTTCCATATTCATCATTGATCAAATAGAACCCTAAGCTCTTGCACAAGTTCCACTACTCTTCATAGGTCTCAAAACCAATCCATTTTTTATCTATCGCCCACATCACTTAAGGTTTATCATGGACTTTCAAGTTAGGGAACATAGGTACATTATTCTTGCTCGTCTAGGGATATTCTTTTGGAGTCCATCATCTCCTGCATACCCTCTCTTGATCATTGGTCCCTTGTGTTTATCCATCATAACAAAAGTCAAGCCTTGCATTGTAACCAAATTTGGACCTATAGTTGCATTTGACCTCTTGCATTCTTAGCTTATCACATCATATATCATACCATTTTTCATATATCCCATCTTAGAATCCTATCCTTTTCAAATACATTTTTTCCATGGAATTCTTAAGTTCAAGAATCTTTAATTTCATTTGATTTCATATGTTCAACTCCACTTATATATCATCATATCTCACTTTCTTTGCACTATATTTTGTGGCATGTACAAATGGCTCAACAAGCAGGAACTTCTCAAGCAGAAGTCAAGCCCAATCTAGATATTGGACCAAATGAATCTGTTGAAGAACACATGGACCTTGAAGATAGGGAGGAGGCCTAAGTTCAAACAATGCATGTTGGAGAGGGGTTGGGATCACTTCCTTCTACACCAATGGATGAGCATATAAAAGTAGCTAAAACAATGGGGAAACAAATTTCTTATAGAAATTTAGATCATTTACTTGAAATGGATATGGAGAAACTGAAATGTTATGCCGACCAACCTAAAATTAAAAGTAAGAGGTCAATAACTAAATCTGTAAATAGAATAATCCATGATCATTTCAATCATCTTGAAACACTTGAAAAAACCCAATTGTTATTGCGTTTACTTCTTCGTGATGAGCTGAAAGAGTCATTACAATTGATGGGTGTATATTCTACATCGAATAAGAGGAAACACATGAGACTGCAAAAATATATTGTTGAAAATGTTAAAAACATTTAGATTCCATTGGGAAAAGATCTCGATCAGTGGATAAGGCCATCGCAAGAAAGGTGATTTTGACATCTGTTTTAAATAAAGAAATATCTAGAAAAAGAAAAATGTCAGCACTTTCCATTGAATTTGGTTATAGTAGAACCACACTAATAAAATATGAGAAAAAAAGAAAGGTTTTAGATCATAGTTCTGAATGCAATTGGGAAATTATGTGTAGAGCTCCCCATTCTGATAGGATTGAAGATGTTGTTAGGAACTTGATCTCAAGTTTTTGGAATGATCACACTCGTCTGTCATCAAATACTAGAGATGTTATGAGGTACAGGATTGGACGTGGTATTTATGAAGAACATATTAAACATTGGCTAGACATAACATAACTTGAGATGTATATGAACTTTTGTAATATGTGTCCTCATATAAAGATTGGGCAAACAATGTTTGAAAGGTTAAAGCCATATTATGTGAAGATAAACAAGTTTTTTGAAACTTGTTGTTTTTCGTTATCACATTGAATTTGATCTCTACTATTAGGTGTTTTGAAAGATGAGAGAAGAAAGATATGGTTTTCAAAAGGCACCTCCTAAATAGGTAAGTTTGTTCATAAAGGATCTATTATGTGATCATGAAAATGGACCTCAAATAAAATGCATAAAAGGAATCTGTGAAACATGTGGAAATTTGGCTAACTTTCCTTCAACAAATGAAAATGCTGACCTGAGTCAGACAGTAAATTGCAAGAGTTACAAGTATGTAAAGTTTCAAACAAATTTTGGGAAAGAATCCACAAGGTTAAACTATGTAGAAGAGGAGATACCTATTGGGAAATTTATGGAAGATTTTCAAAAATTGATACAACCATACATACAACATTCATTTTATGCTAAGTGGCAAGCACATCAATTTCAAACATTAAGAGATACTTTCCCAATTGGAAAAATTCTATCAGTAGTTGACTTTGTAGAAAATTACTCTTTTGTACATCAAAAAGAGATTCAATCAAAATATTACTTTTCAAAGAAAGTCACTATTATGGTCCATGTGTGTTATTGACATGCACAATTGGAATTGGATAGTGTTGAGAGTACAGATGAACAATGAGCAATCAAGAAAGAATATCACTTTTATATTAGTGATAATAAAGAGCATGACACACTTTTTGTACAACATTGTTTTACAAAATGTTTTTTTGAGAATTTGAGAAGCAGGGGTGTAAAATTTGAAAAGCATTTTGTATGGTTAGATGGATGTGCGACACAATTCAAATCATCACAAACATTTTATGCACTTTCTAGATATCATAAAATTTACAACATACCACATGTTTGGAGTTTCTTTGAGAGTGGGCATGGAAAGGGTGAGCATGATGGTGCAGGAGCTTGCATCAAATGTGCTTTAAGAAAACATCAAATGAGTTATTCAGAAGATCATATAGACGATACACATGATGTTGTTGAATGGTGAAAGAAACACTTTGCATCAAATGAGGTCGGAACATCTTCAAGAACAAACCGAAACATTCCACATAGAGTGTTTTGGGAGATATCGGGTATGTATAAATTACATTTAAAAAAAAAAAAAATATTTAAATTTAAAATTTACACATATATATATACACATGTTCAAGTTCACATAAGTTTGTTGCAATTAAATTTATCTAGGTGTGAATAGAAGATCGATGCATGGATGCAAGAGGGTAGAAAAAAAAAAAATCTTTGCATTGTGTTACGAGTTCAGATAGTCACCCTGGATGGACATTATACACAAGGGATTACTCTTGTTTCTACACTGAGTGCATTGTAGGAAACTCTCATGCATGCAACAATGAAGAACTTGAATATGTTAGTAAATGGGATATGGTACCACTATTCATTTCAGACACATACGATGAAAATGAGGATGAAAGATTTCAAGACATTCCTTTGATTTCAATTGATTATGACCATATTTCAGGATTGGTTAGAAAAGGTACATGTGTAAGTTTTCAATAATTTAAATATTATATAAATTTAATCATCTTTAACTTGTCTAGGGACAATTCTATTTTTTTTAGAATTTTATTGTGTAAATTTGGTGTACAGGAGATGTTTTTGCAGTTATAGCAGAGCCTGAAAACATAGAAGGTGTTAGCTATTATTTACTACATTGCACAGAAGAGAGGAATAAGCTAACATGACCTGAAACAAACGATGGAATGTTATTTCCCACAGGTGAGTTTGAATTTAAAATTATATATATACATTGTTTACATGTGTACATTATCTTAAAAACATTAAATATATATTGTACAAACCTTGAGCACATAAATGTTGGACACATGCACATGTATTACCTCAGGTTCATGTTTACCATGCAGGTTTTGTTGTTGTGCAAGGGATATATCTAAGACAAGTCAAAGTTGTTCAACATGGGATTCATTTTGTGGACTATCAAGTTGATAACAAGGTATATCAATATAGTCACCTTATAATTGCTACCACCCTACATCTTCATGCAGTTCCACATGCATGCGAACGAAAAAAATGGAGACTAGATAGTGATGTCCATCAAAAAAATTTACATGTTATTCAAGAGTGGGTTGAACCAGAATGTTTGAGTTAGATTATATCCATTATTTTCAAGTTCACTTGTACATGTACATACATTTTCAAGACGAGAACTTATAGTAACTTGTTTGCACTCTGGATTGTTTTAGTTACTTATAATATATGTTGATGACAAGTGTTTTAAATTTGGTTGGACACAAATTAGGGGTTTAAATACATTGAGAACCTTAAATTGAGTAGATATTTCCAATTATATATTTGTTCCATGGAATTCCAGTACTTGTTATGTACATAATGTGCAAACCTTGTCATAAAAAAATTCATCGTTAGAGTGATGGTGGGAGTAGAAGAAAATTTAGTGTTAGTTTCAATGATCCCCCAAATCTAGCATGTTTATTTATTTATATCTTCAATATAATGTTGTATTTATGTATATATTTAATCAAGATGGTTAATAAATTATAGTTAATTAATTTCTCTATTGAAATGTAACATGTTAAATATTATTGCAAGTATCTATATTTAAATAATTTTTTAATTTAAATTATGAACTTTATTGAATCATTGCATCATATTGGAGATTATTGTCAAGTCATAACATGAACACATGATTTCATCTTCCTATTTCCTATTAGGTATATTCCTAGGACAAAATCCTATATTTATATAGATCAATTTGAGGCTTCTCGTATGAAAAATATATATTTATCTAGATATATATTAATAGGGAAAAGGGCTTTGATCATTTATAACAGCTTGCATGTTAGTGATGATAAGAATAGGAATTTCAAACTCTTTAAGAAAGATACCAATTGTTTACCATAGTTCTTATTCATGTTCACTAAATACTAGTTTTTTACCATAGTTCTTATTCATGTTCCCTAAATACTAGTTTAAATGAATCAAGTGGTAATCAAACAAGTTATTTCATTGTGGATTTTGTTGTTATTTAATGTATAGATATGCAACATATCTAGTAATTTTAGAATTTTGTTACAAGTCAAAAAGATAATAGAGGTATAATTTGAATTGAATTTTCTTAATGTTTCAAAGAATAAAATTTATTTGTTTATTTGTTCTTACTTTTTATCAAGATTTTAATTTCATCATTTTTATCAAATTTTAAAACTAGAAGAACATGTCCTTGAAATTAATAAATTATAGGCTCAAGTAAATACACTCATTTATAAAATATCATTAGTTTACTTGAGCTTGGGAGTCATTTATTTTATAATTTTTGACTGCTTACTATAATTTATTCAACATGGGCATGCGTGTGCAAAATATTTATTGTGATCAACATGAATGAACTTAATTATAAAGTGGCATTCATTTCCTAAAATTCTACACTAGAGAGATCAAATGAATATATCATATAAGTAAATGTAAGTTGTAAGAGATCATCAAATAAGCAAATGTATTTATATTGAATATAAGCGAATGTACACATATATCATATAAACATGTAAACATATCAATATTGATCAATGTATAAACATGTAACATGTTATAAGAAAAGTTCCAAATGTATGTATATCATAAAAGAAAATGTAAGTTAGAGATCATCGAATGTGGAATACTAAAGATCATCATATAAGGAAATGTTGAATACTAAAAATCATCATATCTAGCAAATGTAAGTTAGAGATAATCAAATGTCAAATACTAGAAAGATCATCATATAAGAAAATACATCTAATATGCAGGGCCTAATATGAATGTTGACTCCTAGTCGAATGACCATCTGAATGAGAACGGTCCTACTTTGATGGATGCGCTGAACCCTGCAAATAAAATGGTGTACAAAATGTGTTAAATACATATAATTTATATTAAATATGTATCTAGATCCATGCATGTACATATACACATGTATATATAAAAATTTAAAACTCACATGTCCACTAGCATTAGATTCATCCATAGAGTCGCATCGATGTGCATGATCTGGAACAAGGCTAGGAGTGACATTCGGTATGTCCACCTACAAATATATAAATTCATATATATCAGTACATGAATATCTAGTTAAATTAAGTCTAAAATTTAAAAATAATTAAAAAGGGATTGAAACATGCACATGCACACATACATGCACATCATCTGATATTGGATGAGCTGAGTCCTCTGAAACAACCGCCTCTACCATATCAACTATACGGTCAAGCAACGAACCAATATCTACATCCATCTGATCTATCTTATGTCATGCCAGAAATGATGAGTGGAGAGGACTATGTAGGTGAGATGGCATCGGCGATAATGAACCAGAACCAACCAACATCTCAGTAAAACCCATAGTCTGTGCAGCTATCGAATGATCAGATGGTGGATCCTGACATGCACTAGTGTTGGGTTGAGAGTGATGGGATCCTGGAAGTGAACGACCTCCATGTGCCAAACAATCTCTAAAATTCTCTATACCGATCCCATAGTTTGATGTAATGAAAGCATATGCCTCCAAGAGTTCCTCATCCAAACAATGCAAAGTCCTACGTGCCATATCTCCTATAAGTGCCTCAAGCTCTATGGGAGTAGGGATGCCTACTGATGTGAAAGGATCCATGGTGGTCCACTGTGCTGAGGATGGCATGGGTCGGGGACATCTAGACATCAAATACTGACCTACACGATCAATAGATATCCTAGTGGTGGCAGCTGCAATGTCACCTCTAGTATCAATTGCTTCCTTTTGGGAAGCAACGACAACCTCATCTGCTATGGGGGCTAGAGCTGGGGTGAGAGCAGGAGACCTCTCACCAACCAATACCCTAAACACTGGGGTCGGTCTATCTTCTCAATGATAAGTGGGTCTGTCAGCAATCCTGCCATGCCCCTGACTAGCATATGGTGGAATGTCTAGGTAGTTGACTTTGAGGCCCAAATGGACCTCAGCATACAACTGCTGAACAAAATATAATGGAATCTGGTCATTGTTTGGGTATTGACCATGTGCTACAAGAAATCGTGGGTAGATCAATGAGGCCATATCACGATCAACACATCTAGTGACTTGGTATCCCCTAAACTTACGTGTACTTTGATAAAATGGAAAACAATTGGTTTTTATCATTTCTTTGGTCACACTATCCTGTATTTGTTTAAGGGGAACCTCACCATGTACTTTTTCTCGCATGCGGGAAAGAATATCCACTACTCTATTTGGAGAAAATGAACTTGTCCTCTCAAGTTCATCTCTTAGTTTTTCAAGACTATGCAATATTGACATGCATGGTTTAGAATATATCCCTAGGTTTGCATTTTGTGCTAATGAGTCTTTCAATTTATTAATCTCATTAGTGGTATTTGCAAACAAAGATTTCGGAGGTGGAACATCTGCATTATCCATGTTATGTATGTATGTGTACCTAAAGGAGCAATGAGACCTTAGTTTAAATAATATATCTAGATATAAGGAATAGAAATCTAAAACAGTTCTAATAATTCATCTACTCATCAATAATATTTCCATACCATTAACACAAAACATGTTCAACATCTATCATAGTTTTTAATAATCAAAACATTCACATTACTAGATTGCACAAAAAACATAATCTAAAACAATTATAAAATTTAAATTTACAGGTGTGTGTGTGCACTCTAGAACAAAATGTGTCATTAAAGACAATTTAAAAAATATTGATAAAGTTTGCATCTAAGATTTATTTCCTACAACTAGTAATAAAGGGAAAACATTATTACTTAACATTGAAAATAAAAATGTTGAACATGAAAGCAAAAATGTTACAAAATGTTATGAAACACCTGTTGAAAAGAGTAACATCATAGAAAAATAAGAATTCAAATTTAGAAATATTTTTGAATAATGTAGAAATGAAACCCATGATATTAAAATTATACTCCATGATCCAATTGTTGATAATATTAATAAAATTGATAACACACATAAAAAATATGAAAGTCATTGTATCTCCAAGTTACTTAAGAAGAGAGAGGACCTTTCCAAATTAGAATACTAACCAAATTTTACAAGAGTGTGGTACAATTAAAATACCAAATTTATCTAAGGACTTATTAGATTTATTTTAATGTGTTAGATACAATGATTGTAATTTTTGTAAAAATGTGTTTAAATGAGAAGCGTTTACAATGCGGTGGGTTATCAAAGTTTATATCATGTACCCATTATGGAAGAAAAATGATCTGGGAAATAAAATGTTTGAGAAAAAGAGATATGAGATAGTAAAATACAATTTGAAGAGTGGAGGTGAAGATTCTAGATGTGAGTTGGTCACAAGAGAAGCACTGCTAATTTTATTTCTGATTTTAAGAATATTTTTTATAAGTATGCAATACATGGCCACTATTCTTGATGGTTAGATCAACAAGTCAAGGTGTGCAAGGATTTTTCCTAATTGGAACTATTATAGATCTATAGTCAATTTTATATAAAATTACACGTTGCAGCCACAAAAATAAGTTGAATCATATTAATATTACAATTCTATTCAGATAAACTATTATTGTTCACATCACATATAGGCGTGCCCCTAATAGTAAAAACAAAAATAAGAAGATAGTTAGGGAGCACAATTTTTACATGTTAGTGATGATCAATATCATTTGTCATAGTATGTACAATATTGTTTTCAATAATTTTTTGAGTTATTACAAGAAAACTTTGGTATTATAAAGGTTCAAAAAATCAATATTTAGTCAAATAATTATACTGATTAACTCAATTTAATGCTTGTGTATTCATATTGATTTAGTAGAATACATGCAGAGAAGGTTATACCTTGTATTTGGATTTTTTTAAAAGGTGGGCTACCTTCTTCACGTGGAGGAATTGTGTGAATAATGTCATTATGTGGTTCATTGTACAAAGTTTTCTCTTGATGAGGAATAAATAAATACTTAGTAGAATAGTAACTAATATAATCTACAAAGTGCATAGTGTGATGTTTTGAAATTCAATATATTGTAATAAGATTTAGTGGCATGATAGGAGGTGAAGGGATAGAGAGATTTGGAATGCTAGAGGAATTTTATTGTTAAGTTGTATTATAGAAAGATCCACAAGAGTAGGACCCTAGTTGGCAATCTTGTGATCCTCATAACTTAAGTATTAATTCATTTATTGCTATTGAAGATATCTAGTTCTCTCTTCTTTTTTTTGATAGTTGTAGCAAAATTTATTGATTATCTCTATGTTATGGTTCTATTTTTCTCTCTTTCAATGATTTTGATTATGTAAGAACAAAAAATGATTAGAATAAATTCATTAAGACTACTAATTTGGATAATTTCACATATGCTCCACATATGCTCAACATATGCTCCTATAGAAATGGCAACTTTATATATTTTGAAATGTGTTTACTCTATATAATGATGTATGAGTCATTTTCTTATTCTTGGGGATGTAGTGTATCAGAGTCTAGAATTGGATCCAAGATGGAGATTTTGTGTGATGAGAAGTGCCTTAGATCCTATCATCACGTGAGGTCCACTAAAAGAATGTTCTTATTTTGAACACTATTTTTCTCTCTTTACAAAACCAAAATATATTGGGAATCATGAAAATAGTGGTGAGTACACTAGAATATCAATCAAGAGAGGCAAGTACATCAATCCCACAATAGTAAGTATGCTCAAAATTTGATTCATAGAATATGATGTCATTATAGATTTCATTATCTAAAGTTTTCTCTTTATGAGGAATAAATAGAGAATAATTGGAATAGTGCCTAATGTAATGTACAAAGTACAAATAACTTGATGTTATGAAGATGGATATCTTAATTTTAATTGAATTATTTTTTGTAGACGATGTGGTGCTGGGTATTTTTCTTGCAACCATTGTAACACCCCTCCATTTTGCTCTATTGTGTGAACTATGTTGTTTCCTCTCTATGCTTTAGTTTTGTGTTGTACTTGGACTATGTACTTGATTTCAATGGATCACTATTTTATTGTGATGTATTTTGATGTGATGATACTATATTTTGATGTGATTATTATGGCATGTTTGGAATTAACATATGTAGATATTTAATTTATGATGTTTCATGCTTTTGATTATGCTGCTATGTTAGATGCGTCAGTTAGAACTATTGTATTGGTGAAGAGGACGATATCACATCACTTGCTTGGGAGTGCCCTGCGATCTCGTGATTTCCTCTTCACGTTGTGCCTTATTTATGACATATTATTGCATGTGGATGTATTCTCTGTTTGTAGGTTGATAGGTACAGGACATCGACTCCACCTGGTTTCATAGGTTCGAGCGTGTCCATTGCCCAAAGGAATTTGATTGGGAGATAGTAGCTAGGATTTCTGTGCCGAGTCGTCACCCTAGTCCTAGCGAGTTGTCAGTCCTAGTATGGTCCAGTTATTCTATTTTGTTCAGTTTGACTAGTTTCAGTTATTTGGGAAGTTAGAATAATGTAGGAATTGTGATTTAATTATTGAGTAATTTAATTTAATTAATTTAATATTTAATCCTATGGTAGATTGAATTATTAATTGATTAAGTTATTTATGTGGAAATGATTTAGATTATTCATTTTGAAAATGCATGCAAATTTGAGTTGAAATTGAAAATTAAGAAAATGGATAAAAAAATCAATTTAGAAATTCAAAAATTCAAAAATTCAAAGGAAAGACTTTTGCTATTTTGTTTTCAAAAATTTATGGGGGTTGTTGTGGGATTTTGGAAGAAATTTTGCATTGTCTTAAAAATTTCTTCACAAAATCAAAAAAATGGAGTTTTTGGGAGGAAATTGAAAAGAGAAGAGGAAGATTGCTTGATTTTGTGGGTTTGGAGGAAAAGCTTGTGGAATCTGAAGTGCTCAAGAGGGTTTCAAAGTAGCAGCAAGATCTTCAACATACTCCAAGAGAATCAGGTTCACACCCTGTTTTATTGAAATTTTGTTGATTCAATGGTGTTGAGTAATGGAAGATTAAATTGCTATGGTTATTTCAATTCTACTTTGTTCATGTTGTTCTTCAATCTAATTGTAGCATTCAATTGGTTGTATGGCTATTTAAATCTATTTTTATTTATAATATATTTAGGCTTGGGAATTATTTTTTATAATTTCCTATGGTAAGGTTATGTTGGCCAAATTTCCTTAAAAAAAAATTATTTCTAGAACTTTAATATTTTTATTTTGCCTCTTTAAACTCTGCTTTTTCTAAGAAAAGAAAAAAAAAATGACAGTCTCATTTTGTGGAGAAAGAAAATTAAAAAAAATTAAAAACAAGAATTTTTTTTGAAAAGGGGCGGCTGGGGCTCACCCCACCATCGCTTCCTTGGGAAGTGCAGTGGGGGAGCACGCCTAGCGGTTTCCCCATCTACGGCCCACGCGGGCTGCGCAAGCGGCGACCGCCATAGTGGTGGCGACGTTGTCGGCGCCGCCCGTAGGGTAACCATGGCGGTTCCACCACCCCAGTGCCGTTCTCCCCTTCCCTTGCGCCCTGCGCAGGGTCCTTCCCCACCGTGCCCAGCTCGTTGGTGGTGCTACCTCCTATGACCGCCACAAACCCCTCCATGGTTCTGCCTAGCAGTGCCGACTATGTAAACACAGTCAGCGGGAAAACTTTGACCCACGGCCTCAACCCTAACAGTGCACGTGGATCAAGGCAGGGCGTGGGTCTTTTGGAAATAAAAAAAAATTTAAAAAAAAAATAGTATTTTAACTTTAAATATTATAATTTTTATAATATTTTAATATTATAATTATTATAATATTATAATATTAAAATTTATTATTTTGATATTATTTATTTCATCATATTGATTAAAATACATTTAATATTTTAATAGTATGACAATTATATTATTGAAATTGTAGATGATGGGATAATGTTATTATTCTTTAGAATATTGTGGGAAATTTTAAACAATTATTGTCATGTTGATATTTTAATATTAATATTTTGAAAAGAATTATTTTATGTTATTATTTCATTATTTAAATGGGAAAGATTTTTTTTTTTAATGAGTTTAATTGATTATGGAATAAATATTTTATTTAAAATGGGATCTTGTTTTTAATTAAATTATGGGGACACGGGTAATGTTTTATACATTTAAATGTTGTGTGGAAATAAAATGATTTTTAAATGGCGTAATTAATTCTGTTTATTTAATGCACTGTTTACTGAATGCTTGTGAGGAAATGGGTTTAGTGAACCCAAAGTAGAATTTGATTCTTGTCTTGGCATTGATCTACGTGCGTATCAGTGGGAAGTGTGGGTCTTATTATTTAACAAGTCTTCCAGTTGGGATTTCAGTCTGTGGGTTGTTGTAGTGTGTAGTCAACCATAAATGGCCTTGGGTAGTGCGTTAAACCAGTTCATTCCCCGGTTATCAAGAACGGGAGGGTAATGACTGTATGTCATGGTTAGGGATGTGATATCCTTGCATAACACTTGTGTACCCTTGGGTTGTGGAGTTGTTCCATGTGTCATCTTAGAGGAGTGGCTTGTAATGGGGGCCGACACATGAAGTGGTGCCAGGATAACTCGTTGTAAGTTAGTTAATCCAGTGATAACTTAATTAACTGATTAGAGTATCATGTAGTATCATACACTTTATAAGATAATTATGCCTCGCTCAGGATCACAAGGGCTTGTAAAGACTTGGGTTGAGACGGGAAGGCCTGGAATGGCAAGATTGTTATCTTGTCTCTACGAAAGATAATTGATTCTGCATTGGTTTACATGAGGGGCCGAAAGTCGTTAGAGGTTACCAGGATAACCCAAGATGGGGGCCAAGACCTAGGAAGACTCACTAGGGTAACCCATGTAACATTGTGATGAAACTTCTCCTAGGTCGACAATATGTTCGCATCAGTGATGCAGTTGATTATGTAATTCTGGAAGCATTGTAACCTTGTGTCAGTGATGTCACTGTATTTATTTCAGTATGGTTATGTTAGCCTATGTCTGGAGGTAGACGTCCTTGTATAGAAATTCTTGTTACTATCTCCTAACACGGGGGGTGGGCCTTTGGGTTCTACTTGGTTGGATGGCATGCACCTAAATCCGTTGGGATTTTTCTTCATGTTCATGTGGATGAGACTTCCAGTTGGAGAGCTCGTGGTTTTTGTTGTAGTTCTTACTTGTTTCCACTTCAGTTATTCTTGTAATCATTATCCCTCTGTGTTATCGAGGTGGAATTTTGTAATTGTAATTATGTATTGGTTGCCTCATTCGGGGAATGAGAGATTGTAACCTTATTGTTTAATGAATGGATTAATGAAATCGAAAGTCTTATCTTATGCTTGTTGTTATTTCATCTTACTTGGAATGTATGTGTTAATTTATTAATTAAATAATTGTCATAGTTTATATTCATGTTTTTTGTTGAGGTTCTATATAACCTCTGTCTCGTAACCTTAGAGGTTGTTGGCATTAGTTAATGAACTTAATTATTATTTATCCTTTTAAAAAAAAAATTATTCCGTTTAAGTAGTTGAATGCAACTTCCTCTAGGGTTGCGTGGTGGGGTGTTACAACCATCTAGATATTAAGAAAATCTACCATAATTTCCCAGTCTAGGAATAATGTAGGCAATGGGGAAGTAGCCTATATATTTATACTAAGGGGGAGAAAAATTAGAGTAGATAGAATGACTTGGATAAAGCCTCCTCCTCTTCTTTGAGCCTTATTAAGTTTGGAAGTTTATTTCCTAGAGATCTTAAATATAGGAACACAACTAATTTAGTATAAGAGATCTCTAATTTGGTAGTTAGTTCAAATGATGTGACTCTAGATATAAGCAAGCTACCCATCCCTATATATATATATTGTTTTTATCACAATAATAATTTACCTAATATTTATATAGTATCATATAAAATCCTATACAAATACTATGTATTGAATAACACTCTCTAGGGATTCAATAGCTTTAAATATTACTAAATTTATGGATGATGGAATAAAACCTAATTCACTATAATATGACACTAACATATATATTTTTATAAATTCTTTCTAAATGAATAGAATGTTCAACCCTCAACTATCAAATTTATCTTGAATGCATGAAACCTTAATGAATTGAATAAAATACTAACATTCAAATCAGTCTAATGCACTTGGATTTATCATTTAGAGCTTACACTATCAAATTCCCTTTTACCCCAATGATGCACCCTAATTGATAATCTACAATCAATTTAAATTCCCCACATATTATTTTACAAATTTTTCTCATCCTAGCATGAACTACATAGTGTAACATAATTTTATAGCACATCTTAGATGCAAACTAATAAATAATTAATATAAAGAACAAAAAACACAAACTCAAAGATTCCATGAATCCATAAAAAAACTTAAATAAAAATGGAGGTCCATAATACACAATTATAATAAAAGGTTTCTTATATGACCTTAATAAAGGACAAATCATAGAGATGTTGAGATTAATGTATCTATATGACCTTAATTTTTTTTATAAAAATATAAAAGGCCAAATTTTTTACTCTAAAAGATAGGAAAAGTATTCAACTAGGTGTTGGGGTCTGTGGGAGTATGAAATAATATACTAGGGAAAAATAAGGTCGAATCCTTTAGCTTTATATATTTTTATTTTTTGGAGAATGAAAAGAAGATGTTAGTAGGTATGTCTCAATAGGTAACTCTAAAAATTGATGATGTTAGCATCATATAAAGATGGCATTATCATGATTTTCACATTGTGAAATAAAAGATGGATAAAAATTTAGACACATGGAATCAATTCTAGAACTCTAAAACACAAGATTTTTTTTTACTAGTAGAGGATCAAGATAATAGGGGTTAGAAAGGGATGGTACTTAAGGATTAGAAAGACTAAATTCCCAATACTAAAAGGAGTAAATACAAATAATAAGATTGTGAAATTGTTGGGGAATTATTGAAATGACATGATGGTTGAGAGATGAAAAAATTGGTGCAAAAATACTTAGACATTTGGATTAAAATGGATTGGGATTTTTAAGTTTAAAAGGGAGTGGTATGGTAGGATATAACCAAGTCTAAAATCCTATAAAATATAACACTTGAATACAATAGAGCTAAGAGGGGTCGAAGAATATGGAGACAAGAATGGTTTGAATGGAGGGTCAAGCCAAACACTCTAGAAATAGAAAATATTATAGGTCAATAAGAAACACTAAGGATTGGATTACTAGCATGACAACTGCAAAAAAATTGAAGTCCAATAGAATCCATACTTAGATAAATTTAAAGGTTGAAAGTGGATTATCAAGATTAGTTGAAAGATTATACTTTGAGGATGAAGCCCAATAGACCAATGGAAAAAGAAAAATGGAGATAGTAGAGATGAAATATTGGTATGCAAATCCATAAAAATAACAATATGGTAATTGATAGAAATTCATGAAAATGACCAACACAACTTCACACATAGGATATTTTTAAAAATTTTAGAAATTGAAGCATCTTGAACTTGTAGGGGACATCACCAAGTAGATATTTGAAAAGAATTCAATAGCCATTCTACCTCTTCCTTACGAAATCACCTTAAGTCTAGATTCCTTCATGATTTATTTGTAATAAGCCTCCTATAATCACATGTAGATTTTTAATTTTAAGGTGCAAAGATGTATTTTAACTAGTATTTAAATATATATAAGGAATTAATTACTCATAAAATAATTAGTTTTATTAGCTCATATGAATCATCCTTTTTTATCACATCATCTACATAATATTGGTGTGATCAACCTAGATCAACTTGTGTTATGAGTTTAATTAATTTCTATTCTTTGGCCAACTTCATAGGCATGTTTTACATGTCAAATTATGATAATATAGTGGTCAATTTTTCTCTTTTTTTTTCTCTTGATTTATTCTACTAAGAAAGTCCTTTCCTACTAAATATCAAAGACTACTACAACTACTTTATTATTGAAAATGTAATTAAAAATTAATCAATACTCACACTAAAGCATAATCTTGCTTCAAATTTGGATAATTTATCTTTGCATCTTTGAATGATACACTCATGAACGCTACATGCCTTTCATTTCCTATGTTTCTCATTTGAGTAATAATGGTTGTACAATGTGGTCAAATGAAAATGAGTATATGTAGAATAGTTTAGAATAGTTTCGGCTTGTAACCAATATATGGGATTCAAAAAATGATTTCTTGATTTATTAAAATTCCTTAGCTTACATTTTCCACTATATTTTTGCATATTTCATCATCTTGGCATTTAGTGGCCTCATTATCTCTACAAAACCTATTTCAAATTTCTTTATAAAGTTAATCTTACCAAACCAATAATTCAATTCATTACTTCTTGTTGAAGGTTGTGAGAAGATCTTGTTTATGCTTGAATACAAAAATGGATTGTATACCTTCCTTGTTTAACTGTCTTTTCCTTCTTTGTCCATTGGAATTGAATATACAAAAATGGATTGAATACAAAAATGGATTGAATACAAAAATGGATTGAATACAAAAATGAATTGAATACAAAAGTGGATTGTATACTCAACTATTCATATTCTTCTAAGTTCTAGATAATAGATTTGTTGAAAATGCTTTAGAAACTTTCAAACAAATGCAATTCATGCCACAAATTTTGCACCAAAATGAGCTATGGAATAGTGCAACCAACCTAAGAGGATGTGTTGGAGGGTGATAGAGGTTGCTTCTTTGTTGGTTTTCTCGAAGGTGAAGTGTTTGTGCTTGCTTTTTCTTCGTCGGTTCGCCGCACGCACCCTGTTCGCCGACTGCCTCTGTCATTGTTCGTCGCTTGGTGAAAATGACAGGGTTTTTGTTTCTTTAATCTCTATTAAGGGGGTTCGGTCGAACCCTGGTTCGCGCAAATCCTAGTTTTCCTGAACCCTAGTTTGCCTGAACCCTAGTTCACCTGAACCCTAGTTCGCCTAAACCCTACAGTTTGGTCGAACCCCTTTATTTTATTATTTTTGCACATAAGTCAATAGGGTTCGATTGAACACATGGTTCGGTCGAACCTTGGGGTTCGGCCAAACCAACATAAAGGTTTGGGCAAACACTTTGGTTCAGCCAAACCCCTTTACTTTGTGTAGAGGGAAAAATTGACCTTTCCCTTCCTCCACAAAAGTATTCACCACTTATGTGGGTTCACCCTATATATATATATAAGGTTAAAATGATATAAAAATTTACAAATTCAATCAATGTAAACACATATAATGAAAAACTTACCAATGGATGATAATCATGCCCCCCTTCAATGTGACCATGTTGCCTACAATGTTTCTCAGTTGTGATTAAAAGTCTTCTCGTATTTAAGCTCTTTCAATTATTGCAAGGACAATATCATTTCCTATCACCCTTTCTTTTCAATCTAGCCCGCAATCTAGCAACTGTCTCTTCATTTTGTTTTGGACTAATATTATTTCACATGATTTTTCTTTACCAAGCTTGAATATTTCAATCTTCAAAAAATATCAAACTCACACTCCAATAATTTTTAATTATAGATAGGTAACAAAATCTAATAATTCTGATATTTTATACCAAAAAAATTCGGCATGCAACCACCCCTGCAAAAGAGAAGATAGTCTGAAGTTAATGACCCCAAAAAACACTTTAAAATGCTAATTCCATAAATTATTAAATTATGATTTTACTATGATTTCCAATTGTTAGACTCCTAAAATCAGGATATTGAACTTGCACAACAAAATCTGGAAATGAAATTCTGAAAATGCACAAGTCTAAAAATGAAATCTGATGAGATGTTGATTTAAAATATAATTTTCAAACCTAGAAGTAAAAATCTGACTTCACAAATGAATTTTGGAAATAAAATAGTATGGCATAATAAAGAGTTTCATTTGAAGTGGACCACCCTATTATATGCCTTGATAAAGTTAAAAGATCTATGAATTTTATCTACAATATAGTCTGCATAGTCATCAATCTTATTCACATCCCTACTTTGGATATCAATAGGAAACACCATTAGATGGTGTTAATTGTGATCAAATCTATCAGATTATAATCAGAATGATGAAATTTTCATTATGAAGTTGATGTCAAACTAAATATTGGATGTATGTATTCATGAATTCTAAGTTTGAATTTCTCTTATTGATGTTCAATCCTCAATTGTAGAACATATATTTATTTCAATGTCTTCAAGTGAGGATTGAATGTATATTTAATATGTCAAGGGGAGACACGTCCCATGAGCGGACATGTCTCCACAAAGTGGAGACACATCTTCTCATGGGACATGTCCCTTTAATTGTGTGAATTCATCTAACTAACCACTTGATTACCAATCGGTGGTTAGTTACTTAACAACCGCATATGTTTACATGTTTGATCTGAACTTTAACTTGTACAAATAAATAATATCCGATCTGGAAGTGATCACTAGAAATGATGCATGATCGATATTTCAATGAAGAACATGTAAAGTTAATAATCTGCAAGTAATAACCTCTAATTGTAGATCGAAGATATACGGGTATGTGCAGGATCATCATGGAAAAAATAGGCCCTTAAGTGGCAATAAAATTCAGAAAATCAAAGTTAGGCAACTTGACATAAAAATTTGAATAAGTCATCTATATTATTTAAAAAATATGTAAGAATAGAATCTATAAAAAATTGAAAGTAGTTTCTAAACTAATAGGTTTATTTATAATTAAAAAAATCTATTTGGTGAAAATTTGAAATTTCAATGCATTAGTACTTAAATTTCAAGGAAAAAATAAGAAGTAGGTATCTATCTGACCACCCTAACCACAATAAAATGATAATATTTTTTTATAATATTTTAGATATAAGTAGGGGACTCATGTCCCGATGTGATGCATATTTTTTTGTAATTTTTTTCCAAGTAAATAATTAATTATGATTTTTTTTATTACAACTTTTAGAAAATATTAAAACTTGTATGTTTGATCACCTTAACTTGGTCAGAAATTCATGAAATTGATTTTTTTTTTTAATCCTATAGTATGTGAAGCATAGAATGTGACACATGTTTTGGATTCAAAAAATGTAATAGTGTTTGAAATCTATAGATTTTTTTCAATCAGCCTATCAATTAGGACTTTAATCATAATTCAAATAGAAAATGAATAATAATTATTTATTAAATTCAAATTAAAGCATAATTTATATTGGTGGAAAGATGAGAATCTCCTTTAAAAACCCTTTTCGTTTCATCAATTGTGGGTTAAAAAAAAGCTGCCAGCCACATGGGCCATCATATCACTTCGATATCGCCACTTTTTGGCCCATCATGATCCTGCACATACCCATACTTGAAATGTAGCAAATTCGTTAAATATAAATGATGATGTTGAATATATTCAATCATCATTTATATTTGACTGAAGCTACCTTAATTCAACACTCCCTCTTAGCTAGGGAAGATAACTCTAACCAAGTATATAGTGATATCACCTTACTCGTGATATCAGAAGATATGGTATGCTTCTAGAAGTGTCAATTCACATGAAATTCTTCATAACACATCTTCATTATGGTATGTGCACTAACATCAAGTCTCATGATGTCTACCATAGTAAATCATGGCATATTCATAGATACATTTATCCACCATGATTATCCCATAAGGATCATAATGATCTTCAACTGATATCAAGTCTCATGATATCTATCAAAATGTCCACGAGATACTATCATAACATATCCATGGATATCAAGTCACATGATATCTATCATGATAGTGCAACTAATCATTGTAGAGATGCCACTTTACAATGTTAAATAGAAGTGTTCATTATCAGAAAGATCATCACCTTTCAATAATGTACACAGGGGGAGATAGGGCCCATAAAGTCATGGAGTCACACACATAACAAAAGAGTTTACACATTAAACATATTTTAAATACATTAGTACAAATAAACAATTTGAATCTCAATCTCAATAATAATTTACATTTCAACCATACCAAGTTTCTTCCTAAAGTGTTCAACTTTAACTTTGGAGAGAGGCTTGGTGAGAATGTCTATTGTTTGATCATTTGTACTAATATACTCCAACTGGATCACATTCCTTTCTACCATGTCTCTCACATAGTGATAAGGAATATCTATATGTTTTGATCTATCATGGAATACTAGATTCACCGAAAGCTTAATGCAACTTTGATTGTCACAATGGATAATAGTAGGATTCAAGGACTCATCGAATAATCCTACAAGCAATTTTTGAAGCCATATTTCTTCTCTTGCCCCCATAGAGGCTGCAATATATTCAACTTTTGTGAGCTTTGTGCCATTGAGGACTGTTTCCTTCTGATCCAAGATATCATAGTTGATCCTAAATTGAAGTAGCATCCTGATGTGCTTTTTCGATTGGTTACACTTCCAGCCCAATCTGAATCAGAGTATCCATGTAATTCTAGGTTGTCATTCTTGTATTTAAGACCATATCCAATAGTACCTTGAAGGTATCTCAATATATGCTTCACAACAACAAGGTGAATTTCCTTTGGCTCACACATAAACTGGCTTAGGGCATTCATTGTATAGAAAATATCTAGTATGGTGTTAACCAAGTACATTAATGATCCAATTATCTGTCTATAGAGAGTAGGATCTGCAAATTTTGATTCTGCTGCTACTTCTTTCAATTTGTGTAAGTTGGTTTCCATAGGTGTAGACATGGGTCTACAGTCTAACATCCCAAATCTCTTCAAAATATCAATAGTGTACTTTCCTTGATTTAGGATGATACCATCTGATTTCTGCTAGACTTCTAACGATAAGAAGTAATGTAAAATTCCCGTCTTTCATGTCAAATTCTAAAGCTAGGTCCTTTTTACATTGAGTAATAAGGTGATCTTCTCCTATTATTAACAGGTCATCAACATATAAAATTAGTATTAGCATATCATCTTTAATTACCTTAAAATAGAGATTTGGATCTGCATCATTCTTGGAAAATCCTAGTCCCAAAAGATAGCTGTCAATTCTTTCATACCAGGCTCTAGGAGCCTGTTTAAGTCCATATAGAGCTTTCTTCAATCTGCATACATGTGAGTCTGCTTTATGTATCACAAAACCTTCAAGTTGCTCTAAATAGACTTCTTCTTCAATGGTCCCATTCAGGAAAGCAGTTTTCACATCCATTTGATGGATCTTCCAACCTTTAGCTGTTGCAATAGCTATTACTGCTCTCATAGAGGTGTACTGGGCAACAGGTGCAAATGTCTCTTCATAATCAATACCTTCCTTTTGTGAGAAACCTTTGGCCACAAAGCATTCCTTGTGTTTTTCTATACTCCCATCAACAACATGTTTGATTTTGAAGAGCCATTTGGAAGAGACAACAAATTTCTCTTTTGGTCTAGGTACTATATCCCATGCATCATTTTTCAAAATGGACTAATACTCTTCCATCATCACATCTTTCCACACTTGATGCTTGAGAGCTTCTGTAACACTAGTTGGTTCTGAACTAATGATCTCATTCATTAAGGCAACATAGCTTGAGAATCTTTTGGGTCTCTTGCTTTCTCTAAAATTTCCTTTGGGTGTTGTATAATTCTCAGCTTCCTTAATCATCTTTCTAGCCCAAAGTGGTCTCCTCTTGTTGTTGTTAGTAGGATTCTCTTCTGGAGCAGTTTGGTTTTCATTTATGATTTCTTCAGGATACTCCCTCTAAATCTCAGGAGCAGGATCCTCCTCCAAGACTTTAGGAGAATCTTGAATTTCTCTCTCATTTGAACTCTTTGCCCTTTTTAAAGCAATGTCTTCCTAAAATATGACATCTCTACTTAGTTTAATTTTTTTATGTCTGGATATGTATATTCCATAGGCTTTTGAGGTTTCACTATAGCCCACAAATATCCCTTTCTTTCTAGAAGGTTCTAATTTAGATCTGTTTTCTCTAGGTACATGAATGTAGATAGGGCAACCAAATATCCTTAAGTGACTTATGTTAGATTTTATACCAGTAAATGCTTCTTTAGGATTTTTGTTATCTAGATGTGAGTGGGGACATCTATTTTGGATGTAGACAGTTGTCCTAGAGGCTTCTACCCAAAATGAGGTTTCTATGTTTTGGTCGAACAACATTGCTCTAGCAACTTCTACAATAGTTCTATTTTTTTCTCTTAGCAACACCATTTTGTTGAGGATTGTAGGCTACAGTAAACTCCCTCTTAATTCCAACCAGCATTTACACAAAATTCCTTAAAGATTTCAGAGGTGTATTCCTTCCCATTTTTTGTTCTTAGTATTTTGATTTTCTTCTCGGAGAAGTTTTTTGTAAGTGCTTTGAAGTCCTTAAACCTTTTAAGTATTTCTATTGACTCTTTACACTTAAGAAAACATATCCAGGTCTTCCTAGAGAAGTCATCTATAAATATTACATAATATAAGAATCTTGCCATGGAGGGTACAAACATGGGTCCACATAAGTCAGAGTGTACTAGTTCTAATACATTTTTGGTTTTACTCAAACTATTTTGGAAGGTTCCCTTTGTATTCTTTCCTAGGGCACACCCTTTGCATGCTCCTTCATGCATTTGTTTTAGTTTGGGAAATCCTATTACTAATTTTTCTACAAAAGGTAGGGCAAGGAAATGAATATGTCCTAATCTTCGATGCCAAATTTCATTTGACTAAGAGGTCTCATGAATAAGAGCTTGTTTAGAGTCAGTGCATAGTTTGTAGAGATATCCTTGTCTTATACCTATAGTTTGTGCTTTCTTTATAATGGAGTTCTTTGGCCATGCCAAAACTTGTCCATCCATAAAGGTAACCCTATATCTGTTGTCTTCAAGAGCAGAAATGGATATTAGATTGCTCTTTATTCTTGGTACAAACAATACTCCGGTGAGTTGTAGAGAGAGGCCAGATTTCAAATTTATGGTGCAAGTTCCAACCCCCTTTACTGGATGTGCAAAATCATCCCCAATAGTTACTTCTTTGTCAGTTTCTTCTATCATAGTATCTAGGTGTTCTTTGAACCCTATAACGTGCCTTGATGAACCACTATCAATTACCCAGTTGTTGACATTGTTTTTATACTTGACATGATAATGCTGAGTAGAAGACAAATTTCTCAGAGTCATATTTTGTATTTGTCTTTCCAACTTTAGCAAAGGATGCTTGTTGTTTTGTTCTATCAGGGCACTTCATTGCATAGTGGCCATATTGATCACATCTAAAACATTGTATTTGGGAGATGTCTTTCCTTTTCTTGAATGATCCCTTTCCATAAGAATTATTCTTTCTGTTGAAGTTTTTCTTCTTACCTTTCTTATGAGAATTTGTGTTTAGCACATGAATATCTTCATCTATGGTTTTATGATTGTTTTCTTTTGTCATTAGTCTTGTTTCTTCTTGTAAGCAATCTATTTAGCCTATCAAATTTAGGGAGTTTTGATCTTGCACTTATGCCTTGAACAAATGACTCCCATAAGTTTGGTAGGCCACCTAGAGCTATTAGTGTTAACTCCTTGCTATCAATTTGATATCCGATTGTTGATAGGTGATTTCTTAATTCATTGATTCTCATGAAATATGCATTAATAGATTCTCCCTTGTTTATTTGAACATGATTAAGTTGCCTCTTTAGAGCAAGGGTCCTACTGGTGTTGTTTATCTCAAAGGTGCTCTCAAGGGATTTAAACATTTGATATGCAGTCTTGTGTCTAGATAGAATAGGTACTATATGGTCCCTAAATACATCCACTATAATTTTCATGGTTTTCTCATCATTCTCAATCCATTGAGTTTTCTCCAAATCATTCTCTGGTTCTATCTTGTTTTCTTTCACAAATGAATCTAACTTATTTTCTTTTAGAATCATCATGATTCTAAATTTCCATGAAGTAAATTTGTTTTCACCTTCAAGACGATCCTCGAATCTGATTACACTTGACATTATGAAGAATGTAATGTGTTTGTGATTTCAAGAGAAAAATATGATTTTTAACTAATCTGATATCTGGATTTAATCGGATATTTTTCTCAACTTGGCTTTGATACTATTTTAATTATGATCAAATCTATCAGATTATAATCAGAATGATGAACTTTTCATTATGAAGTTGATCTCAAACTAAATCTTCGATGTATGTATTTATGAATTCTAAGTCTGAATTTCTCTTATTGATGTTCGATCCTCAATTGCAGAACATATGTTTATTTCGATGTCTTCAAGTGAGGATTGAATGTATATTAAATATGTCAAGGGGAGACACCTCCCATGAGCGGACATGTTTCCACAAAGTGGAGACATGTCCGCTCATGGTACATGTTCGTTTATTTGTGTGAATTCATCTAACTAACCACCTGATTACCAATCGATGGTTAGTTACTTAACAACCGCATATGTTTACAAGTTCAGTCTGAACTTTAACTTGCACAAATAAATAATATCCGATCTGGAAGTGATCGCTAGAAATGATGCATGATCGGGATTTCAATGAAGAGCATGTAAAGTTAATAATCTGCAAGTAATAACCTCTAATTGTAAATCAAAGATATACTTGGAATGTAGTGAATTCGTTATATATAAATGATGATTTTGAATATATTCAATCATCATTTATATCTGACCGAAGCTACCTTAATTCAACAGATGGTCTCCTTGAAATTTCAATCCATTAAGGGAATAATGAAAGGGTCTTCCTTAATGATTACATCCATTTGACAAAAAATAGTGTATGGCTGAATAAGGATGATATCATATTGAAAGGCTAAAATGATTGTTGAGACCGATCCTAACATATTTATGTTGAATACAATACATACAAACAATCTTGTATAGACCTTCACTTCCACACTCTCGACAAAATTGTTTTGTAAGGACAACACTTCATTTGCCTAGTTTTATAGGTTAAGCTAAATCTTGTTCTCAAAAAGAAACTTCAAATGTCTTGTGCACTTCCATATACTTATGAAGCAAACCTCTATGTAAATTGACTTCACCATTACAATAGTGCTTAAAAATATCATAGGACCATCCTCTAGTTTTATATGTCAAATCTATTGCCATTTGTATTGAATTTTCTTCCATCCATGTAATTCATGTCTTTGGTCACTATGTTTATTCCAAAATCCATATACAACTTCCTCCCTCCTATTGACATAGAATCAGTATGGAATACTCTCTTGACTTTTTTAAAGCTAAATATTAAAAATTGGTTAGAGTTTATACTATACAAAGGATAATAAGAATAAACCGTAACCTTATCAGCAATTGAAATAGATAAGGGGTCACTCTATTCCACACATATTCACATAGACAATGAAGATGATATTTGGGGTTCCTACTCTTACTATTTTTCTATTAATTTATATAATAATAAGGTTACACTACAATATTTTTGTTCTCTTTTTATCTGCTCTAACTCCTATTTCCTCTGATACATTCAATCATACTAGTATTGTGCTTCCTATAAGAAAATTATATCATGGATGAATGAAAACAATGTTCAATGCCATGAGGCCCAAATGATATTCATGCATTGGTCTTGAAATGTCATCAAACTGAGACTAGTCATTTTTATATAGTATTAAAGTTTCATTGATACTATTGGTCAATATGATTTCTCATGTGAATTGATTAAACATTGATAACCTATATATTCATAGGGTGCAATCATTATGTTTGACAGTGTATTGGCTAGTTTACTGTCTAATGCTATTTGCAAAATAAAATATAGTAAAATATAAAACAATGATCTTTTCTATCTACTCCATTGTAAATAATAAAGACTGTAGAAATTTCCTTCCATTTTAAGTGTTGGAAGTCTTTATTATTTATAGTGGAGTAGATAGAAAAGATCAATGTTTTATATTTTAATATATTTTATTTTTCATTGTATTTGATCAACAAATATAGTTTGATGATGATTATTTGACTAGTGCTACAATATTAGTATCTCGGGGTATTATATATGCAGATATAAACTACATTTGTATGATTCTTGATGTTATACCCATGTCCACTAGTTATCACCATAATTTTTATTATTATCTATATGAAATATAGGGATACTATAGAGGTAAGGAGCAACAAGCAAAGATAAAATATTTAAGGAAATGGACTTCAAAGAAAGGCATGAAACTTTACTATAGATTCCCAAAAGGAGATCACAATCATGACTATTCAAATAAACAGTGATTAGTCCATGTGGTAACCATGAAGGGGGCATCGAAATTAATAATAACAATGATAGGGTAGTATGACGAACTTTAAAAGATACATAAAGAAAAGTAATCGAGCAGTCAAGAGCGATTTTAAAACATCATAAATCTTGTCAAGGGTTCATTTTCTTCATAGCAGTATGGTAAACTAATAAATATTTCCATCTCACAAATTTTTAAAAGAGGACAACCTACAAGTGTATTATGGAGTGCATGGACAAAATCTCAAGGAGCTACCACAATTAATTTCTTCAAGTGTTTTGCAAGGCCATTGAAATCAAATGAATAAACTCATGCATAAGCTAAAAGACAAAGGATATTCAAGTTGCTAGAGGGTAGGTATCACTAAGGATATCGGATTAGGGTATGTGTAGGATCATCATGGAAAAAACAAGCCCTTAAGTGGCAATGAAAACCTAGAAAATCAGAGTTAGGCAAATTGACGTAAAAATTTGAATAAGTTATCTATATTATTTCAAAAACATGTAAAAATAGAATCTATAGAAAATTGAATGTAGTTTCTAAAATACTAGACCTTTATTTTTAAAAAGAAAATCTATTTTGTCAAAATTTGAAATTTCAATGCAGTAGTACTTAAATTTCAGGGTAAAAATAAGAAGTAGGTGTTTGTCTGACCACCCTAACCATAATAAAATGATAATATTTTTTTATAAGAATTTAGATATAAGTAGAGGACTCATGTCCCGATGTGATGCATATTTTTTTATAATTTTTTTCCAAGTAAATAATTAATTATGATTTTTTTAATACAATTTTTAAAAATATAAAAACTCGTCTGTCTAACCACCTTAACTTGGTCAAAACTTCATGAAATTCAATTTTTTTTTTTTAATCCTATAGTATGCAAATCATAGAATGTGATGCATATTTTGGATTCAAAAAATGTGATACCGTTTGGAAGTTATTGATGTTTTTGAATCAACCTATCAATCAGGACTTTTGTCGTAATTCAAATAGAAAATGAATAATAATTATTTATTAAATTGAAAGTAAAGCATAATTTATATGGGTGGAATGCTAAGAATTTCCTTTAAAAACCCTTTTTGTTTCATCAATTTTGGGTTAAAATAAAAGTCATCAGCCACATGGGTCATCATATCACTTACATATCGCCACTTTTTGGACCATCATGATCCTACACATACCCATCACTTTCAACAGAGATGATGATGTTTCTAAAGTATCTCCCATTATGTCTATTAAAGACTTATAGAGATATGACAGTCATATGTCATTGGCAAAAATTAGCAAAGGTTTTGAATGATCTTGCATAATAGGAAGGAGAGGACAAAATTTACACTAAAGGAGTTTATATAGTCCATAGAATAAGGTCATATGATTTCCATGAGAAAATATTGAAATAAGTTGCATACTCTACAATGAAAACCATGAAAAAAAATCCTATGATGCACTTTTATGTTTTTTGCTTCATTTTTCCTAATAAGGTCAAATACTTTCTTTTAGTGTCTGAATCTACCACATATAGATTAAATATGCTTACTCTCAAATAAAGTTGAATTATATAAACAATAGTCAGATGCCTCCCTTAAAATAAAGAACAATATAAAGTACTAAGGAATTTTATACCCTTTATAAGAGATTGCTTTTAACCAGTTAAAAACTTGAGAGGGTAATACACAGGTTGCAAGGAAAGTTAAAAATTTATAATAAGTAGCTCAATCCAAAAGGAAAAAATTAAGCATGGAAAAGTATGAGTAGGTTGACCAGCTTCACTAAAAGCACAAGTAATTTTTTATAACACCTTACCTGGATATTACTTGATAAGGTAAGGAGTGTTATTTTCCACTCAGTTTCATATGGTGGCATATCTACACACAAATCACCAAATTGTCAAATAACTAAATAAATTGTATTACTTAATAAATTTGTTACAAAATGCCATTCATGTCAAAATCAGCTCTTCTTACCACAAAAAGTTTGGTTTCCAATTTGACAGGTTCATCTTTTGATTCCTATATCAACTTCTGAAGGAATTTGGCAACTTATACTTCTACATGAGGAGACAATTTCATCTTATAAATTGTTCCAAAGTACAAAAAAAATAGAAATCATATAATCTGCATGATAGTTATAGCTTGCTAGATGTTTGGCAACATCTAAAAAGTTTAAGTGAAGTGAGAAAAATAGAGAGGCCTTGACCTTCATTTTTTCATTTTTTAGTTTGTTGCTCTAAATATGTCACAATATTTAGAAATTGGTTGATTTCTTTCTTTCTTGTTCAAATAAAAAATAGATAAATTTCTATAGAGTGAAGATGAATTCAAGAAATTCAGGTAACAGATATAACATAACTGCTTTTATAAGACACTGGCATCTAAGGTCTAAAATCTATTTTTGAAACTTGGCAAAGGGAAAAATACATCTTTATGAAGTAGTCTTCAAAAGTATCATAGCTAAATGGCTCTAACTATCCACTATCAAACATTCCCAATTCTTTGTTCAACCCTCTAGGCTTGAATCTTGACAGTTATTTCACTTTGTAGCTATCCCTATGCCTTTGATATTATCTAGTTATGGATCCCAAATCTATTGAAAATTGATCATTAGGGTTAAAATTGAAACCTTGCAAATATAATCTTTGTCCAAATCCATCAACAATTTTCCATCAGTTATAAACAATTCCCTTATAAAGAATTTGTGAAGTCGGGTCTAAAATCTAGAAATAAAATTCTGAAAAATGCACAAGACTAAAAATGAAATCTAATGAGATGTTGCTTTAAAATATGATTTTCAAACCTGGAAGTACAAATCTAACTTCACAAATGAATTCTGGAAAAAGATAATGACTACCCTCAACCTGGTGATATCTTCTTGAGTTTTTTCTAATTTTTCCCAAGAAAATCGTCGAGCAAAACACTATCACAATAAATTGTTGAGATCAGTTTTATTTATATCATCCACAAGTTAACTTTGCAAGTCCGTCGAAATTCCGGTGAAAAAATATTCTTCGAAACTTCGATGAAAATAAGGTTCGTCGAAATTCCGACGAATGTTAGGGATAAAATTTAAAATAAATGAAAATTTCACATTGAATATCACAAGTACTCGTCGATACATCTGATTATACAGCTTTTATCAGATTTTGCAATCAAATCAATTAGTGTGTGTTGATAAATCCTCTTTCCTCCCAGTGCCTTGTCAAACCCTAACCACCATGTTTCCCTCTAAGAATTGACCAAACAAAGAGTTGTGAAAATACTCTTTCTCCTCTTTAACGATGTATTGTGGCTAGGAAGAAGAGACCCTTCCATCTTGGTGTATCACCTCCATTTTCCCTTTCATGTTCTCCTTCTCCCCTTTTCCTTATGAGCTGTTAGTGGTAGGATTTCATGTGTTGGGTTTGGCCAGCACATTGCACTAGGATTGAAAAAGGAAGTCAGCCTTCTCTGAAGATCCAGACTCATATGTGCAAGGGTCCACACCTTGAGGTCATTTACATTGTGTCATTGGAATGCCGAGTTTCGTGCCCAACAGGGTGCAATTTCATGTGACAACAATTTTTGGCATGCCTAATGGGACTCCTTTCTGTTGAAGAATCTGGTGTTTTCTTCAACTCGTCTTGCATTTTGAGGCATATCTTCAATCACAATAGAAACTTCGTTCAAAATCAGGTAGTTCAAGTAGCCTAGTTCCATTTCATACCATTAAAGAAGTGGTTCCTTCTTCAATGTTTTAGCGTTTGGAGGTGTTCTTCAAGCACTTGGTGACTCTACAACTCTTTGGGTGACTCTTTGGTATGTACCCAAAATCTGTGGTTGGGCAGTCCTTTTCCCTTATTTTATAATTTTAAAGTGTTTTCTATGCATTAAAAATGTTGTATTATAATGGAAACCATATGTATACTGAACCCCATATCATGATAATTCTAACTTTGCACCTCCCAATCAGCCATATTAGGCTAGTTATACCTCTCATTTCATTCCACAAACCCTACTATTATGGGTTCTCAATCTTATCAAAATGAATAACACATTCATATCAACAACCCCAAGAGACTCACCATTTTCAAAATCAACCTTGTTTCTCTCCTAGTCAACCCCGAGATTTTGATAATCTAAGTGCAAGTAAAATCACAAGCATTTTGCTTGATTTCAATAGATGACTTGAGGAGCTTTGTAGACAACAAGAGTTTGACCTACAATAGGAGGAGTGGGCTAATCAGGCCTATTAAGGGCAGCAGTGTTGTTTCCCACAACGTGATGAGTTTGTCCATCAAGCTTATTATGCACAACAACAAAAATTTGAAGCTCAGTGGAGGTATGAGAAGCAATTGGAGGCACAAAGAAGACAACAACAAGAATAGTTTACAATAAATGATGTTGTTTTTATGCAAGAAAAAATAAGACTTGCCCTTGCTCTCGCACAAGTGCCCAAGACTCAAGTAGCCCATTGTGTGCCTAGTTTCTTGAACAAGAACCTCCACCATTTCTAGAACAACCTACTAAAGAGGAGGTAAGAAAATATAAATTTGTAAGCTTCAAGAAACCTAGCAAGCCTCTTGAAATTCCAATTAGACCTCCTTTTGTTAATGAGCAACCTATTGTGCAAGAGGTTTGCAAGCAAAAAAAAATTAGTTTCAAGAATCCTAATCAGCCCCTTCAAACTCCCATTCAGCCTCTTGTACCATCAAGAAGATCTTCTATGTTGGAGATCCTAGGTTTTACGAGCCTCTGTTTCTCACAAGAATCTATCCTTGAGGAGGTTGTTTTTGTAGAGCCTTCATGTTCTCTTGAAAATGACTATCTTGATCTATTGCAAGAAAAAATTGAAGATGAAACAATGTTGCAGCAACAAGGCATTAAACAGGTACAAAAAATTGATACAACAGATGAATCGGTCCTCTCATTTGATGCCCTTCTTTGTTTTCTTGAATATGAGGAGGATAGATCAGCTATACCTACATCAGTTGAAGCCTCTGAATATCTTGGTTTGGGCTTGATGGTTGAAGATAACTCCATGGTTTTGGAGTAGCAGTAAAAAATGTGTTTGGACCCTGTTATAGTGGATGAAGATCCATGATCTATTGAGGTCTGCAATTCTGAGGTGGATGACTTATTTTGGGATGATTTAGAAGATTTTTGTTCAAGATTGGATGTCGATCTTTCACACCCAAAAGAGTAGCTTTGTGGGTAGCAGTATAAGAATGAAGTAGTAGAGGATGTGGCAACCATTACATGCCACGAGGCTGATTTTGTTGCAACTCTTTTCCAAGAAAGAATTAAAACTAAGAGGCAATTTGAAGAATTTAGTTCTTCACTTCAAGTGTCTCAAAAAAATGAGTTTTGTGTTGTTAAGTGTGCATCAATGTAAATGATTTTGTAGTTATTGAGAAACCACACATTTTTTTGGAGAGTGATGCTCCTGTTGCTCAATTTGTTTGTATGCCCAAGTTTCAAAGTTTCTCTTTTGAGGTGCATGAGGAAGGTTTTTCTTGCGCAAATCAAAAATCAGATTTGACATTTTGTACATCAAAATGTGAGTTGGAAGCATTATCCTTTTGTTTCAGCTGATGCTTTGAGGAGGTCAACAATGATGGAATTGGCCTATATCCTTTTGTGCTAAGGTGAGTTCTCTTCCCTCTATAAAAGGTTTATTCTTGGACGTTGACTTTCCTTCAAAGTGTTTCACCCTTGATGTTGTATGTTTAGCTGAGAAACTAATGTGAGATGAATCTAACACTTGCATCATATGGTTCCCTTGCAATGAATTTTTTTAGTAAAGTGATCCTTCACCTTGCAAGAATTTTGCGCAGTTACATGCATATTGGCAGTAGTTTTCAATGGTTGCAGCTGGGTGAGGTATGCAACTATGGTTTGAGGGAGATCAACTCCTTCAAAAGGATCATCTTTGATAGAGGCAAGCTTCCATTATTTACTTTTTGTTAGTTTAGTGTACATATTATAAATATATTGCTTTCCATGAAGTGTGCTTGCACACCCAATATTCTCCTTAAGGGAATGTATGCTCTTAGCTTCCATGCTTTTCTCCAAATGCAGGCTTGCACATGTTTTGTTTTTCTTTGAGGAGGCCTAGTTGTTGAATTTTTACCCTCATGAATCTGTGTCCAATTGATCGATAAGACCTCTATATTCCATGATTAGTAGGCAATCATCCTAGAAAAGTCACCATTAATAATTTTATTTTCATGCCCCCCTTTGATGACCCATCATTGATATCCAATTTGAGAGACCCTACATGGGCCATCTTGCGTGTTTTTCTCGAAGGTTTCCAAAATTTGGCTAAGTCCTAGATTTTTAGGCTTTCGGGTTTTCACTTACCTTCTTCCTTGCATGCCTTCTTCATTTCTCCATCGCTCCTTCCTTTCCTTGTTTTCTTCTAATTCTTTCAGGTTCGGCCTTTGGCCTTACCCGTTACCCTTTACTACTCCCTTCATTGACCATTGCTTGATAGTCTGGAGCTCGATCCTTGATGGTTTGATGTTATCATTTGCACATCCACATCTTCGACCTTCTCCTTCCATGTTTTCTTCTCACATATGTAATGAACCCAAAATTTAGCTAAGTGTTGAGTTTTGGGCTTCGAGAGTCAAGTTTCTCCCTAACCTCTTACTCATTCTTGTAGTAAGTGGTAAACTTTCAATCTGACCTCTAAACTCTGATAGTCCAAGGTCTGACCTTTGAAGTCTTCTTTGAGCCTTCATGGTTTCCTCCCTTCTCCCTTCTCACTTTCATTCTTTTCTTTGAGAATTTGGCTAAGTATCGAATTGTCGAGTTTCAGCCTTCGGCCTTCCCCTGTACCTCTCACCCTTCTTTGGTAAGAGGTATCTCATCTCCCTTTCCTTCATCTTTCAGGGGTAAGGATTCATGATATTTCTCTATCATAGGATGTCAGGGTGTACACCACTATACCAGAAGCTCCTTCATGCTTCAAGGTAGAAATATTCTTACTGATACACCACAAGCTTTAGACGTCCAACCCACGGTACTGCAGGCTTCCTCTTAACAATCTCTTCTGGGTTACCACGATACTTCTTATCTTAATCCTTTTCATTGTGGGACAACAAGATTGTTACCAAACTCTCGCTCATCATGATCTTCTTCCTCATGGGGTGGTAGGTTGTTCCCCAAGTTATACTGCATTATTCATTTTTCCTTACCATAGTATTTTGGTTTATGATGTAATGGAGCTCTTTCATACTACTTGACCTCACCTTTACTATAATCCTTTCTTCTTCTTCGCAATCTTCTTCTCCTTCTTCCAAGCATTTGGTAAGTGGTAGGCTCAATACCCAACGCCTGACAATCCAATTACTGACGCTCGAAAAAGATGCATTTTTGGGGCTCAAACCTTTTTTTTCAGTGTTGTAAAAGTGATTTTTCAAGACCAACGCCCTGACCTTTTTGCATTTTAATGTGTTTTTTGGGTTACATTTTTTAGGTTCGATTGGACTTGTGAGCTCCCAGATCTAATTTTTAGGGCTTCAAGGACAACATTTATGGCATCCCTTACCTTTTGCAGATGGATTTCATGGGCGCCCATGCCCATTTATTGCTCTTTGTTGACTTCTTGGTGGATCTTCGCCCTAGGTTGCATCTTTCATGGATGGCTTTGATATTGCATGCCACATGCTTCATTGCTAACCCTAGTTAGGGTTAGGGTTTAGTTTGTGTTTCTCAATTATGCCTGATCTATAAAGGAAAAAAATGTATTCATGTTTAGGGTTCTTCTTCTTTTGGCTCCTCTAGGGTTTTTTCTTTTGTAGACATGTATTTTACACGTTGCCATTGTAAAGATTGGCTTTTTTTCCTGTATGTTAATGGAATTGATCAAGTTTCCTCTTCTCATCTCTTTTGTGTTTGAGAAATCCTCTTTCCTTCCAACGCCTTGTCAAACCCTGATCTTTATGTTTCCCTCTGAGAATCGACCAAATAGAGAGTTGTGAAAATCCCCTTGCTCCTTTTCAATAATGTACTATGCAATCTTGGCCAAGAAGAGGTGACCCTTCCATCTTGATGTATCACCTCCATTTTACCTTTCATCTTCTCATTCTCCCCTTTTCCTTGTGAGTTGTTAGTGGTAGGATTTCATGTGTTGGGTTGGACCAGCACATTGCACTGGGATTGAAAAAGGAAGTCAACCTTCTCCAGAGATCCGACCTCATACGTGCAAGGGTCCCACACCTTGAGTTCATTTCCATTATGTCATTGGAATGCTGGGATTTGTGCTCAACAGGGTACAATTTCATGTGACAATAGTAACTTTTCCATCTTTAGGATCCCAACACATCTATTTTCATAAGAAATTAACCCACCCTTACATGGAATTTAACTAATTAGGTTGAGGCCCCAAAACTTCAAAGAATAAATAGTTTTAGAGAGAGACTTGCAACACATAATCCTACTCTAAGGGATTCATAGTACTCTAAACAATATTCTTGGTATAAGGTAACCTAAGAAGAAAATAAAGAGGATAGTAGGTTTTCCCAATCATGGAATTAGTATTACACCAACTATTGAGTTTATCTAGCATTGTGTTCCCAATGAAATATATTTCCCATTATCATTCATTTATGTTCAATAATCATGTTCTAGCTAATTCATTTATTGTTTTAGGTTGATTTATGTTGATGTATATGCATTTTTTAATTATTCTAAATTAGCATTAGGTAAAGTTAATTTTTCTTCATATTTTAATATGACTTTATTTGATTTAAAATTATAGGTTTTCACTTTAGCGTTTAATTAGGTTTTAGATATATTCTTTCTAAAATTGTGCATCATCATTATTTTTAGATTTAGGGATTTCATTTTCTTCATTATAAAAGATTTGTTAATCTTTCTTCATTCTCATTATAATATATGTACATGTACAAATTAAAATTAGAACTTAATTAATTTTTATGTAATGCACTAAGACAGATGGGCTTTGGGCATGTAATGATATAGAGGTTTAGAGATTGTGATTGATTTTAGATGACCCTTCAACCACTGGGGTGTACAAAAGTAATTGTGATACGATTTTATAGCTCATGTAGTTAGGATTAGAATTTTATTAGAAGGTGTCCATGCATATTCTGGGGAGACTTTAGCACCATTGATTGTCCAAATGAGGGATCATGTATTTGTTGATGTTCCTTTGAGTACAGTCCAGTTGAGAGTGCCAAAGGAAACTATCAAAACTAAATGTTTTCCCCAGTATTGTATTAGATCTTAGGTGAGGGCATATTAGTTGACTAGGTGTATATGTCCTAGGATGCCCCCTTTTATTTATCTATGATTTCTTGTAGCACACAATCATTATCTTAATAATGGCTAAATTTCATTTTATTTTTCACAATAGTTATATGTTGAGGTCCATTCAGGCCTTAAAAATTAACTATTTGGATTTACCACCTCATTTAGGGTAGGGGCATGGTAGGGTCTACAATAGGGATGCTTATCGTCGTGCAAATTGACAACCCCCGGATTTTAGGGCCTTGGTTGGGAAGAGAATTTTTGTCATCGCTCCATCCTTGAGCCCTATTATGATCAAGTTCTTGACACCATCTTCAATATTTTTAGAATGAGGAGCCCTACACACCAATACCCAATTGCTAAGTCTACAGTAGTATCATTAAAAACCTTTCTCCTTTTCACATATCTTGTTAGTGTCTTTCTACTTAAGTTAATTTTAAGTGAAAGTGAAGAGGTTTGATGCTTTCTTAACATTTGTGGACTTCCAATAGATTTCAACATAACTCTTCTTTAAATGCTCCTATTAGTTGATCAAGATTTTTCCTAATGAAACCAAAAACATTTTAACATTTTCAACAATATCTTTTTCTAGGTGTATTTTTCTCTTATTTTGTGAAATATGCACCCATCAATTATAATGGATCTTTTAGCTCATCACGAAGAAGAAAAATTGATAACATTTGGGCTTGACCAAGTGTATCATGATTTTTGAAATAAGCCTTAATTATTTCCTTTTAAGTTCTTGTCAATGAACTTTTGGTAGTTTGACTAGGTTGTTGAGCATAAAATTTCAATTTCTCCATATCCATTTCAAGTAAATGATCTATATTTTTGTAAGAAAATTTTCTCTTCACCTCTTTAATTAGATTCATAGTATGAATATTGGTAGAAGGAAGTCATCCTAACCCCTGTCCAACATCAAGGTAAGTATGGGCGTCCTCTCTAACATTAATTGATTGTGCTTGGGTCTACTCATTGACATCAACTATATCTGATTCAACCTCCTATTCTACAGTAACTAAATTAGGCTGGACCTCTACTCTAAATTTTGTATGTTGAGCCCCTACACATCATACAAAAGAGAAAGAAAACTAGAACATATTTTTAAGGGAATAAATTGGCATCGAAAAATTGAGCTTAATGTAAGTTGTAGTTTAAAATAAGTTTAAAATGACATTCAAACATATATAATTTATAAATGTTAAATTCACATAGAAGGATGGAAGTATTAAGTTCTACATTTAGTATGGTAAATATTATTTTATAGATTGTGTTCTATTGTTCATCTTAATTTAATCATCAATCAACTATTTGAATGCCATTCTTTTACATAGTATAAATAATAATTGTTCTTTCTTGAGATTCAATCTTACATTGGTAACAATGAACATAATTTGACCTTTGACCTAGAAATATAATCTTGAACCCATTGTCTAGTTTTTCATATCTAAATGTTGGACCACCTACAATAATTTAGAAAATATAGTGTTAAAAGCACCATTTAAACTTTAGGATAGTGAAACCAACTATGTTTTTATCTTGTTTCTTAAGAAAGACTCTGCAATTATTCAATTTGGTTAGTGACAAGCTTGTGAACATGTCAAAAAGATTGCCAATGCTTAAATATGTACTTATGAATGTGTATGTTAATTCTATTAATTTTCTACTACTTCTCAATTAGTATGTGATGTAAGATCATGATCAACTTCTTTTACTACTTGCACGATGTACTTATGAGGTTTTATAGTGTGAATTTTGATTTTATAATTCTATGTATTAAATATTTTAGACAAGGTCTCAAACTAGATTAAAGGATTCAACTGTAGGATTTACCTAAGGCATGAAACATGAAATTTAGAGATTGAGTTAGGATCTTGGGAGACTGGGGAATCAATTTAGCTTCAACTATTGGTCAAATTCCAACCCTCGCAATAAAATATGATATTTATAAAATTTATATTATTAACCTATGACTAAACCATCAAGGTGATTGTGAGAAGAATAAGAAAGATTTTTTTTGGGTATGTAGTATTCATCCTTACAACTTTCTCCAACTTTGAATTACAATTAAACTACCATCAAGCATGCATGTCAAAGCAAACAAGAAGATAAAATGAAAGTAAATGGAAATAAGATATTAGAATGATATGGGTACATGGACGGTCATGCACACATAGGTTCCATATAAAGTTAGTTTCATCCTAAATTTTATAATCATAAAATCCTAGGAGTATCATCTAATAAAACTATTAAATCAGCATTAACAACTACCTGATAATGTCAAAATATAATATATTTAGAAGTAAAATTATAGACCTACATATTTAATTTCTAGATCAATTAATCTAAAAGGAGTTGAAATGTAATAGCTTAGATAACTGTGTACCTACAATATTATAGATCAATATATCTAGTAAAAGATGAGATGTATTACATTACATGAATAATGTTAACTATGCTAGTAATGATCCAAAAAAAAATTGGACTTATACAAAGATATATAATCAAACCAATTAATTCTAAATCATGAATAATAAATCTAACCATGGGCTACAATAATCATATGCATAAATTATTTAACTAATTAAACATGAGTGGAGAATAAATGAGTGGTAAAAATATAACTTGATTTAAGATAAATACTCATGTAACAAGATGAAATAAGAGGTCAATAATCACATTTCATAAATAAAATCATGTGCATAAAATAAATAAATTACTAAAATGTGATCATGTGATTCCATGTACCAAAGGGAAATGAGATATCACCAATGTTGCACCAATCGTTCACTTGGATAATGAAAAATCCGTCATAGCCTAATTGATATATAAAGACACATAGAAATAGATAAATATAATATAAAATATAAGCATGTAAGTAAAAAAACATGTAGATTTAAAACTCAATAATAATTAAGATTTAAGGTAAATAGGGTTGAGGAGTAGGGTATATAATAAACTCTCACAACTATTTAATTTACTTTAAACATTATAACTTTAATACTTAATTATTATTTATTTATGTACATACAATACATTCTAAATTCGTAATTTATGTGTGTAGATATTAACTTTAATTTAGTTAGAGAGAATTTGACCAAAAAAATAGTCATACACATGTAGATTTAACACAAGTTATAATGTTTAAGGAACTTAGGGTATAGGGTTTAAGACTTAGGCTTTAGATCTAGGGATGTTTTGAGGATAGTAAAATTACACAAGTCTCCATTAGAGAAGGGCCTTAGATAGGACCTAGGGTTTATCATAGATGCATTTGGTAAGTAAGGTACACAAATATAGTAGAAATGAATTTGATTAGTTAATATGGTGGAAGAGAATTTGGTCAAAACATTTAATAATAGATTTAGCTCAATAATATTTAGAGTTTCTAGGGTAAATAGGGTTTAAGGTTTAGTTATTTAGTAGGGAACATAATGATTTTAGTAGAGGAATAAGGAATGGTAATGAGATCCAAAAAAAATATATATATATTTAAAAGCATACTTGAATTGGAAAATTAAGTTTCAATTGAAAAAAATTGATCTTATTGATCCTAATCTTATCTAGAAGATGATTTAATTGAAAAAATCATAATTTATATAAAATATGCATACCTTCTCTTTGATCATAATATCTTTGCATCCTTTCGTCATGCAATTTTTATTCTTTTTCTATTGAATGATATCATGCAGCCTTATTTTTCCTTGTCCTTTTATTTCCCATATTCGTCTTTGTAAAATATGATGAGCTCCATAATTTATTCAAGCCAATTCCACTTTCCAAATGTAAAGAACTTGCAAAAATACTAGAAATCAATTTTTTCTTTATTTTTGATATTAAAAACACAAAAAATGACCTTGTAATATATATACATCATTTCAATAAATTTTTAATTGCAAAACATCAGCTAAAATTAGCTTTCATTCAAAGGTCGACTGCTAAAATTTATTAAATATTGTTTTATTCAATGACCTTCATTCAAAGGTCCTTTGATATTATTATTTTTTCTAGTCGAAACAGCCTTCATTCGAAGGAGCCTTCGATCGAATGTACCTTCAAATGAAGGTAATATATTTGTTTGAAGGTACCTTTGAACGAAGGGCCTTGGAAAGACACTTTTGGTGTCTACTTCAAAATTTCCAATTTGAAACCTTAGGTTGGACCTTCAAATGTAATTAACTTGACAAGATAATTTGCAAGATTGTAGTCCTCAAAATGAGCTTTCCAACAAGTATAATTTTAATATATATTTAAATTTTATTATGTATTCAATATTTTATTTTTACCGAACATAGCTTTTTCACCAAACATCAAGTTCTTCATTCTACATAGATGAAAAAATAGTAAAATATTGAAAAAAACTCAAAAAATATCTGTGCATTAGGTATTGATATCCTTGTTTCACCAAAAAAAAATTGAATTTCGATATATACACAACAATTTATGCTTGGCGACACACACCTATGTTCAAATCATAATTACCCCGACTTACAAAATTAATTAATAAAAATGTAAAAAAATTATGAAAGAGCATCCATGCACTAGTTATTGATGTTACAAATCTATATTTTAAAAGTTAGAATTTAATCCTTTCTAGAAAAAAAAGTTACGTTGGGCTACATAAATGTTACTTTTTAAAAATGTTGTTTACTATTAAAAACTAGTTATTAAAATTTATGTAGAAATATTCATAATTTATTTCAAAAAAAAATTAAAAAAACATATTTAGAATCTATACACAAATCGCCACAAATCACTAGTTTACATCATCTTCAAATTCTTAACAGTTTAGCTGCTATAGGTCTCGAAAAGTGAAGATCTACTTAAAAATGTTGATATCAATTTTTATGTTGGCCAAAAAGTGGGACTCATTATTGTGGGATTACCCCACCCATAGATGCATTTAGAGGTTATTTCATTCAACATAGTAATGAATTTGATTAAGTAGAAATGCTTTTCTAATTTTTTGGGATTGGGGGAAACAATGATGTGGGTATGTAGTTTGATGGAAAACAAAAAAATATGTTGTATTTTGGGAATGAAAAGGAGATGACTTGTATGAAGTTAGAGGTGGCTATTTAATGAAAATATGCAATTATTTTATAAATTTTAGCTACCTCTTTTATGTGTGGGAAATTTGATGTCCTCACTCCTTTCTCTATGCTATCATTTCTTACTTTTTATATTGGGGTAATTCTACCTTCTGCCACCATGAACTTAAAATCATTTTTCTAGACCTATGTTACCACTGGGGAATGAATGCCTTAAATTATCCATTGTATGCACTCATGCTCTTGGATGCCATATTAAGGGCATATTCACATCATAGTGCCTTACATATCTATATCTTGGTGTTTTTGGCCATTAGAGGCCACATGAACATTTTTATTTACCAATTTTAGGGGAAACTTTATACCTTGAGATGCATCTTTGGCTCATGAGAAGATTTCTATACTTTATTATCCTAGATGTTTTACATGCCTACTACACATTATGTACTAATAACATTTAATTTACACAATTTTTATATGCTTGCATACTTATCCTTAGATTACTTCTATTTCATGTACTATTTTCCCCTCCACTTCAATTCCTTGTATAGAATTTATGTAAGCAAATGGAGGGGGCATATATGGTCACTAGCATTCTTATGTTTGAGTTTTCAAGTAGTGATTGATTTCCATATAGGGACACATCATTGTGATGAAATGAATTATCAATAAATGACAACAACATCCAATGTGTCATGTTATCTCACAACTATCATACTAGGGGGAGTATGACTACTTTTTGTGCATGTGGAATTTTTTAATACTACTCTCTCCATTATTGTACTTGCATGATGTAAGCTACTCATTCCATTTTCTTTAGTTTATAGGTTTATATGGAGTTTGCATGTCAAAGGAAAAACATAGATGATGACATCTAATGAGGTGCACTACTTTATATGGTCCCAAAAATATCCTTTTATGCTTGAATATTTGTTTTATGTGCATATTTATGAGTGCTTATATACTTTGAGATACATGAACATTCTAAAATTCACTTGCTTCTCAAAGTTAGGGGAAAATATAATGGTGAAATTTCCATACCCATGTTAATTGCCATTTATTTTTGTGCTCATTTTGAGAGAATATATTGATAAAATTACATATCAATGAATGGTGTAATCTTGTGAAAAATGTGGCCCATTCCCTAATCCTTTGATGATCCCCAATTACACACATTCCATTACATTCAACCCTATCTTATCTATATCTACATAATTTCCCATATAATCCACATTTATGTCACCCTTTATGATTAAAAATATATATATTCCTTGCACAAGAATTAACATTCCCTTAGCCTATACATCCTACATTCACATATTTGACCCCTTGAATTCCAAAATTTAAATTTAAATTGGCTTGAGTCCACCCATTTCACCAGTCATCATGAACCAACTAACACATATTTGCATGGTTAATTTCCACCACCTTGTATTTAAAGAATTTTAGTTACATTCAATTTACATTCACAAACATTATTGATTATCATTTTCTTTAAAGGAGCAAGAAAGCTAGTAATACTTTTATTGGTGTACTAAAAATAAATAGAATTTATATAATCATTCTAGAGCATCAACATGCTTGAAGAGTGTTGTCCTTGATTAATTCCACAATTATAAAATTGGTCCTATCAAGGATGTCAAACACATAAAATACAACTCTTGTGATTTAACAATCTCTCCTAGATAATTTTAAACATCATCACTCCTTATTCTAAAGAAAACAGTAGAGAATCTAGTCAATTAGAAAGAAAAATTATACAATTACCAAGATTAGATCCATGCCTTGTAGGATTGGTCCACAATTGTGAAATGACCTAAACCCACAAATTTGATGAAGAAATTCAAGCTATCAATTTACATAGAATGCAAGGTAGAAAGCACATCTAAAATACATTTTTTTCCATTAGATCATTAAAGTCAACACCACATCAAACTCATTTCTTTAGATCAATTATAAGTATCTCTATCGTTTGTATTTAATTTTTAATTATAATTCTTACAATTATTGTTTAATAATCTTAATTAATTATTACTTATATATATGCACCATAATAAATTATTGATTTTATGCACCATAATAAATTATTGAATTTTTTTTTTTACAAATAATAAAAAAGTCTAGTACTATTTTTTATTATCTTGAGATCTTCCATTAGAGCACGAGTATTAAAATTCTATTAAATTTTCATTATCAAAGCAAGAAGGTAAAGCATCAAGATTGAAAAAGCTTGAAATCTTGCTCAATTTCTTACACAACTCACTCTCTCCCTTGGCATAAGGATGTTTGTTGTATTAAACGACAATAAACAAACGAGATATAACCATATAAATTCATACCAGACATTGTATTCCTAAATTTAGGACTAATAAATAATGGCTGCCTTGTCCTCGAAGCAATTGGCATGGCATACAAATCTATATGTTCTCATTATTTTTCTTCATCACCTGTCAAGAGAAGAATGATTTTAAGGCAGTGCCCAAACCATTGGTGGATCAAAGACCCACTCAGTAATCAACACAAAACTCTCAAACATCACTGAACAAAATCAAGAGTTTTGCATCAATTCAATAAATGTGAAAGGGCTAGTTTCATGTCAAAAATTAATTATCAAACTTTCCTCCTATGTAAATTAAAAGTTTACTCATTGAATATCTAAACCAGCCTCTACGTTGTCTGTAATTTTGTTCTTGATCAACCTTAAATGAATATCTAAACCATGCAATTTTGTTCTATGCAAATATTACCATGCAAAATGGTTTCTACAAAACATTAACTAATAATAATAGAAAGAACACATGGCAACAAGATTAAAAACGAAATTTGCCCAAAAAAAATTCAATAGTTAAAGATCCACTGACAAACAGGGAAGCCTAAAATGCTTCTTTCATTATAACATATGCAATCATGATAATGTGAAATGATTCTCTGTTAAGAGTGACTGTGAACACTAAAGCAATGTAAACAGAATTTCCTACTTATACCACTTGCAGAAATGAACTGAAAATCTCAGAAACTCTTTCTATGACAATCTCTCTTCAATCAAATACAAAATTGATTTTATGCATATTGTATACTGAAATACCAGTAAAACTCGTCACTCTATCTGAAGATGGCTGCTACTCGCAGCTATGACTGCGATCCATATCACCTTAGCCCACCAAAGGAAGATTCTCCCCTCCCAAGGTTGAAATCTCACAGATCTCATAGAAGGCAAAGCAAAAGAGCAGAAAATCAGCTTCTGATCACTGGCAGGAAGGCTTGCTAATATTTTAGTCACTCCTTCTTCAAATCTCTTGGAGAGTTTCAAACCCTGAGTCCAAATACCGAAACGCTCTGGCGAATCACTTAAAGATCTATAATCAATAAGTTCACCCACATTGTGTGCACAGGCATACCTACAGATAAGATATGCTATGACTGGCACCCACTTCATCAGAAAAGAAACACGTGCACGCTTGGGTATGATTATATCTCCATTTGCCAGAGCGTCCAGAAACCTGTGGACCAAAATTTCTAGCACAAGGCTCGAATATGACCTATCCGAATCAGAAAAGTTCTGATTATATTCCCCACCTACTTGGATTGTAGGTGGCCCAATTGGAATAGTAGACGGCCAACTTATTTCGGGTTTTGCTAATATGTCAGCAATGCCTTCATCTTCAAAAAAAATTGTGAATGCAGCTTTAAATAGATCCTTTTTACAGAGCTTAATCAAGTCTAACAACCACAAGAGAGATTCACAAGCAGGACCCCTTATCTCGGTAGAAGAGCCACTCTTAATACGCTCAATTCTCATCCTAAATTCGTTTAAAAGAGCATCTCTGCATCTTTTCTGAACAGCCGGATGCATATCTTCCTGAAAACATGCAATTATCATGTTCTTCACTGTATCTTGCATGTGTTGCAGAGGCACGCCCCATGGAAGAAAGGGTTTGTTAAGAATTTCAGAAAGCATTTCGGGTACAACTTTTGTTAACAGCCCTAGTTCTTCATCAAAAAGGGATTTAGATACTTTAAGTCTTTCAGCTAAATCAGTGGAAACATTTACCTGCAAAGATGATAGAAGAGCTCGGATTTTGAGCTTTTGTTCAGGAGTCCAACAAACTGCTTCCAAATATTCCATGCACGCTTGAATTCCGTCTTGAAATAGTAATTCGGAAGCAACTGGTAAAATGCGTAGGGCGTCAGCTACATTGGAGAAAGAAACGAGTCTTTCCCGGTGAGATGAATACATGAGACGAATACAGTCGATATAATTCTCAGCAGAGCCATCCGGAGGAACTGTGAAAGTGATTTCAGAAGGAGAAAACATGTCTGGAGACCAGCGTTCAGAGAGCCTGGCTTCAAAATAGCCTGATTTCTTCAAAACTTCAGAATGCAGGTAAATGGGATTACCACCGTATGGATGGTCATCAGAGCAAATTATATGCAGTTTCACATCACCCAATTTCTGGTCGCCAAATTGTAAAAGTGGTGAATCCATTGCTAATTTCTGGTTCCAGGGATTATATTTCTGGTATCAGGGTATGGTTGAGTTTGCACAAATGAGATATCATAACATACATAAAAACATACTGACGGATAGAAAAATGTGCTGACAGACGGGGACGGCAGCGGCTACATTTCAGTTTATTAAAAACTTGCCACTTAAATATATATTTAAAAACTTGCGGCAACATTTCAGTTGGGTTGGCGTGGTTGGTCGAGGCATTGGTCGACTGCTTGGTGATAGCAAATTCTATTCTTTATTGGCGGGAATGTAGGATTCAATATTTGTTCATATTTGGGCGGGTCTTTGTGGATTGTCGATGGTGGCTAGGTTGTACATGTGGCCACCACCTCAGGAATGCCACATCAGCGCTTGTTGGCGATGGTAGTGAGTGTGCTATCATTACACTCTGGTAGCGATTGAACCTCGGTCCTTTCTAATTAATGAAACAAATTCTAAATTGCGTATGGAGTTATACAATTTATATAGTCCGGAGATTGGCATGTCTTGTCACATGCATATCGATATTACTCTATGGACATCCCAAGGTCGAGTTGGAAGAATAATATGACGAACAATCTGGCATATCAGCTCGGCACACACAAACATGTCCAGGTTGAATAATGAAAGGTAATGTCTCAGGTACTCACAAGGAATTAAAAGTTCAATCATGAGGGCACGGACAATAGATTAGTGGTGGTTTATATTTGTCAAGGGATTCATCAAAAGGCATTCATAGCTGTAGTTGTTAATGGCGGAGTGCTCAAAAATCATAGTTAGGATGTCATCTGCAACCTTAGCGAGTATTGGAGCAGACACTCTGATTCGACTGGAGACCATAGTGAGATAAATGGCTTTCCTTGGGGTGGTTACAGATCAAAGGTTGAAACATGAATCCTCCTCAATGATGACTTTCTTATTCTGGCTATGGTGAAGATAATTTTAGGCAAAGGTTTTCTAGAAGATGGCGAATCATATCATGTCAATACCAATATTGTGTCTAGATTCTTGGTTGTTCTGTTGGATATCTGAACGCCAAAGGCCGAAGCTGAGGCAATTGTGCAAAAGCTCTTCAAAGCAGACTTCCTGGTGGGTCTAAGGGAGATTATCTATGCAACCACTCCAAGGGTTGGTGTTCCACGACTGCGCAACATGGTTCTGTTCTAGGTTCCAGGGGAGGTGGTAAAATACTGTCCTTTTTTGTTTGATCTCAAAAGCATGTCATTAATAAAACATAGGCAAATGGTTGTTGTTGGGGTTAATTATCTTAAAAAGGCGCTATAGATTGTTCCAATCCATAACTACAATTGGGTCCCAGAATTCAAGGCTTTCGCCCATGCCAATGATTTCCTTTGAAATGTATGTCATGGTAGGTTAATATTGCAATATTGTTACACTATTATTAATTTCTATACTGTAATATATTTTGTATAAGTTGGGTTGGTCAGGCAGTCAAATATGCTTAAGTCTATTTAGTGTGTAAGGAATAGTTGGTGTGCTATGGTGATGATCAACAGGTTCTGTTGTTTACCGTTTCAACTTTGGTAGTATGTATGGTTTGGGAGTGAGGAATGGATTCTCGCAGAGAGTCTCTGCATTTTGTTTATCAGTATGGTTGGGGAATGGTTCAAGCAGAGTGTATCTGCATTTTGATCATCTGCATGGAAGAAAACACTGTAACTTTCTTGAAAATTAATATAATCGTATCCTTACGTATCAAAAAAAAAAAAATTAAGTAAATTTAAAGTAAAATAAAATAATTTATAAATAAATAAAATAGTTTATAAATAATTTTTAATTAAAGTAAAATAAATAAATAAAGTAATTAATTATTAATATGTATTATTATATGATATATTTAATTAAATTTGTATTATTATTTTATAATTTAATTATATTATATTATATTATATTATTATATATTTATTATTATGTAAATAAATTTATATTATTATTTCTATAATTAATATTTTATTATTATATATATTTTTTTTTTAATTATGTAACTAAATTTATATTATTATTTTTATAATTAATATTATACTAAATTATAAATTATATATTATTTTTAGAATATTATGATTATTAATTAATTTATCTGATGTGTAAGAGTAAGATTTTATTAATAAATCAAAAAAGGATTGCATAGGTGGCTTGTAGGTTATAGATATGGCAATTATAACACCATCATTGGCTATGTCAAACCAACACCCATTTTGCCCCATCTGACCAAACAACACTATAATATTGCAAAAATGACCACATAGGAACTAACTATCAAGATTGGGCCTACATTCTAACCCATACCCATACTTTCCCTCCTAAGCACCCCAGCAAACAACACTTGTGATTTTACAAAATTGACCATGTAGGTCTAAATGCCAAGATTGGACAATCATTTTATCCCTTACCCATAATTGAAAGCCATAAAACTAGATAGTATTTGACAAAAAAAAGAAAACCCTACCATATTAATTGAAACCCATCTCCTACACAAAAGTTTAGAACTTTGCAATCCATTCAAAGTTATGTACCATAGTGATATGAAGCAACTTTTTCAAGAATTGCACCCCCATCATGACCATTCTACAATGCTCGATCAAGGTCGTTCCTTTCATGTTCAAAATGAAGGGGAAATACTTAATCACTTCCCCCAACACCTCCAGTTATGCCATGTCTTGACGGAGAGGAGCACCCACTCCTAAGGTAGCAGCCACCAATATTTCTTCCAAATCCCCAAGCAAATCACCCTTAAACAACTTGTGGATAATCATCCTCGCCTCAGCCTTCACAATGCCCAAGTCTAGAAGCATTGCCAAGAATCTTGAGTCAATGTCTAAGCCTACTCGACACCGCTCCCCCTCAACAAATTATTTCCCGAGAATAACCTTCACAACCGCAATGGAGAGGAAATTTGTTTCAAGAATAATGTGCTTTAGCTGTTGATCTATCACTATCCCCAGGAAGGAAATTTGGTGTAGTTCAATAACCAAACATATTGGTGTGTCCATTCCCCTACACTCAATGCACTTTGTAGACATCCAAACTATGAACTTAGAGCATTTAGCCATATGCAAGAACAAAGAAACCATCTCTGTTTATAAGCACATGTGAAGAAGTACCACCAACATGTCCTTTTAGATTTTTTGAGCTCAAGGATTGCATCCACATTATATTTGTTTCATGTTGAGGAAATATGACCCTCATAATGACACCTTATGCCACACAATCCATTTTGAGTAGGAAAGTCTCAAATTATTGGTGATCATGTGAAAAAATCTCCTATTTTCTTTGGAAAGATGTATGCTTTTCATCTTTATCTTTGTGTGGCAACAAAAAAAGTATCCCTCTACCTTTTCCTACTTGTTTGGGTCCTCCTTATTAAAATTGAGCTTAGTGTTACCTCGATTTAGTGTTGTAATGTGTCTAACACATTCACACTAGGTCTTGGGCCCTTGTAACCTAAATGAACTCAATTATTCCTTATTTAAGGTGTTGTAAAGTGTTGTACAACACTTTCACACTAATCTAGGGTTCTCATTGTTAATTAGGCTTCTTTATGTTTTTAATTGGCCTTATTTTGCATCCACAAGCCTTAATCAATGCATATTTTCGAGGATAATCCCGACATGAACCAACATCCAATCATAATTCAAGTGTTTTTGGATTGTATGGACAAGATTTAGAGATCTAGGACTCATATGCCACCTTGGGCATATGGGTCCCACCTAAGTTTTGAGTCCTTGATCTAGATTTCACATCAATCTAATATTTCTTGAAAATGTGTCCCAGAGCCTAGCCTAATGGGACTCATATGATCCAACTGGTGTATGATCCCCATGTGGCTTAAAATTAAATTAAATTCAAATTCTTGGCAATATTTTATTCTCCTAGATCCGATGTCGGCTTGTAGTGTTGTAATTTCGGGAAATTTGGCATAAACAAGTATAAATACAAGGTTATTTCACTCATTTTCACCTAAGACTTTCATGAGATCATTCCATATAGAAAATTTGAGTTCATGAGAGCATTCAATATTTTACAAAATCATTCAAAATCATTAAAGGGTTGATTATCAAGTGTTTTTGAGCATTATCCAAGTATCAAGCATCATGTCAAAGTCATCATGCATCATGTTTATTTTTGAGCTAACATTTGTGATGTAGAGTTGTATGATTCAAGCAAGCATTCAATTCAAGATCCATATCATTTAAGCAAGATTCAATATCTACATCCATTGGACCCACTTCATTCATGTTTGCAGCATTTTATTGCTAGGGTTTGGTGAGTTGCAACATTCTATTTTGTTCATTCATCATTCCTCCTTTCTATTTCATTTCATTTCAAGGTTTGATTACCAAAATAGGGTTTGGCCGAGGCAAACACCTTTCCACTAAAAAAACAACACTTTTCCCTCTCTTTAGGGTGTGATTTGTAGGTCTAGATTGAAGTCACATTTTAGGAGCAAGATTGCAAAGAGGTTGTTGAAGTTGTAAAGTCATTCAAGTTGTCTCCTTGTTTAGAAGATCGTTGGAGGACACCTATGGAGTAAAATCTTGAAATTCATATCCAAAAACTAGGTCAAGAAGACAAAGTACAGATTGAAGAGCAAATTCAGATCACGATTCTCTGAAAAAGCCAAACTGGTCTGATATGCCACTTCTAGTGTATGAGTCATAGTATAGTCAAATTTACAATTTTCAGGAGTTCTAGACTTGTCTCTATCAGATTTCTATTCCTACCTAGAAACCCTAATTTAGGACTAAATCACCCAGCCTAGCATATGAATCCTAGCCTACATTAATTTTAGTCTTTTCAACATTTCAAATCTTCATTCAAGCTACTACAGGTTACACGTGCACCTTTCTAATCTCCCAGTTTTCTATTTTGTTTTGCATTCATTTCTAGGTCATTTGTTCAAGCTTTGCATATCATTAGGTTTCATAATTAGGTTTTGGATTTCATTTGTCTTTCCAAGCCCTAGCTTGGTGGTGAACCCCTCTTTAATCATTGATCATACCATAGGACACCCCTTAGCAAATCTATTTCCTTCATTCCATCATTGGATTAAGATCGATAAGATATCTTTGAGTGAAGTGAGAGCAAAATAGGGTTCCCTAAGTTGTCCATCTCTTAAAAGGTGGACTCTAACAACAACCCCATTTTCTTTTATTTCATTTTTTATTCATTAGATGATACTTTGGGATCAAACACCATCTAGTGTACTAATGACTCTTTTTGATGATTATTGAGAAAGAGGCAACCATATGGTCATTCACGTGGTCTCAACTGATGATGTGGGGAGTCTCCATCCACATTCACATGCTTTTTTTAGTAATCACCACTAGAGTTAATGATATTTCATTCTCTAGTTTTCCACACCAAAGTTTATGGAAATCCAACACACCCAACCACCCCTACAAAGCAATTTGTCTAGTATATTTAAGCATTTTGATCTACCTTAGCCTTTCTAGTATTTATGATCCCTTACCAATAGTGTCACTCAAATCAACACCAAGTGAATACATGTGGGGGGTTCCTTTCGCCATAGGGGTAAGTGCAAAATGATAGGGGCCAAAAAAGGGACTTAAGTGGCTACTTTTTTTCTAAAATAAGGAAATACTGACCTTGGATGTGAAATTGAGGATAGTTATGCTCAAAATTTTGAGATGCAAGAAAAACAAGGATTGTAGTGCTTTGAGTCTACTTTCTAAAATACTATTTTTTTTTAAATGGTAGAGATTAAGGGGTTCAAAAGAGGGGTCCATAGAGATGGGTGTTGTTTTTGTCAAAAAAACATAACATAGCAACTTTTGTGGCTCCCTCAAAAGGTTAACTTTTTTTTAATATTTCTAAAATCACTTCGGTGAGAAATTAGCTAGTAGTATGTAGTTTATGCTCGATTTTTCTAAAAACAAATCGATGAATATTTGATTTTTTTAGTATTTTTCAAAGTGGAAACTTCCTGAAAAATAGAATTATAGATGTGCTACCCCTATAAATTTTGAAAAATAATTGAAACCCTTCCCTTTTTTTGTAGTGGAGATAATTATACTCTTGAAAGTGGTGTTATTTCACTCTTAATTTGGACCTGGTTTGGCACCCTTGCATTAATTACCCTTTAAGGCCATCATTAATAGGCCCCTAAGACCCATTATTTTGGATCTAAAGGCTTATTTCACCTAAAAACCTGACAAAATCACTTAAAACACTGAAAAATATTGAAAACCCACCTCAAAAAGCTAAGGTGGGACTCATTTGCCACCTTGGGCAAATGAGTCCGGTGGCAAATGAGTCCCCTTAGGTGGGACCCATTCGCCAAGGGTGGCGAATGAGTCCCATTTGGGGTCTTTTTCAATTTTGAGCAAAAAATTCACCATTTTAATTCATTTTTTTGGTGGATGTCAGCCTTTGAGATCTAGATAATGGTCAAGTAGGTGTCCATTCCTATAAAAGCAAGTCTCCAAGTCATTTTTATCATCTAGCTAATCTATGAAAGCATTCTCATGAGTAATTTTCAAGATCTAGGCATTCAAGAGTCTTCACAAGAGCATTCAAGAACAAATAATCAATAAAATTAAAGCTTATAATCTAATTAAATTTATATTATTATTTTATAATTATTAATAAATTAAATTAAATTATATTATATTATATTATATAATTTTTAGAATATTACAATTATTATTAATTTTTGTTTGATATGTAAGAGTAAGAATTTATTAATATATAAAAAAGAATTACATAGGTGGTCTATAGGCTACAGATATTACAATTACAACACCATCATTGGCTATGTCAGACCAACACCCATTCTGCCCCATCCGACCAAACAACAGTATAATATTGCAAAAATGACCACACAGGATCTAACTGCCAAGATTGGGCCTACATTCTAACCTATACCCATACTTTCCCTCTCGAGCACCCCACCAAATAGCACTTGTGATTTTACAAAATTGACCATGCAAGGTCTAAATATCAAGATTGGACAATCATTCTATCCCTTACCCATAACTAGAAGCCATAAAACTAGATAGTATTAGACAAAAAAGCAAACCCTACCATATCAGTTGAAACCCATCTCCTACACAAAAGTTCAAAACTTTGTAATCCATTCAAAGTTCCATACCGGAGTCATATGAAGCATCTTAATCAGGAATTGCACCCCCACCATGACCTTTCTACGATGCTCGATCAAGGCCATTCCTTTCATGTTCAGAATGAAGGGGAAATACTTAACCACCTCCCCCGACAACTCCAGTAATGCCATGTCTCACGGACGAGGAGCATCCACTCCTAAGGTAGTAGCCACCAAGATTTCTTCCAAATCCCCAAGAAAATCACCCTTAATCATTTTGCAGATAATCATCTCCGTCTCAACCTTTGCAATGCCCAAGTCTAGAAGCACTACCAAGAATCTTGAGGCAATGTCTGTGTCTACTCGACACCACTCCCCCTCCTCAAGAAATTATTTCCTAAGAATAACCTTCATAACTGTGATTGAGAGGAAATTTGTTTCAAGAAAAATATGCTTTAGCCGCTGATCTGTCCTCGTCCCCAGGATGGCCATTTGGTGTATTTTACTAACTAGACATATTGGTGTGTCCATTCCCCCGCACTCAATGCACTCTACAGACATCCAAACTATGAACTTAGAGTGTTCAGCCATATGCAAGAACAAAGAAACCGTTGCTGTTTATAAGATGCTTTCACTGAGTATAATGAGTTCACCAAACCACTTATCAAAGCCTCTTAATGGAGGCGCATGTGAAGAAGTACTGCCAACCTGTCCTAGCAAATTTTTCCAGCTTAAGGATTGCATCAACATTATATTTGTTTTGTGTCGAGGAAATATGGCCCTCATAACATCACCTTATGCCACATGAGCCATTTCAAGTAGGAAAGTCTCAAATTATTGGTGATCATGTGAGCATATCTCTTATTTGCTTTAGCAAGATGTATGCTTTCCATCCATTTCTTTGTATTCACCAGATGATGCTTTGGGATCGGACACCATCCAGTATACTAATGAGTCTATTTGATGATTATTAAGAAAGGGGCAGCCATATGTTCATTGACGTGGCCTCAACCAATGACATGGGGAGTTTCCATCCACATTTGCATGCTTGTTTTAGTAATTGCCATTGGAGTTAATGATATTTCGTTCTCTAGATTTCCACAACAATGTTTGTGGAAAGCCAACCTGTCCAACCACCCCTATACAACAATGTTTCTGGTATCTTTAAGAATTTTGATCTACCTTAGCCTTTCTAGTATTTCTGATCCCTTACCAATAATGTCACTCAAATCAACACTGAGTGAATACATGTGGGGGGGTTATCCCACCATATGGGAAACATCGTTCACATCAGAACTTGTATACGTTTTGTAAATTGTGCTTGCGCTGGCTTATAAGTGCATCAACATTACTATTTTATGTAACTTCTTTTATCATGATACCATCGACTCCTTTATTTGATAGTTCATCTGCCTCCTTATTGCTTTCCCTTAGCGTATGATTCAACATATACTGTTTAAAAACACCTCAACAGTTTGATGGCATTTTCTAGCATTGTCCCTAATTTTCAATTTCTCATATGGCTAGATCAAAGAGCATTGGTTACCACACTCGAGTCCCCTTCCACCACCACATTGTCTAACCTAAGTTCCAAACAAAGATTTAAGTCCTAGAATCAACGCTTGCATTTATGTAGTGTTATTAGTGACAATAGATAATGGCATTGCTAACCTACTTAAGCACCATTTTATTCCAATCTTTGATGATGCATCTAGCCCTAGAGATACTTGGGTTCCTTCTTACTGCCCCGTCAAAGTTTAATTTGTGAAACCCAAAATAGTGGGTTACAATTTTATGCATGAAGAAAAAATAGAAATTCCCACCAAAAAATTTAAAATTGCTTACCCCTTCTAATGAAGGGGGTTCAAATGAACCCTCCCCCTCTTCAAATGAACCCTCACTTGTGCTATATAGGGGGTGTTCATTTGAACCCCCATGAAGGGGGTTTGAATGAATCTCCTTCATTAGAAGGGGGGTTCGAATGAACACCTTTTTATTTATTTTCTCCTTTAATTGCAATATTAATGCATTTTTTGACTTTTGAAGCTCAATTTAGAGATGCAAATGGATTCAAATAGATGAACCAAACTGGAGAACCATATTCCTTGAAACAAGCTTTCCAACAATTATAAATTTGATATGTTTTTCTTTTATTTTTTATTTTATTTTTTAGTTTTAGTTAACATAGGTTTTTCACTAAACATCAAGTTCGGTGAAAACCCATTGTGAAAAAATAGTAAATTAGTGGAATTTAAAAAAAAAAACATGTACACACTAAGTATTTATTTCCTCATTCAAACAATAAAATAAAAATTGAATTTCAATACATACAAACAAAGTTATGTGATTGAAAGTGCACCTATGTCTAAATTGTAATTGGTTTGACTTCAAAACTTAATTAAAAGAAAAATGTTCAACAAAACATTATGAAACAAAATAGAAGCATTAGATATCAATGTTACCAACCTAAATTAAAAAAAATCATAAATTTATCCTTTGTAGAAAAAAAGTTATGTGATTGAAAGTACACATCACTTTTTTAAAATGTTGTTTACTATTAAAAACTAGTTATCAAAGGAGATGCAAAAAAAAAATCCAATTTAATTTCAATTTTTTTAAAAATATATATATATAATTAAAATCTATAGACAAAATGCCACAAATAACTAGTTTGGATCATCTTCAAATTCCTAATAGTTTACCTACTATAGGTGTCAAAAAGTGAAGATTTTGCTCAAAATGTTGCTTTCAATGTCAAGTTTGGCCAAAAAATGTAACCCATTATTGTGGGATGACCTCACGGCCATCTTCTAGGGGCTAGGTAAAAGTACAAAGCTGTGTCACACTTTTGGCCAACTTATTAAGACATGTGATTTTAGTATTTATAATTAAAAATCAATTTTGGTCAAACATATGATCTAGTAAGATTTATTCTAGATAAGTTAAATATGTCCATAATTTTTCCAATTAAAATTGTTGGCTAAATGAATATGGAGCACCACATTTAGACCAATTTACTAAAAAAATGAAATTATTTCAAAAATTTAATGTTTCACCAACTCTTACTCATAAAAATAACATTTTGAAAAAAAATGTTAAAATACCCTTTTGTTGATCCATAAGTGTAGTTTCCAAATATATTTCTATTTTAATTTTTCAATTATCGTTTATATTTTATTTTTGTTTTTTTTACTAAAAGTAGGTTATCGACACAAAAAAATTAGGTTGTGTAGACATGCAAAATTAACATTATTGATTAACATCATATTTGATTATTTTCTTCTTAATTAATTAAATCAAATTAATTAATTAACCTCCTAAATTCTTTTCATTTAGTTAAATCAAATATATATAATTAAATGGCTAATATTCATTTTCCTCTCATTTAATTTAAAACAAATCCAAAAATGTAAATCAAATGTCACACCAACTAATCATTAGCTTAATTAGTCAAATCCCTGATTAATGCTAAGCCTAAACCATGTTCCATCTTCTAGCTTTTCCCACTTGCACAATAAATAATTTATTTTGATTTATTAAAAAGCCTTATTTTCCTCACAAAGCATATTCCCAAGGAATATGCCCTCATTAACTCCATTTGTTTGAATTTTTTGTCCAAACAAATTTCCCCCCAAATCCTTCAACTACATGCATTTAATGTCATTTTCAAAATTCAAATGGACATATTGGCCAAAACTTGCACAACCATGGCCCATTCACATGGTGACAAGTGGCTCTTTCCTATTTGTTGGGGATTAATCCCACATTCTCCAACTTCACCTCTTCTCTCTTCAAACTCAACTATAAATTCAAGGTTTCTCTCCTTCAAACACAAAACAGTCTCATGCAAAGTTATTCTCTTTATTTGAGAACTAATTTTGTCCATTTCATCATTTAGCTTGGCAAGGATTGGGAAAGGGCTATCTTCTACACAAAGGATAACACCAATCCATCATAGAATAGGTATAATTCATGTCTTCTTTACATGATTGGATTAGTTTTGACAGTTATTTTGAAGAATGTTGTATTATTCTATGAGGATATTGGAGTTGTGCTAACCATTTATAGATTTTGGTATCCACAAAATGGCACTAGGATGGAAAAATAAGATATATAGTCTGTCTTTTTTTTTCACTTGATTAAAATTTTGCAGAATTATTACATCTTGTTCCAGGTATATTGCTATTGTTATAGATTTAGTATAGTGATTGGAGTATTTTCTTTCTCCATCCAACGCTTTTGCATGCCCGAATCATGTTATTTCAGATAGTAGTATGCATTTTTTTATCTAAGTTATGATAATAGATAAGTGATGATCTATTTAGCTTTGGAAAGTGGTCTAGTTGGACAACGAGCTCCTCATGGTTAGTTTATTCACTCTTCTTTGCATTGGATTCTATGATTGGACATTGATCTATCTGGACAAGGATTTGAAATGACGATGTATTTCATTTTGTTTTAGTGATCATTGTAAAATATTAGGATACATTCTGAAATGTATTGCTTGTTTCACTGTGCCATGTGGATTCAGGCATCAATAATACGTTGCTGGTATTGGCAAGTATATATGATGCATTACCTGAGAGTACATTTCTTTGAGACATTCGGTTGAATAGTTCATTTGTCACACCTATGCCTCTTACACGCGCATGTATCTCCAATCTTTGAGGTATTCTGCTAAATGGCTTCGCAACTTCTAAAGAATGTACCAACTCCCACTCTTGTCCTTTCTATTCTATTACCCTTCGAAGTAGGAAGCTTGTCAAACGCCCCTATCATATTATCTATGTCATCTACGCTTAGCTTTTTTCGCTTCTCAAGTGTCTCTTTCCATTGTTGCTTATCTAGTCAAGCCAACCTTGGTAATCAACGTTCTCATCAATGGGTTCATGCCTCTGATCACTTCCATTCAAGAAACAAATAAGCCATGCCTTTGATCACTTCCACCATCATGTCCATGCATAGTTTGTACTTTAGGCCATTTATAAAGGTTTCATTCAAGAAACAAATGAGCCATCAATGATTTGGTCACTAGGCCTCTTGCTTCATTAGGCAACAGTTGGGAGGAACCTATGTGGTGATGAGTATCTGTATCCAAACCCATGGAATTTATTGTGTGGCATTGGGGTCAACAAGTCTTGATTCTTGTTTGATAAATGCTTAATATTTATGTATTCTGAAAATAAGTAATCTAAAGAGATCAAATCATAATCTGAACAAGCCTTGCTATAGCTTTATTCTCCACACTATTTCTTACAGTTCTAGAGGTCAGTATGTTTTAAATAGATTTCTTTGAATTTGAAGACCATCCCCTGCTTATGTTTTCCTTTGCTGAGATATAGTTTATTTCTCTCTGAATGCGTTCATGGTTCCTCTATAAGCTTTTCCTTTTGGAACAAATTCATCTTATATTCCACTAGAAAAGATATCAATTACATGGAAGGCCTTGTCCAATAAAAGTTGAAAGGGTAAGCATCTCAGACTTTACCCTCGGAGGCAAAGAATCAAGTTTGCAATTTTTCTGTTAAGAGTTCAATAAAAGCTTTGCAACCTCGTGATCATGCTGGGTAGACATGATCACATATTTTCCATAGTTGATCATGCTTGATTGAGCAGATTAAAGAAAAAGGCTGAGGTACATGAATAGCATTACAAAAATGTCTACTATGGTAGATGAAACCTAACATTTAGAATAAGATACTAACCAACCATTCTAGTGCTTTCCGAGTTAATATCCTTTCATAGTCTAGAAACCGCTTATGTCTGATGGTTTGAATCGCCAACATCAATATCAGGGATGCCAGTGAGGACTGGTAGATTGCAAACTTTTCATGATCTAAGTTTTTGGCATCTTCTTTGTAGGAAATAAATTGGTTGGATGGAGAGCCAAAGGCATTGGACGAGTGGCACGACTTTTGGACCTAACAAATGCATTTTCATGAAATTTTCTAAAGCCTTTCCAAAATCTTTTGTGCAGATCCTATAATTATTTCTTTTGTGGAATTTGAATTCACACCTAACAATCGCATTAAAGTACTCATACATTGTTTTTCACACCTACTTTTCTGCGAATTACTACAGTAGACGGTTTGTTGCAACTATCCATGCCATATCATCATCTCTTGTAGAAGGCTTGATTGCATCCATATTAATGCGTTGTTTGTCTATGAAAAAGTGTTATGTCTGTTAGTTTCTACGTGCAGTGAAATTAATTTACACCCTACCATTTGTTGTCCCTCTTAATATTGATGTTGCAGTGTTGAATATTGACATTGCTATCTTGTCTTTGAGGCTTCACTAAGAAAATGCATCGATATTGCTTCCCAATATTAGAAAGTTATAATCACACCAATCTTTCATTTATGAGGAGACACAATTGAATTAAAAGTGGTCCATGCTTCTCAATATCTACATCACTATCTCATCAATATCGTATTAAAAAACATAATTATCATACTTGGATTGCATTCAAACTATCAAAACATATGCATTAAATTTATAACTCAGCTATCTAAGTTATGAGATTCAAAATGTGAGTTGACTATGCATAGGAATGATGTGAGTACTGACAATGCAGATTTCTTTTAGAAGGGAACAACGATTGACAAGATAGGTAAATCATAAAGTGGGTTTAAATCTATTGTGGATGACTATATTTATAAATTGAAAGTGGATTTGTAGGTTATCATGGAATTTATATTCTATATCAATTTTTCAGCAACTAGCAAGCATGAATATTTGATTTTGGAAAACTTTTGCATATTGGGTGTAACTTATTTTTTAGTGTTGCATCATTCATCGACTTCTAAATATAAATCTAATATGTGAATTGTTTTTTAATGTCTCATATAGGAAAAAATTCAAGGTTGACATCGGAATCAAGAATTGGAATCGAACAAAGGAGAAGCAAGATTGCAGTCAAAGAGAAAATCGAGAATTTGAAACTTGAAATTCATAAAGCGTTTTTTAATGCTTAGGGCTCCAATTACTGCTTTAGTTTTTTGTTTTGAACCAACTCACCTTTCTTTTTGGGTTTAAAATTAACCATTTGACTTGATCTTTTCAACTTGTTTAAAATTGAACTTAGAAACTCACTAGATTTCATTTGGGTTTTAACAATTGCACAAGGAAAACTTCACATCTCATTTTGGTGCTTTAAAATGAATCAAAATCACTGCTTTTGAGGTCTAAAATGAACAAGTGTTTTTCATGTTTTGCAATCTTTTTCAAAAATTAATATCATTTAAAATGCTTATGCACTTCTCTCGTGCTTCATGGCGATCTTGAGAATCAAAATTATTTTGGTGATATTAGTTTATTTAAAATATTCCCTTCACACTTTGATTTGGGATCTAAAATTGAACAAAACATCTTGTGAGTGTGAGTAAACCTATTGTGTGTGTTCTCCCTTTGTTTCTAAACGAAGGTTGATTGAAATACGAATATGTTTGCTCACTTTTGTTTATCTTAGAGGGCTTTCCTTGTGGGAAAAAGTACTCACCCAAGGGAACGACCCAACCAGTAACATACTAGAGCCAAGTGTATTTTCAGCCGGGATATAAAAGTGGGTACTGGAACAAAATCCAGTATCATGTGGTTGGCTCCGACGAGAAGGGCAACAATAGTCTCTTGTCGCATTGGTCAATCTCCAAAAATGGAATGTCCGAACTAAAACCCCTTGTTTAGTAAAGCCTAAAATCCTATCTATTTTTTGGTGCAAAAGGTCATGTCCTTTGAAGCCACCCCACGTATACATGCGGTTCTATTGTACAGACAAAAAGTATGCCATGGGAGATTCATGGGTACTGATGCTTGGCTAACCCAAGAAGTGAGTGCACTGTAAGGGGGAGCCTGTGTTGTCAAGCATCTAATCATCTGCACTGAATATGCACAGCTAGATTTATCCAAGTGGGAACCCAACAAATATTGTCTTTTCAGCCTAGGGTTGTGCATGTTATTGGAATCAAAACACTTTGCTTGGATCTAAAACATTGGAAAACAACACTTAACAGGAACTTCAAAATTTCAAACCCTTTGGAGGAAACAAATACCCTTGACAAATCTAAGTGCTCTTGCTTACCCTAGGGATTCTATCCTTAGAAGTTTCTAAGTACTTGGGTTTAATCATCATTTTTTTTAACTAAAGTTAACTTAGGGAACTGTGCTCTTGAAACCCTGATTTTCACATAATGGACCTTGTGGAATGAAAAGGAATCAAGACATAGACATTTATTTTGAAACTTTAATCAAAGAACTGTTTGTGGTAAAAATAATTCATTAAGTAAAGATAAAGACAATTGACTCCACACATGTGTTCTTCCAAATGATTTCCCGCAAGATCAAAATCCAAAAACCAAATCTAAAGAAGCTTAGTCTGAAAGCTCATGAGGAGCATCTCAAAATTCTTTTTGAAGTTAGAAAAAGATTGGTTTACAACTTTTACAAGAAAGCTTCAAGAAACAACCCTGACTTGTATGAGTTCTATTATCAACAAAATCCTGAGCTTTTTGAAAAGTTTGCTTTTCTCACATAGGAAGTCAAGCGTGTTCTTCAAAACTGAGGTCTTGTAAGAAGAAGTATTATCTAGGTCAAGTCTAGGATCAAATTCAATCACTTTCATCGATCTATCAACCATCAAAATCAGTCAAAAAATCATTTCACCAACAACTCTTGGAAACTTTGTAAACATCTTTTATGTTAAACTTCTAGGGAAAATCAAATCACTTTGTTTGACTTAACACACTTAGTCAAACCATCATCCCGTGCAAAATTTTACTCTAGGATAACACAACTTCCTAGGGTTTACAAGTTCATCTTGTTTGGCTTAACACACTTAGCCAAATTATCAAATCTAAAATCACCTTGTTTGACTTAACACACCTATTCAAACCGTCCTCTTATGTATGAGTTTACTCTAGGATAACACAACTTCCTATAGTTTACAAGTACATTTATCACTTTTGTTTGACTTAACACACTTAGTCAAACTTTCAATTCATCATGATCAATCAATCAAGTCCTAAATTTTAGCATTTCCTTCAAAGTTTGTCAAGGGTTCCATTCATCTGTATCACTCATCTTTCGTTTATCTCACCCTCGTCATCGCTTTGATTCTTCAATTACCCTAGTTCTTCGCTTCTTCAAACCTAAGGTTTAGACCAATCTAAAGGATTAGAGGTTCATCTCTTACATTCTTGAAAATTGATCTTCATTTTATAGTTCAAACTCGATCTCAACACGAGAAGAATATGGAGAAAAACAAAGAAACATCCATTTCAAGTGATCTAAGTCAAACTGAAACAATGTTCAATCCAACAATAACAATTGAACTCCCAATCAATCCTCCTCAAATGCCTCAAATTTCTCAAGAGGAAGGTCATATTGAGGACATCACTAACAATGGGATGACACAATCATAAATTCTAGAAATGGTGCAAAACCCTAAAAGTCACCGAATTGTTAGTGCCATGCTGAAGTTGTACCCATCCCAATACATGTTAGAGTTAGCAAAAGAAGGGGCTAAACTCCCTTCTAACTTTGACGTAAGCACTATTGTGGAGAGGTCTCCTAGTATTGTGCCTTCACTCGCATCCACACTTCCATTTCAAAATGTCACTCAAGACATCCCCCAAGTCATATCATATATCGTTTCAACCCCACCAATTGTTAACAAGGGAAGTACCATGTTTCACGAACTTCAAAAACATCGCCTTGTGAAAAATCAAGGGTTGAACGCAGGTTCCACATCGGAACAATCTATCCCGGTAAATCCATTGCACCCTTACGTCCCTCTCACATTTCATGATCATACCAATTCATCCTCATTTCATGCAATGCCAGATTATCCTCTCGACATGCAAACTTCTCTCCCTCTCTCACAAGGAGAAGGTGATTTGTTTAGAGTAGGGGGAATCTTGGATCCCTCATCATCACTTTCAGGGATTGCACCACCCGTCTTTCCACCATTTCCACCCCTACCACTCACATCTATACCATCACTCAAGTTGGGTCTTCCTCCTCTTCCAACCATCAACTATTCAAATCAAAGCACTTTATCAAATCCACCAATTGTGTCATCTATATCACAACAACAGATGTTAACCATCCAAACAACTGCAGCAATCAGTGCATCTGCCATTCTTCAAAGCATGGTCTCGCAGGGACCAAGCACCCTGATCGCACCATCCATAACTCAAACTTTGATCATTAACATGACCATTCCGCTCATCACGACGGTCAACATTCTTCCAAATCCATAGCCATTACCACCAAGGCACAATGCATCCAATTCATTCACCATGACATTACAAGCTTCTCGACAAGCTGCCCAACAAAAAGCACTCCAAAATCAACAAGCCGCACAAATAGCCACTCAGAAAGCACAAGTGCAATTAGCTACACAACAGGCACAACAGGCTGCATAAGCCCAAGCTTTGTTGCAACAAAAAAAAGCCAAACAAGCTGCCCAAGTTGCACAGGCAGCTCAAGCCACTCAAGCCACTCAATTTGCACAAGCTATGCAAGCCACACATGTTGCTCAGATTGCAGAGGCAATCCAACAAGCACACGCTTAGGCACAAGCTCAGCAAGCCCAAGCGCAAGCACAGTACCAAGCATAATTGCAAGCGCAACAAGAAGCGTATCAACAAGCTTTGCAAGACTATCAATTACAATAGCAATACGACCAACAACAAGCATTGTTGGTGCAACAAAAATATGACCAACAACAGGCATTGTTGGTGCAACAACAACACGATCAAGAACAAGCGTTGTAGGCGTAGCAGTAGCAACAAGACCAACAATAGGCATTGTTGGCTCAACAACAAGCATAGGCATCACTTGCTTAGGAAAGCTTGCAACAAAACCACACCAACGTCCCACCCATCAATTCCACACCTCAGAACGTATTCACTCCACCTCCTGATCCGCAAGGCAATGTGATGACACAAATCAAATTTCTCTCATAGCAAGTGCTAGATCTTCAATCAAGGAAGATAGTCAAGACACCAAGCAACCCGTGCCCTAATTCGTTTGATGGAAGCTTGGCAATGGTACCATTCCTGAAGGGATTTGAAATCCCCAAATTTGATAAATATTGTGGGATGCAAAACCCTGAAGACCACATCAAGGAATTTCAGGTACATTGCATGAAAGTTGCCTACAATGACACATATCTAATGTGACTATTTCCTCGAAGCTTGGCTAGTGATGCTATGGAATGGTTTTCTCGTCTACCTATGGGGATCAAAACATTTCAAGAAATCAAAGACGCTTTCCTCCAAAATTATGCATTCAACATTTATGTGGATGTTAGTATGGAAGAACTCTTGGCACTCAAATAGAGTAAGGGGGAATCATTCACCCCCTTTCTCCAACGATGGCGAGCCAAGGCCAATCGAAGCAAGTGTGCCATGCTAGAAGAACAACAAGTTTGTACCATCATTGCCAATACAGACAAAACCTTGGCATTCTATCTAAAGATGCAATGCATCACTACATACGATCAACTGATCCCCAAGGTGCTCAATATTGAATGAGCTCTGGTTACAAAAAAAGGCATGCCCATTTATTTTGAACATCAAGATAGTCGCTCATCCACCAATTTCAATGACAAATTTTGCACATGGGTGAAGAATTGAAATGTCACAAACGATGGCGTGGTGGATGCGAAGGTTGTCATTAGTGCCCCCAAGCAGAATAATCAAACACATAATCTCCAATGATAGAACAACAACCGGAATAACACACAAGAAAATGCGGTAAACCTACAACCACCCCAAAACCAGATCAAAAATATTAATAATCAAGGAGGACCACATCCGCGAAACAAGTTTCCCCCCAAATGGAAATTCATAGCCCTTGGGGAGTCAATCGAGTCCATCATGAAAAATTTGGTCAATGAGAACATCATCAAGGTCCCCACCCATGATAATTATAGCGAACCCCAGGTGAAGCCACCTTGGTACAACAAAAATCTCCTGTGTGATTATCATAAACGCAAGGGACACACAACCACCAATTGTATGAAGTTGAAGAACATTATCCAAGATCTCGTTGAGGACAAGATCATAAATGTCGAACAACCAGTCTGCAATCAAGATCTGAAGATATACATGAATTTGATGTTGAATCATAATCAGGGAAATAATCAAGGAAATAATCAAGGGAACAACAAAGGGAAGAAAAAGTATGTCGGTGCTAACCTTGTATATGAAGACATTGTCGCATGCATAGACGGGATGGTCACTATCATTAGCGTCAGAGAAGTCGATGTTGATTGTGGAGTCACCACATGCAGCGGAAAGGTTACTATTGCAGGGGCATCATAGCCATCTAAGACCCCCATTTCAAATACAAGAGTCATTCCCTATGATTATAATGTTATCGACCAGCTAAAGAGAACCCCTACCCAAATCTCCATCATGGAATTATTGAAAATTTCCGCTGCCCATAGGAAAATCCTTGATGAAGCATTAGTTGCTTCCATCATCTCCACCACCCTTGATATGGAACAGTTTTAGGCTATGGTTGGTAACATCGTTACCCCAAATCTCCTCACCTTCTCTGATCAATACTTCCCCACCCAACCATCTCACAATCGTGCACTTCACCTTCAAGTGTTGATTCACCAAAGGAAAGTCAAAAGGGTCCTGGTGGATGGAGGCACAGGCCTCAACATCTGTTCGCTCAAACTCATAAAGAATTTGGGACTCTCTGAGGATTCCATTAACAAGAACAAAAGCATCACTATAAGAGCATATGATGATCAATAAAGAGTGTCTCAAGGCACTATCAAAATTCCAATCCAAGTGGGGCAAACAACCATGGAAACTACTTGTCAAGTTCTTGATCTTGACCTACCATACAACATCCTCATAGGATGCCCATGGATCCATGGAATGAACGTGGTTGCCTCATCATTTCATCAATGCGCCAAATTCTTGTACCAAAATGAGGAGGTCACAATACATGGTGATCCAAATCCATTCGCTTATTGAAAAAACTTGGAAGCCAAGTTTTATAAAATCCCCCAAGTACCAAAAAATGATGAAGGTCCATCCACTTTATACATAGACCCATCCAACCTCGCCTCCACTTCTGCGACAGAGACACCCTCCATCCCCAACATATCCGACATCAAACTCATGATCTGGGACAATGGGTGTGAGTACTACAGAATGAAGAAGAATGTGTTTGTTGTAGGAGAGATACAACAATCTCCTAGGTCACATGGGCAACCTCAGCCAGCTGAAACACCCATCTGCACTGTTAGGGAAGACCTTTCTGGATTCCACCATTGGCAGGATCTCAGTCAGGAAAATGGGGATGAAAGAGACATCTCAAACACATTATACCAAAATGAAAGGCCCACACCCACCCTACCCATGGATGAAACTAACAGAGGATTGCAAATGATGATTGGTATGGGCTACAACATAAATGAAAGCCTTGGAAGGAATAGCGATGGATGATTGGAGCCCATTGTTGTAGAAAAAAGAATGAGAAACCTTGGCCTTAGATGTACCCTCTGAGTATAACCATATGTGGCAGAGGTACTCCTAGTAGAGCAGTCAAGTCCTCTCGTCAATTATCAACAACCACTCTTCAACTACCCGTATACATAGGCCTCCCCCTAGATAATTTCACTTTTGATGTGATTGATGTCTGCTCCAGTGGTGATGATGAGGATACCATAGCAGACCTTCCAATTCTTTGAGAATTCCTCTTTACTTATGATTAGTGCCTCACCCACTGAGTCAAACCAACAAACCCACAAAATCAACTTAGTATACCCTCAACTCATCGACTATGACCAACAAGGACTGCCGATTCTAGACTCATTTGGAAACGATGAGGGACTCTCAGAATTCATGGGACTAAGGGATATAGTACCATGCAGAGATAACAAATATGGATTTGACATCACACTGGACACACAAGCATATTATAGGGAGATGATTGAGTCCTTCAGTCGCAAAAGAAAAAGAATGAGAATAAGCTCAGAGTTATTGAGTGAAAACCACACTGTGGCACTCTCTAACCACAAAATAGTAAAAATAAAGGACGCATCTAACGGTGAAAACCTCTCTGAGGCACTAGAAGATGAAGGATTCAATCTCCCCCCTACTGCACTTCATCAAGAGAAATTGGCAGCCTTAGCAGAACAATGCAATCCTATCAACTTGGGAACTGAGGCAACACCACAAAGCACTTTCTATGCTAAGTTTCTTCTAAAAAAAGAATAAGAACTACTGACATAATTTCTAAAGGAAAGAAAGGTGAACTTTGCATGGACTAATGCTAACATGCCAGGTCTAGATCTAGATGTCGTAGTTCATCACTTGGTTGTTTACCTAGGAGCAAAGCCAGTAAGACAAAAAATAATAAAAATACATCCTCAGATAGCCTTGCTAGTCAAGGTGGAATTGCAAAAACTTCTGGATTTCAACTTCATACACCCAATTGATAATCCAGAATGGGTATCCAATCTTGTACCAGTTTCAAAACCAAATGGGGGCATCTATATGTGCAATGACTTCAGAGACCTCAACAAAGCATGTCGCAAGGATGATTTTCCACTACCTAACATTGATATGATAGTGGACATGACAGCCGGACATGAGATGCTATCACTGATGGATGGCTTCTCGGGGTATAACCAGATAATTATCGCAAAGGAGGACTAGCATAAGATGACATTTACATGTCCATGGGGCACCTACTACAGGAACATGATGCCATTTGGGCTAGAAAATGTAGGGGCTACATATCAAACGGCCATGACACTAATGTTCCATGACATGATACACAAAACTATCAAAGATTACATGGATGATATACTTGATAAATCAAAGTAGAGACAAAATCACATAGCAGTCCTAAGTGCCATTTTTGATAGACTGGAAAAGTATAAGGTCAGGCTCAACCCCAAGAAATGTGTCTTTGCGGTACAATCAGGTAAACTTCTTGGATACATAGTGTCGATACGGGGAATAGAGGTGGATCCTGCAAAGGTCAAAGAAATCCTTGACATGGAGGCACCAAGGACATTGAAACAACTCAGAGGCCTGCAAGGCAGACTCCAATCAATCTGGAGGTTCATAGTGCAACTAGCGGATAAACAGATTAAATATTCACATCTGCTCCACAAGGGAGTAGCATATAGGTGGGATAAAAAGTACGAATAGGCATTTAGAACAATCAAAGAATATCTACTCACGCCACTAGTATTAATGCCACCAATCACCGAAAAACCACTGATTTTATACATCTCAGCAACAACAGCAACCCTTGGTGCTCTTTTAGCTCAGCACAATGAAAATGGGATAGAGCAGGCCATCTATTACATCAACAGAACAATGGTAGGGCATGAGGTCAACTACACACCAATAGAAAAAGCTTGCCTAGCAGTTGTGTTTGCAGCCCAAAAGTTCAGACACTACATGCTAGCTCATCAGATCAAGCTAATTGCCAAGATCAATCCCCTAAAGTATCTGCTATCAAAGGCAATGCTCACAGGAAGGATGGATAAGTGGGTCATGATCTACTATCAAAACATGACATTGAATATATGGAGCGAAAAGCAATCAAAGGGAAAGTTATTGCAGACCAACTGGCAGAGGCTCAAATCTATTCAAAGAATCCACTCATATCAGAATTTCCAGATGATTCCATCTTTAATCTCAATATAACCGATCATTGGAAACTCTACTTTGACGGTTCATACACACAACATGGATCAGGAGCCAGTGTTTTCTTCATCACCCCACAAGGGGATTGTATACCTAGATCCTACAAATTGGCATTCCCCTGTACTAACAACATTGCAGAATATGAGGCTTTAACCATAGGTCTCAAGATTATAGTGTAGTGGAAAATCATGGCACTAAAAGTCATAGGGATTCACAACTTATTATCAACCAAGTCAATGGCGAGTACCAAACTAAAGATGATAAGCTAACACCATACAAGAATTTACTAGAGAGCCTCAAAGAATCATTCATTGATATCACCTTTCAGCAGCTATAGAGGGCTAACAACAGAGTATTTGATGCCATGGCAACAATTGGATCCTTACTAGATATCCCTCGCAACGTCCTAAAACATGAATTCTTGGTAGAGCATCTTCTCGTATCGAGTTTTGAGGTACCAAAGTTAGAATATGTGTGTGAACTCGTTGGTCCCGGTGATCTCTGGTATCACAACATCTATACTTACCTGAGAATAGGAGTCCTCCCAGCTGACATAACCCCAAACCTCAAACGAGCATTCATCAAAAATTCCACCCGCTTTGTCATCCTAGGAGAAACCCTCTATCGTAGGAGCATTGAAGGAACCCTTTTGCGTTGCCTAAATCCTGAGGAGGCCCTAACTGCTCTAACTGAGGTACATAATAGAATTTGTGGTTCACACTTGAGCGGTATGACATTGGCCAAGAAATTGCTGAGAATCGGGTACCATTGGCCAAAAATTGAAAGAGAGGCACATGACTTTGTCAAAAAGTGTCTACAGTGCCAGCAGCATGGAGACCTTATCCACGCACCAGCTCAAGAACTTCATCCTATTGTTACACCATGGCCCTTTTTGCAATGGGGGCTCGATCTCATCGACAAAATCACACCCACCTCATCCAACGGCCAAAAATTCATCATCACTGCCATAGAGTACTTCAAAAAGTGGGTCAAAGCAATTCCAATGACCTAAATAACTAGAAAGAAGATATCCAAGTTCATCCTGAACTATCTCATTTGTCGATACGATGTCCCTCAATCCATTATCTCTAATAATGGGACACCTTTCAAGAATCAGGATGTGCGTGACCTTTGCCACAAATTCAATATCCAACATCGTTTTTCCACTCCATACTACCCCCAAGGAAATGGCCAAGCAGAAACCACTAATAAAACCATCCTAAAAATTCTTAAGAAAACAATCAATGACTCTGGTTGTGACTAACATCTACAGCTAAATACTGCCTTATGGGCCTATTGCACCAGTATCTGCACGTCAATAGGCACCATCCCATTCTCTCTGGTCTATGGATTAGAAGCCATCCTCCCAATTGAGATCGATCTCCCATCACTAAGAATATCATTGCAAAACATCATAACAGATGAGGAGTACCGGATTTCAAGGTTCAGTGAGCTGGAGTTGTTAGATAAACAGTGCATGGATGCCCTCAGTCATCTTGTAACACCCCTGCATTTTGCTTCTTGTGTGTTTGCTTTATGCTATGTTTGGGATGCAACTACTATTATACTAGACACACCTGGTTGTTTGTGTTTTGATCGCTACTATTGAGCGACATTGATTATTGTGTGATGTGGATTATCTGACTATTGTTTCACATACATTATGGATTATTGATGTTAGTAGAGTTAGCTTGAGATATTGTATTACGTGATTTCTGATTATGATGTAATGTTAGTCTTGGATGAGTGTATTGGTGAAGAGGACGGTTCGCATCACTCGCTTGCGAGCGCCCTGCGAATCCATGATTTCTTCTTCACGGTGTGTATTATATACTGGATATACTATATTATGTTATTTACTTGGTTTCAGGTTGCAGGTACATGACATCGGCTCCACCTGGTTTCACAGGTTTGAGCGTGTCGATCCAATGGTTAAGTTGAAAGGGAGATACTAACTAGGTAACATGTGTTAGGTCTATGCCCTAGCCTTAGTGTGTCATCAGTCCTGATTGTTGAGTCATGTTTTACCTTATTAATGTTATTTGATTATGTTGGATGCTTTATTATTTAATCATTATTTTAGAGTTATTGCATTGTTGAAAGTAGAGTTTATTTTAATATTAAGTGAAATTTATGTTTAGATGAAATATTATGTTGATGAAGAAATTGTATTTAATTAAATTTTAATTTATTTAATTAATTAAATTAATCTTGGAAAAGGTTGAATTTAATTATTAAATAATTAAAATTAATTAATTGAGTTTATTGAAATAAATTAAATGAAAAGAATTGAAAGAAAAGTGAAATTGCATTTGAAAATCAATTTGGGGTTTTCGAAAATGGGAAAAGGAAATAAATATCTATTTTCACTTTGCATGCAAAAGGAAATTAGGGTTAGATTAGATATTTGAGTTTTAATGTGAATACATGTAATACCCCTCCATTTTGCTTCTCGTTCGGTTTGCTTTATGCTATGTTTGGTTGCAATTACTTTGATACTGGATATATTTTGTTATGATGTTTTTGATCGCTACTATTGAGCGACAACTATTATTGTGAGATGTAGTTATCTGATTATTGTTTCATATGTATTATGGATTAATGATGTTGTAGAGTTAACATGAGATGTTATTATGAGATTACTAGATTATGATGGAAGTGTCAGTTTCAATGAGTGTATTGGTGAATAGGACGGTTTCACATCACTCGCTTGCGAGCGCCCTACGAATCTATAATTTCTTCTTCACGGTGTGTATTATATGTTGGATATATTGTATGATGTTGTTTATTTGGTTGCAGGATTGCAGGTACATGACATCGACTTCACCTGGTTTCACAGGTTTGAGCGTGTCGATCCAACGGTTAAGTTGAATGGGAGATAGTAGCTAGGTAACATGTGTCAAGTTTACACCCTAGCCTTAGTGTGTCGTCAGTTGTGTGTGTCGAGTCATTGTCTGTCTTGCTTTGATGTTATTTAATTCTGAAGAATTCTTGATTTGAAAATAGATATTTAGAATAATTGCATTTAAATCATGTTGATGGTTATTTAATTTAAATAATGCGATGTGGATAAAAGTTTATATTTAAATTAATTAATTATATTTAAATTATTTAATTAATTAAATTTAATCCAAGGGGGTTGAGTTTAGTTATTAAATAATTAAATTAATTAATTAAACGTGATGCAAGAGAATGAAAGGAAATAAAAGAATTAGAATTAATTTTGGAATTTAATTCCAACGTGTGGGAATTAAATTAGAAATTGTAATTAAATGTTTATTTGGGAAATTGGTTGCAACTTTGGAAATTAATTCATTATTTCAAATTGCATTTTAAATTGAAATTGAAATTAATATCTAATTTGCATGTAGTGTGAATTAAGATTGTAAAAATTGAAATTAATATGTAATTTGCATGTAATGTGAATTAAGGTTGTAAAAATTGAAATTGAAATATCTAATTTGCATATACTGTGAATTAGGGTTGAATTAGGTATTTTTGATTTATAAGAATATATGTTTTAATTTTAGGGCAAGGGAAAGAGATTTAGAAAAAAATACATTTTTACAACAGGGAAGAAATTTTGGAAAATTTGCACAAGGGTTTGAAGAAAGTTTGATTGTAGAATTGATTGAAGGAAAGATTGTTTGCATTTGTTGGGTTTTGGATTGGATTCATTGGAGGATTGAAGAAAATTCAGGAAATCCTTGGAGGAGGCTTGTATCAAAAATTCATCTCTTCCTGTAGCTTCTTGTACCAGGTTTTCCTCTTTGTATTTTATTGTTCTTGATTGTTTTTTTTTAAATAGTAGTGATTAAAGATTTGTTTGTTAAATCTTTTTTAGAAAACAAATTTGATATTAGAAGAAAAAAATTAGATAAATTTACAGCCTTTGCTTGTGAAAATTCTTGAGTGAAAATTGTGAAAACTTTAGTTGAATTTAAATTATTTGGGGAAATCAATTTTGTTGTTATTGAAATTAAACATAGAGATTGAACAATGCATTTAGAATGTTTTTAGAAAATGAAACCTTCTGTTTATTATTAAAAAAACGGATTTTAAAATCTGCAGTATAGTTATATTTTTCATAGTAAAATGGTCTGGTTGCGTCGCCTATAACTTCACTTACACAAACTGGGTTGTTAGGAAATTTAAAGGGTTTTTGAATTTTGAAATTTTCTTATCCTTCTCAAAAAATCGCAAATACTCAGATCGTAGTTTTTTGAGTTATGCTTAAAACATGAGACTACTATTAAGTTATTTTTCCATGGCTGCTCTGAAAATAAAATAATAATAAATTGATATTTATAAATATTAATATTTTATATATTGTTATTATAATATTAAAATATTATTTAATAATATTTTATATTATAATATATAATATTAAAGTATTATATTTATTTATATTATTTTAAATAAAATTTGTATATTAGATTAGTGGAATTAAAATTATAAACGTATGGGAAAATTATTGTTTATTTTAAAATGACATGTTAAAGTTTAATTGAAAGAGTTAAATATTTGATTTAAAGAATGCATAATTTAAAATTTAATTGTGGAATTTAAATTCATGTGTAAAAGGTCCAATTATTAATTTGATTTAATTGGAAAAATATATTTATTTTGGAAAATTGATGATAAGGGATATTTTATTTCGAATTAAACAATTTGATATTCTATAAAGAATAGAAGATATGTTAATGATTAAATATATTTAAATATATTAATTTATATTTAGTATATATATATTGAAGGTATATATCCATTTGAGAGAATAAATAATATTTTATCTTAAATTATTCTGTTGTTTGCAAATTGGGTATTATTAGTGTTCTAAAAAAAATGATTAGTATGCATAGAAAATGTATATAGAAAGATATTTTTTTAATAGAAGTAACTATTTGATTTAAAAGAAAATATTTATTTTGTTAATATGATTGAATAAAATATATTGAAATGTATATATATCCATGAGTATTTTCAATTAGTATTTACCTTGTTTTATTTAAGTACATGTAATTTAGCTTTGCATGAAGAGTTTAAAAGATAAGTTTTGAATGTATGGTCAAAATTGATAAGGAAAAATATATTTAAATATATTGAAGAATTATAGAAATATTTATATTTAAATGTTTGTTTTAATTAATGAGATTTAATTAGAAACAATATGAATGCGTGGTCAAATAGATAAGCCAAAAGATATTTTTATACATTGATGAAATTGCATGTTTTAAATGGATAGTTGAAGAGACATAGACTCCGGATAGAAAATTGAAAAGATTGTTTGCAATAGTGTTAGGTTGCATTAGAAGTAAATTTAGGAACTAACTATATTGAAAAAGGAAAATAGTTATTATGTTTTATTTAGTTCTATAGAGTAATCTAGTCATTGTGAATGGAATATTAAAGAATATATGTAATTAAATTTATTAATATATATATTTGGTGACTATATAATATGGAGCATATATATATATTAAGTGTAAAATTCATTATCGTATTTTATTTTAATGAGATGCATGCAATATATTATTGAATAGGGATTTAAAAATGGATTGATAAGTGTATATGGAAAATGGATAGAGAAACAATATGTTATTATATTAAAGTGATTGAATGTTTTAAATAGAAAATTGAATGAGATGTAAGATTTGGTTAGGAAATGGAAAGAGTTTACTTGTATGGATTTGTGTCGATTTAAAAGTAAATTAAGAAGTTGTTTTATTGATGAGGCAATCAATTATGTTATTTAATTAATTTCTATTTAGATTAATTGAATCATTGTGATTGGATTGTGAAAGAGATATGGATTTAGTATATCCAAAAGTAGTATCTTCCTTATGATTATCTTAAAGAATTTAATTCTCTGTATTCAGTAAAAGGAAGTAAGTTTAATTATTTTAGATTTCCAATAATGAAAAGGGAAATAGGGGTTATGATTATTTCAGATGATCTAGTTATCGTACCTATGATTTTGTCAACACCACCTATTGAATGAGTATGGATTTAAGAAATCCAAATATTAGATTTGATTGAAGACTTGAATGCTTTTGTTGCTATGTCATCAAGTGGCATTGTTGGTTTTGGGATTTAGTGTTAGTCCTAAATTATAAGTCTTCCAGAAGATCTTAGAGGATAAGGGTTGTTGAATCTTTATGCCATCCAGTTGTTTTCCCTTGGGTAGTGCATGGCATCTTTTCAGTTTTACCCGGTTTTCATGAACGGGGATGTTTGCACCTCCTTGGTTTAGGAGCGGATTATGGGATCCGTGTCTCTTTGTATAGAGTGACCTTGTTATGTGGTTTCATCTTGTTGCCTCCCGTGGAAGGGGTCGACTATGTGTTGTTGCCTCCAAGATGTTTGGAGTGAGATCTTTTGTACCTCCTGTGAAAGGAGTGGACTATGTGATTGTTGCCTCCAAGATGTTTGGAGTGAGTTTCTATTATTTGTATCCTCCTTGAGTTGGAGTGGTTATGATGCCTAGTTTGTATGCACTTGTGTTTCCCTTTGTGATTGGTTGTGAGTGTGTTGTCCATTAGAAGAGTGGCTTTTGATAGGGGCCGGATCCCAAAGTGGTAAACCGGGTAACCTTCAAAAGTGAGTTAATCAAGTGATAATTAAATTAATGTACTTAGATGATTAGGATGCATTCATATTAATCAAGATAATTTAATCCTCACTCAGAGACACAAGGGCTCATTTAGACTTGGGATGAGTGAGAAGGCCTGGAATGGCAAGATCAACTATCTTGTTCTTGCGAGAGGTAGTTGATTCTGCATGAGTGAGTATGAGTGTCGGGATTCGGTTGAGGCCACCAGGATTACTTGTACCGGAGCCTATGAAGAATGCCTAGAGGAGATCTCATGACAAACCTTGTGATGACACTCTATCTAGGACAACTATTGTTAATTGTTTTATATGTATGGTTCTGTGAACATACTGGATCTACTTTATGTCTGGAAGCAATGTGACCTATGTCAATGATGTTTGATTTGTACTTGTGTTGTACTTGAGTTGAACTAGATTTGTACTTATTGATGACATTTATTTGGTTATGTCAGTTTGAGTCAGTATGAGTCTACCTTTGGTTAGTGGATTGTAGATCTTTGTCCATGTTACTTTGTTACTATCTCCTAGCATGGGGGGTGGGCCTTCGGGTACCACATTGGTAGGGTGGAACATGCACCAAAACCGTTGTGTCCCCATCGATTTTCAGTACTTGGTGGCGAGACATCCAGATGGACAGCTTGTGGTTCTTGTTGTAATTTCTTGCATTGTAATATTTCAGTTTGTATATGATACTTTATCCCTCTTTTGTAAGAGGTGGAGTTATGTAATTGTAATACATTTGTACTAGTGTCTCATTCTGGGAATGAGTGATGTAACTATTGGATTAAGATAATGTTTATGAGATTGTATCTTGGTTGATTATTTTATTATGTTATGTGGTATTCTTATGATGTATGATGTTTATTTTATAAAGTTCATAAGGCTATGGTTATATGTAATATGTATGTGTGGGTTTAAGTAATCCTAACCTTGTAGCCTTAGAGGTTGTTGTTAATTAGTAAGTGAATGTGTATGTTAAATGCACTTTATAAAAAAAAAAATTGGTTCACTTATGACGTTAATTGCAACTTCCTTTAAGGTTACTTGGCGGGGCATTACAATGCATGTTTCGATTTTTGGGAGAGAGGTTTTTGGAAGGATTGATATTTTTCAGAGGAATTTGGGAAATTTTGAAGAATTTGCACAAAGAAGGATTGGAAGCAATTTTGGATTGTAGAGTTTGTTTGGAGAATTATTTGTTTGCAATTATCGAAGTTCTTGGATTGGATCTGTTGCACGTTTGAAGAAATTTCAGGAATTCTTGGGAGGAAGCTTGCATCAGATATTCATCTTCTTCTGTAGCTTTGGATTCCAGGTTTTGTCTTGATTATTCATTTCGTAAATTATTGTTTTCAAATTTGTTAAAATCAATTGTGAATTGGAAATTGTTAGATGAATCTAGATTTAGATTTATTCAAATTTGGGGGAAATTGTTAAAATTTACTGTAGGGTTTATTCAGTAAATAGGAAATGTTGGTTCATTGCTTAAATTAAACATTGGTTGAAATTTAAACACTTAGGTTTTGGAATGAAGAATTTACCCTTGTAATTGTTCAGATCTATTCTTCAAAAGAAAATCAAACCCTCGTAGAAAACCTTCAGTAAAAGGGTCTGTTTGAATTTTCTTTATTTAGTTATTGTGAATTTTAAGGAATAGTGTTGAAAGAAATTTAGATTTTCACCTTTTTGACTTTGGAATGAAATTCTGGAAAAATTTATCAAATTTATGTTTCTGGATTTATTTATTATTCCTTCGATTTTACGAGTAATTTAATCCTACGAAAATAAATATATTTTTATATATATAAAATATATATATAAATATACATCCTATATAAATATTTATATCTATTATATTTTCATAGATAAAATCTATTTTTTGATTTAAAATTAAATGTCGTACGTACGGTGTGATAGAGGCACAAATTTCTGTGTTGGGAGATTTTCGGATTTTTTTATTTGTATTGGTAAATGTTTTTTTTTTGTTTAAAAATTTTGTGTTGTGACAGTGGCCGGTACAAGGTACTGCCCACCGCACATACACTGTGGTGGGGAAAGCACTGTACATGGGTCAACGTACCCACCTTTTTAGGGGGGACGCGCTGCCCCATGGAAAGCGTCACCCCCTGGTTAATGCCTATGGTGCGTCCGGCCGATACATAGTACCGCCGGTGCCCACAAAATTCTGTCCGCGGGTACGAGTAAGCCCAGCCCGCCATTAAGTTTTTTCTTTTAATTTTTTTTTTATTTTGTAATTTTTTTTATATATTTTTTTTTATTAAATAGTTTAAATTTATGAGATTTGTTTTAGAATGAAAATTTAATTATATTTTTATTTTGATGCCTGTGTGTGTCCGTAGTTCGAGGTAGCTCAGGAAACGTGACAGGGGTTATAGAGTTTATTTTTATCATAATAATATTAATGTTATATAAAAATATATATGTATAAATATTATGGTGTTTGTATTTTTTTAAGAGAAATGGTTATAGATTTTTTTCCAGAATGATTTAATGTTCAGATTATAATATTTTTTTTAGCAAAGTTGCTTTTTCCTTATTTGATTAAGATGCTAGTATTACTTTTAACATAAAGGATGAATTTAAATTACATAAGTATGTTTAGTCATTGTTAGAATATTATTTATATATATATATATTTGAGAGAATATATATATATATATGTAAATAATGATCAGTTTAGACATGTTAACACATGCATGTAGTTAGACAACAAATTTAACGGAAATCTCTTATTAAACATGTTTGGATAATATTGCAAAAAAAAAGGTATTTGTTTTAATGATGAAATTATTGCATTTTAGTGAAGATTTATAAAGATAGTATTTTATTTTCTGCGAGATGTATTAAGTAGAAATATGGATTTAAGATATCTAAACATAGTGTATTTTATTTATCAATGCATTATTATATTATTTTCCTTTTTTTAAGTGGATGCTTTGGGAAAGGGTGAATTGTGTAATTATTGTAAAGTCTTCCAATGTATGTGGGTCATTCCCATGTTAGTTGATGTTCGTTTTTCCTTGGGTAGATTTATTTGAGTGTTTTACTCCAAGTGTTGGAGTGAGATTCTTTATTTGTCATCTCCTAGATTAGGAGAGACTGAGTTATTTAGTTCTATGACACTTGAGTCACCCTTGGAGTCTAGATTTGAGTAGTGAGTTATCCATTAGAAGAGTGGCTTTTGTTAGGGGTCGGAGCCCAAAGAGGTAAACCGGGTAACCTTCGAAAGTGTTTTTAAGAAGTGATAATTAAAGAAAAGTACTTAGATTACTAGGATGCATTCACATTAACCAAGATAAAATTAACCTCACTCACAGATATAAGGGCTTGTTTAGACTTGGGGTGAGTGAGAAGGCCTAGAATGGCAAGGTCAACTAGCTTGTCCATACGAAAGGTAGTTGATTCCGCTTGAGTGAGTATGAGGGCCAGGATTCGATTGAGGTCAAAAGGATTACCAGAGCCTATGAAGGATGCCTAGAGGAGATCTCATGACGCACCTTACGATGACACTCTATCTAGGATAACCTTGATTATATGTTGTGTGTATGGTTTCTTTAGCACACTTGATTTTATTATGTCTGGAAGCAATGTAACCTTGTTAGTGTTAGATTTATATTGTGCATATGTATGGTTGAGTCAGTTTGTTCAGTTAGTCAGCCTTTTGTTAGAGGTAGTTGATATCTTGTCCATGTATTTTTACTATCTCCTAGCATGGGGGGTGGGCCTTCGGGTACCACTAGGTTGGGTGGAACATGCACCAAAACCATTGGGTCCCCCTTTTGTTCTTCAGTTCATGGAAGCGAGACATCCAGTTGGACAGCTTGCGAATATTGTTACTCTCTTCTTGTACTATTGTAATTATTCTTGTATCAGTTGTATTTACCCCTCTTGTTGTTATGAGGAGGATCTTGTAATTATTATACTTTAACATATTTTGACTCATTCTAGGAATGCGGATTGTAATCTTGTAATGGTTTAAATAATGGAATTATGTGTTGGTTAATCTATTCATATCTTGTATTTACTTATGTTAGATGTATGTATTTACTTGAGATGTTTATTGCAATGTAATTTAGATGATGTATGTTTATGGGAATTAAGTAATCGCAGTTATGTAGCCTTAGGGGAGGTTGTCAATTTTAGGTGAACTTGTATGTATAATGCACTTTAATAAAAAAAAAATTGTATGCATTTTTAGTAGATTGAAACTTCCTCTAGGGTTGCATGGTGGGGCATTACACATCTTCAAGTCTATTAAAACCGCCTAAAGCGCAGCTACAACAAAAAGATCAGGCAACGCACCTTCCAAGTTGGTGAACTTGTGTTGAAAGAGAACCGAAAGAATGTTCCAAATCTAGAGAGGAAATGAAAATTTGAGCCCAATTGGCTGGGACCTTTCATCATCACATCAAGCTATAAATCAAGAGCATATCAATTGTCAACACCAGAAGGCGAACCTCTGTAGGAGCCCATGAACAACTGTCATCTTAAAAAAATTTATGCCTAAGAATTTGCAAGGTATAGAATCGAAAAATACAAAAAAATCAAGAAATGTCTTGAAAAAATGGTTACCTTGATGAAAACATGGCAAACAGGCATCTCAGCGACAACAAAAAAAAACCAAAAAATACAAAAATCAAAAAAATTAGAAAAATGATTGAAAACAGTAAAGAAAAAAATCGTCCTCTAGTGAAAACCACTTCAGTGGTGCTTTGGACAAGTACCTTGGTGAAAACCTGGCAAAAAGGTGCCAAGCGTAAATAAAGCACTCTCCATCCACCAGGATCTTCATGGCCTATTTTGTGCACTCACTTATCCATTACATTGCATTTATCCTTCGATCATCCGTTGGCAACCATACCATAACCTAATCTTGTGCTCATATCATATTCCACCAGAGTACTACTTGGCATATTCCTATGGTCAATTTGTCTTGCCTTCATCGAAGTAGTCTATCACACCATGCTAGGGGCATATTCATGTACCTACATCGGATCAGATTCGTGTATATTCTCGTGATCTTCGTAAACATCAAAAAATCCAAAAAAAATTAACAATCCATCAAAAATTCAAAAACATCCAAATCATTCAAAATCCAAAACAACTTAAAAAGTCAGAAAACATCAAAAATGTCATTGGTCAAACTACGTCTTCTCTGAGCTTGAATGTAGGCAAGGTTGATCTTTGATCATCCCCCGAGACATCTAAGTCTATTCTTTAGGCGTCTGTCACAATGGAAATCTATGTGTCCATCTATTTCACATTTTAGGTCATTCCTTTAGGCGTTCGTCGCAATGGCAATCCGTTTGCCCATCTATCTTATCATTGAGTCAAATTTGTCGTCAGTCGAATTATGTGGTCTTTGTGTGTATAACGTAGGCAAGGTTAATTTATGGATTAGCTCCCGAGACCCCTAGGATAGGATTTTTTAGTCAGTCTTTTCATCATAAATCTTAAAAATACCAAAAACATTTGCAAAACATCTCAAAATTATAAAAATAGCCTCAAAACATTTGAAAAAACCCAAAATGGTGCATCTGTCTATCTCAGTTTCACCCGCAATAATCATCACTCATAATAAAGCATCGTCGCTTTCATCCTTTGGTAAGTCAGTCAGAAGCAAGTCTAACAGGTTTAAAAGTGAATGCCTAATCATTAAAGTCTCTAGTCTAGATCAGTGAGTCAACAAGTTGGTCAACTCAGAGTATCAGTAGCTTATCATCCAATCAATCTCATCAAAACCCTAATCACATGTCCTAGGAATGTGACCTTCCTGTGATGGACATCAACATCAGGTATCGCCATAGTTTAGTCTTTGGCTAGCGGTACGAAGAACATTAGCTTTTTTGTCTACTTTATCTTGGTCTCTTTAGACTTATCTTATTTTGCGCTCATTCCAAGGACCTTTCGATGATGTCTAAGAAGAAAGATTTAGAGAGAAAGGAATGAGGCAACAATCATTATCTTTTTATCTGCTGTGCTTGTTGGATATTCTTGTAAAATAACTTCGTCATGCATACTTTGTTTTGTTTGTAGGAAGGATGTTTTAGGTGTCTTGTTGACCACATAAGAAGGCTTTCCTTTTTATGTTTTGGCTCGAGATGTTTAGAATATTTGAACTGCATTCCGAATAAGGTTTTATTTGTCAAGTGCGAACAAGAGTACTCCTATTTGTTTGATGGGTCAAATTCCATCACACTAGGCGCAACGCCATCCTGGTTCTTAATACCTTGATGCATCGCACCTATGTGTGTTATCAAACATAAAGAAGGGTATGCTCTTTATCTCTCCCATCCTTGGATAAGCAATACATCATCATCATTCATCATCATATCCAATAAAGTCCCGACGACTAGTGGACTTGTTGGACTTCTAAATCTTCTTGAATTTAAGGGTTCATCCCTCTCATTCTTCTATCCTCTTTCATGCTAACAATGCATCCATCTTGCATCCGCACTTTCATCTTGCATATCATCATCCCTCTCACTTATCTCACATGCATTGTATAATCACTTAAGATGTTTATAATAATATAGATTTGTTATTCTAAGCATCTTCCAAACATCTCATTTGCATAATCATTTAAGTTGTTTAGGATAATATAGATTTGTTATTCTAAGCATCTTAAAAACATCTCATTTACATCATCATTATCATATAGATCAGTTAGTCATAGCCATCCATACATCCATTTTGAACCTCTTTGTCACGAGATCAACCTCAAATCGAATCTTTTTGCTCGATCTCTCGAGGAGGCAATGTACTAACGTACTTATTTCCGCTAGGGCATCCAAAAAAATAAAAATAAAAATAATTTCGATGTCGGTGGCATCATTCTTTGAATCAATGCAATGAGTACATTGCTTCAAAGAGGGGCAAAATGTAGACATGCAAAATTAACATTATTGATTAACATCATATTTGATCATTTTCTTCTTAATTAATTAAATCAAATTAATTAATTAACCTCCTAAAGCCTTTTCATTTAGTTAAATCAAATATATTTAATTAAATGGCTAATATTCATTTTCCTCTCATTTGATTTAAAATAAATCCAAAAATGTAAATCAAATGTCAGACCAACTAATCATTAGCTTAATTAGTCAAATCCCTGATTAATGTTAAGCCTAACCCATGTCCCATCCTCTAGCTTTTCCCACTTGCACAATAAATCATTTATTTTGATTTATTAAAAACCCCTATTTTCCTCACAAAGCATATTCCCAAGGAATATTCCCTCATTAACTCCCTTTGTTTGACTTTTTTTTCCAAACAAATTTCCCCCCAAATCCTTTAACTACATGCATTTAATGTCATTTTCAAAATTCAAATGGGCACATTGGCCAAAACTTGCACAACCATGGCCCATTCACATGGTGACAAGTGGCTCTTTCCTATTTGTTGGGGATTAATCCCACATTCTCCAACTTCACCTCTTCTCTCTTCAAACTCAACTATAAATTCAAGGCTTCTCTCCTTCAAACAACAACACACTCTCATGCAAAGTTATTCTCTTCATTTGAGAAATAATTTTGTCCATTTCATCATTTAGCTTGGCAAGGATTGGGAAAGGGCTATCTTCTCCACAAAGGATAGTACCAATCCATCATAGAATAGGTATACTCCATGTCTTCTTTACATGCTTGGATTAGTTTTGTCAGTTATTTTGAAGAATGTTGTATTATTCTATGAGGATATTGGAGTTGTGCTAACCATTTGCAAATTTTGGTATCCACGGGTTGATTTTCATGTCAAGAAATATATTAAAACTTATTAAAAAAAACTAAAAAAATATAATGCCCTAGATAAAAGAATCTAGAAAAAGATAGCTTAATTTGTTTCTTATTTTAGATAAATATTCAATATAAAAGTTGACATTGAGTGGAAACAAACATGTTTTAGTACACACACATTTAAATATTTATTTTAAAATATATATTGATTAAAATTGAAAAAAATATATCAATGCCCTAAAGTTTCAAGTTATAAATTTATACACAAAAAATTTGAAGGAAAATAAAATAAATTTACTATATAAAACCTGACATCTCATGTAGCGTCATTTTTCATCATTTTATCAACAACTAAATTATAGTATTAATTTATTAAAAAAATTATATTCGAATAATTTTTTAATTTTGTCAAAAAAATAAAAACATAAAATACACTAAAAAATACACATTTGATTAGTTTAGATCATTTCAAAATTCAAAACATATATTTCACTTTCTAATGATTCAAGTTTAAAAGTTAGATCAATGATGGTTGTTTCCTTTATAAAAGTGTGTCATAGCTTTTTACTTTTACCCGAGTGCCATTCCATCTTTTTCCTCCCTCTCCAATACATGAAGGGATCTTGAGGTCATGCCACTATTTCCTCATAGTCGTATCCCATTCAGTGAAGTTAAAATTATTCTAGCTTGTGTCTCTAACCCTACAATTGATCACCTCTACAATGGTCACTTCCAATTTGTTCAGCAATGACTGTATAGGCATTTCTTTCTCTTGGAAAATTCACCTATTTCTCTCTTTCCAAAATTACCACAAAAGTAAAGATGGGATTGTAATGCAAAGGTTTGAGAACATTGTATTTTTGTTAAGTGAGGGTCATGCCTTAAATAAACTAAGAATATCATTGGGTAGGGCACTCTGCCATTACAAATTTACACACAACCATAACAAGCACCTTAAAGTGAAGGGGTAATTCAGGGAGAGGTGATTTCCTATTTCCTCATCTTTCTAACATAATACACATATTGTTGGACCGTTGTAGCCCATCTTCACAATCTTGTCAAGTGTCAAAACTCTACCTTGAACTATTTCCCATGCGAAAATCCTAGCCTTGAGAAGGGAGTTTTATAGGTAACATAAATTTATAGGTACCTTAGATTTAGTCTCATAATTTCTCACTAATAATATTTATCCATATTTTGCATTATATTTTCCTAATTTCACACCATGACATCTCAATGAGTCTTCACCATCTCTAATACATATTATTCTTTCCTTTAAAGCTGTTTCATAGGCTTCAGCCATTTCATCCGCCATTCCTAAAGACCTCACACACTTCCATTGTCCTTTGTAGCAACCATTATCTATAGTAATGTACAGATAATCCCACACATAGTTTTCCCACGCTTGTTTCATGATATTCATTTATTGCTTTAATTCCACTCTCCTTGCCAAATTTTGGTAACATCTCCACGAGTCTTCCCAAAAGAGTGCAGATCTCCCATCTCTAATATCCCATGTCAAATAATCTAGAACTATGTCACGATAACTTTTTTAAGAAATTCCAAATCCTTGAACCACTTGGGAGGGTTCTTGATGTGAAAATACTTGTATCCCCCTCATCCAAATATTTTTCCTTCATAATTTTCACCCATTTGAGATGTTGGTTGGTATACATTTTCCACACAAGCTTCACCCCTAGTGCCTTATTTTGCAAAAGAAAGTTTTTCAGCCTTTCCCCCTCACCATCTTTGGTTTTGTAAATTTTATCTCAACTTATTAAAGGATATTTATTCTATTTAAAGTTTCCTTGCCAAAAAAATCTCTTCATTTTTTGATTAATACTTTTACTTACCCCAATCAATATTGCTAAACATGATATCATGTAAATTGGAAGAGTTGCAATCACTTCCTTTAACATCACGAGTCTCCCTGCCCAAGATAACCTCCTGTGCCCTTTCCAAGAAACCAATCTTTTCTCTACCTTAGACAATAATTGATCCCAAAATTTTCCTTGTTGTACACCTACTACTAAGGGAAGTCCCAAGTATTTAGTAGGGATAACACCTCTTCTAAAGTTTAATATCCTTTGAATCTAATTTTCCCTATATGGGCTTGTGAAAAAGAAGAAAACCTTAGAATTTTTGATGCAACTAATTAATTATCCAATATTTCCTTAAAATTTCTTACTTCTCTCTCCCAAGCAGCCCCAAACAACATTGTATCATCAAAAAATTGTTGATGTGTAATTGCGAGCAAGCCTCTTTTTATTTGAGTCCCAATAATCTTCCCTTCCAATGTTGCTTTGCTTAAATATCTGCCAAGTGCTTCAACCATTATAATGAATAAGAAGGGGGAGAGTGGATCCCCATGTCTTAATCTAGTTAATGCACTAAATAAACCTTCATGTGTGTCATTTATGAGAATAGAACACCTAGGTCAAGAAATCCAATAAAATATCCAATCCAACCAACCTCTATGAAATCCAAATGCTTCTAAAACTTTGAAGAGAAACTACCAATTGAAATTTTCATATGCTTTCTTGATATCTAATTTTATCAAGATAGATTTTGCTTCTTTGTCCTTTGTGTGTATGGATTTCCTCTTGAGTGATTATCACCTCATCCAAAATTGATCAAACAGGCACAATGCCAATTTTATCTTTAGAAATTATTACTGGGAGTATCTTCACTCAATTTGCCATTTTTTGCTCGGTATCTTATCAAATGTGTTGCAAAGAACAATCAGTCTAAATTCCTCCAAGGATTCTAGTTTTTCCTTATTATGTATTAAAGTAATGAAAGTGTTATTTATTGAGCTCTTAACACCTTTCCTGTTCTCCTTCAATCCTCTATTTCCTTGGCCACTTCCCTTCCAACAATGTCCCAACACTTTTGGAAAAAGGTAGTAGAGAATCCATCCAAACCCGAGGCCGTGTCAGAATGGAGTTGAAATAGAGCTTCCTTAATTTATTTATTTTTGAAATTTCTTATCAACATCTCATTTTTGACATTTGTTACCAATCTTGGGATTTTGGATAGATGTTGTTGTTGCTCTTTAAAATCAGATCCATACCTTTCATTCAACAAAATTTGAAAGAAGCGAGTGGTTGCTAAAACGATGTCCTCCATTTTATCTAAAGTTTTTTCCATCTGATCACTTGATACTTGTTATCCTATTTACCTCTCTTCTTGCCTTGGTGGAATTGTGAAAGAATTTTGTGTTCTTATCTCCTCACATTTAACCATAAATCCCTTGATTTTTGTCTCCAAATTATTTCTTCTTTTCTAGTATGTCTTCCATTTTATTGAGTAGTTTTTTTACCTTTCACGACTTTCGTTATCAATTCCATTTCTTATTATGCTTTCATTCAACTGACTCAAACTTTCTTCAATTTTTTTTTCAAAGACATTTTTCAAACTATCTCTATTCCATACCTTCAAGTGTTGTTTGATCACGTTCAGTTTGGTGGCAATGTTGAATATTTCGGAGCCATTTGGATATATATCACTCCACCACTATCGGATAAGGTTTTTGAACTAAGGATCCCTAAACCATATTTTTTTGAAGGACCATATCTTAGGTTTTTTCTCTCCTAAGATTTCAAATTTCATAATAAAGTGGTCTGAGCTAGATGTGGGTAGAATGTTGCTTCCCATTAAAAATGGGATGGTTCCCAATTCGCCTTTGAGGAGGTATCTATCCAAATTTTCAGTTATATAACAAAAATATTTCTACCTATTAGTCAAATTGTAGTGTCCATGCCCCATTTGAATTTATCTCAAAATGTTTCTTTCCACAAAATTTTTGAAGTCTATTTGGGAATGAAGCTTTCTACTCATACTACCTTTCTTATCTTTAGACCTTAATATTGTATTGAACTCCCCTCCTAATATGCAAAATTCAAATCTGGAATTGCTGCAAAATAAATCTAGTTCCCTCTAGATGTATGTAAGAATTTGGTCCATAAACATTAATTAAAATGGAATTTAAATTCGAAGTTAGACTCCTGACCTTAGAAGTGATCCAATACCTACTTGAAGTCATTGTCTCCACTAAAACAACCGATTCTTTTAAAATTACTTCTTTCATTTTCCATAACTTAAATCTTCCTCCAAAGCGCTCTACTTCTATTTGATTTAGTTTTGTTTCCTGGATAAGACAAATATCATCTTGTGACACATCCAAAAAATATCTAACTAGGCATTTTTTTGTTAGAGGCATTTAAGCCCCTAACATTCCATGTTATTATCCTCATTGTGCCTCAGAAAGTGATCTCGCCTTCCTTGCCTTTATCATCTCACTAATCTCCTTTTTCCCAATAACTTCCCCATCTATTTAAGTTTCTCCTAGTTTGGAAATTTTCCCCTTTTTCTGCTCTTTCCACAATCAAGAAACGTATTGGTTGGATCTCTTTGAAATATTCCTAATTTATCATCCTCCAAATATTGTGGTTGCATAATTATTATTTTTTGTTTATGGTGGGGGTAACTTCCCTTTCCTTTGTCTCCACCCCAAACTCTTCCAGAATTGGTCTTGTTTTCCATTCTTCTTCCAAGCCTATTGTCTCGAAGTTCTCTGTCAAGGCCCCTTTCTTGGCTTCCATGAAAATTTCAACTAATTTGTTGTGCACCATAATTAGTGAGTTTAAATCTTCCTCTTTAAAATTGGTAGTGATCAGTTCGATGGCATCAAATAACTTAGTGTTTAGTTCATTCGTCTATTCTAGTGTTACCTCTTCTTGCTCCTTGGATTTTTCCACACTTTGTCTTGATGCAAGGTTTTGATCTTGAGCCTTAGAATTTGAATTATTTGGAGGAAATTCTATCAAAACCTTTATAGAGCTAACCATACTTGATTTCTTTGGTGTGAGGATCCATTCCTCCCTACTGATCCTCACCAACATGTTGTGTATGACCTTCCCAACCCAAAAATTTCACTTTTCTACTATTAGGGAACATATTAGGTATTAGGTTTTGCCACAAAATGCCCCAATCTATAATTATCTCAATATCCCTCCAATGTGGCTAGTTGGGGCCATTATCTACATAGATCCTTAGATGAGTTCCAATTCCCTCCAAATTTATTCTCTCCTTCATATATATATATTTCCCGAATTGATTGTCGATCTCCAAAATAATAGAATCCCAAAACTCTAATGGGAGGTTTGGGAGCCTAAACCAATCCTAAATACTTTCCATGTTGTGTCGATATGGATCAAACCCTACCTCCCACCTATGAATGTAAAAGCCATACCCATCCACTACCCATATTATGCCCTTGATTTCTTCTCTTATTTCTTGCGCTCGGTAGATCACAATGAAGAAACCATTTTCTAGTGCCTTGAATTGCATGTCATCACCCCAATGGTCTTGCCACCATTTGATCAAAGAATCCCAATTTGGATCCTTGCCATACCATTATACTAAGAGTCCATACCTTTCCAGGAATTATATTGATGCTTGCAACTTATTTTATCGAATCACCATTGTCTTCTTGTAGGTACCTCTTTCCTTATCATTCCTCCAATCAAATTGATAGTTACTTTTCTACTTGGCTGATCTCTTGTTGCTTGTATCTAGAGATTCTTGATCCCCTTTCCTATGCTATTTTATTCCTTTTCCCAAAGAAAGGGAATTCGCCCCAGAACCAACTACTAGAGCCATCCTTGGATTTGCAAATCACTATCTATTATTGAATTTACTACTTGTTTTACCCTTGCCTTGATGCCAATTTGCATACTCGCAATTCCTAGGAGGGTTCCACCAATTGAATTCATACCTAGGCTTCCCATTCTAGTCGCTTCAAACACCATTAGCAACTTTCTGCTTTGGCTCATACCTCTCACATTATTTGCACTATTCCTCACTAGTGGCTCGATCTCGAATTTGTTCCATGGGAAATGCCTACTTTGCCTCCTTTCCCCAAGTCCTGCCATCTTCACCTATTTTGAAGCCTACCCTTACACCTTATGCCATTTTTTAAAAAAAATTAATAAAGATTTTTCATAGAAATAAACTTATTAATAAATTATTTTATTGTTGTTATATTATGATATTATACTATTCTATTATATTATTATATAATTAATATGCTATATATAATTATATTATATTATTTTCTTATATTATTATATAAATTACATTATTAGATTAGTATTATATAATTCTTATTATATTTTATTAATTATAAATTAATTGTTGCACTACAATTTTTCTATATTGAATGGATTAATAATAATATGAAAATACAATGAAGATATTATATTATTTATCTAAATGGTAATTACATGAAAAATGTTATAATAATGTTAAAATAAGTGATTTTTAAGGCTTTCAACCTATTTTCTTTTGCCTTTCTTCTTGCAACTTTTTTTCCCTTTTTCATTTTTTCACATTTGTCATATGTAAATGGTGGCATAATTGTTAGCCTTTTTAAAGATTCTACACAAGAAATTACCACACATGTCAACCCATTTATTTGATTTGGTCCTATATCAATAGTGGTTTTTCGAAGAGTCAATCCTTGTGACTTGTTTATTGTTAAAGCCTAAGCTAATCGTAATAGAATTTGTTTTGTGGTACCCATTTTGAATTTTTGTAATTGGAACTATATGTGGAGGGTGATCTTGAAAAGGTATTCCATACTAACTATCAAATTCTACAATTACATATGTTAGTGGATGTGGACGTCTAGTTCTAGTTCTTTGTATAATATTTTGAATATATCCAAGAGTTCCATTTACAAGTCCTAATTCTATTCATAATTTTGATGCTAACATTACTTTCACATTATTATTGAGTAATAAATCCATATTGAGTTCATCGTTTCCACTTCCATTTGTGGCACTAATACTTCCAACTTTTGTTGAAATGCTTTGTGCAACTTGATTTGATAATAACTTGTAGTCGCATGCACAGGCATGCAACGATCAGTCGATAGGGGTCCACCACAAATGGCTATTCAATGGGAAGAAAGGAAGAAACTTGTTTTTGTAATGCAATGTGAAGTATAAATATTGAGAAATATTTGCTATTGTTTGAATGAGTCAAGAAAAGGAAAGCATGTTAATAATTCAATATGGAATAACGTGAGGTTACTTTATAGTAGGAGGTTTATCATGGATAAGATTCATCGAGTACATTGTAATGAACAGAGATGTTTGAAAATCAATTTATATACTTTTATGGATAATTAAATGGATAGATCAATTAAAGCAAGGCTATGTGTGCATCAAAAGATATGAATTTGACTTACGTAACTTGAGGATGTTATAAGGCACTTAAATTTGGTGAAAAAATTATTTTATATCTCTACATTTAATTGGATCATTGTACAACATTTTAAACCCCATGTTATAGTCCACTTCTTTATTGTTATTTGATGGGAAATGCATGGGAGATTAAGAACCATTTTGCATAAAACAGAAAATTGATCTTTGCGTTTCCACATCAATTATTTTTAGTTGGAAATTGATTATGGAAATGTAAAATAAAACCATAGGTCATCTTCATTATTTGCAATTTATCCATTAATTAAAATCTCAAGCAATTAATCATCAATAATTTTAATTACAATAATTCTTTTTAAATGATTTTAATTAATAATATTAGGAGAATGATTTTTTAATAAAAAATTCCTTAATAAATTAAATTTGGTAAATTAAATACAATTTTAATTTTCAAATAATTAGTTTTGTTAATAATAATAATTTGTCTCCAAAATTTAAGGTATGATATAATTTTATATGTATTTTAGTTTAATAGTTGTTAGGCGTAGATGCACATCTATATTTGACATTTTTGTCTAGGTTAATCAATCAATCAATTAATTATTATTTAATTATCTTAAGATAAGGCAATGCATGTGAGATTAACATTCATTTGCATAAAGCTCAGAAATTGATCTTTGATATTTTTGTCTAGGTTAATCAATGAATTGATTGATTATTATTTAATTATCTTAAGATAACACAATGCATGGGAAATTGATCTTTGTGTTTCCACATCAATATTTTTTAGTTGGAAAATGATTATGAATTGCAATCTCAAGTAATTAAACATCAATAACTTTTTTCCTTATCAATATGAAATATTTAATAATTTTAATAACAGTAATTTTTTCTTAATAAATTACATTTGGAACATTAAATACAATTTAAATTTTTAAATAATTAGTTTTGTTACTAATCATGATTTCTCTCTAAAATTTAAGGTATGATATAATTTTAAATGTATTTTAGTTTAATAGTTGTTAGGCCTAGATGCACATCTATATTTGGTGTTTTTTTCTAGGTTAATCAATCAATTGATTGATTATTATTTAATATCTTAAGATATACATGGATACTAGTACATGGAAAACTTCAAGTTGTAGATTAAATAATATTTATAAAAGATATGGAACATTAAAGAATTCTCATTTTTTAAAGAGTTATTAGTGATCCCTTTAATTACTATTATTGAATAAAAAATTTAATTAGTACTATTGAATAATTTATAGACTAAATTTTTTAAAGAATATTTTTTGCAATCCTTGTCTGATACTAGATAATTTATTGCTTTCATGTTATTTGTTGTGATTATTTCTTATTTGAATATTAGTTATCATGGTCACCACTAATGATTTTTTCAAAAAAGAAAGATCTTTAATATAAGAATATTTTTTATAAATAGTATTTAGTCCATAATTTTTCAAATAAAAGCATTATTAAATCCATGTGGTTTATGGGTTAGTAGCAGTAAAATAAAATGGTCACAAGTAGAAAGGATTCAAAAGTAGTCCATTACAAGGAAATTGAAAATACAAAATATTAGATTTTCATTGATGATTCTAGTAAGAAGATGTTGTATAATTGGTGTATGAACAAAATTAGGACTTAGGTAAAACAAAATAATAAATAGATGATCAAATAGAATAACAACTTGAATTTTTCTTCTAATAAAAAAATATATGTAAATGCATTTACTCATGAGGAAAGTGAAAATAATATATTGATAAATTTTATACCATTTTATGAGCACAAAAAAGAATTATATAGGGGAGAATAACACTTACAGAGTAGAGATGTGCATAGTCGAATCGAAGACTAACTTACACCATTTTTGATCGAAAACAAATAAACAAACCATGTGAAAACAAGAATGTGATGACACGACACACATATTTTTCATTTTTAGAATAATTGAATTAAAAGGTATGCCTTGGTTTGTGGGGAAACAATCATTTATTTGACTTAAAAAAAGATATTCTACTCAACCCATTGTAATAAAAAAGGAAGCATTAAAAGTAAGTATATGTGAAAAACCAACAAAGATAATGTGAAACTAAAAATAATTAATGACATTTACAATTGGTTCACCGAATCTATTTATTGATATGCTAGCATTATATAGTTGGGAGTGATGAACATATTTTTTGGAGCACTTGTGCTGAAGTAGACATATACGCAACATGCGATCGACATAATCACTATGTGGAAAATTTGAGGCATGGACACGAAAGCACTCTTGGGTTGCAGAGCATGCAGTAAGAAATGTTATAAAATCCATGGAAAATAGCATAACTTATAATTTCTTGGAAAATTCCATGAATTATAAAGTCATGACAAATGCCACGAGTTTTATAACATTTCCTTGCATTCTCTGTAGGCCAAAATAGCTTCTTTTGTTTCTTCATCCCCACGATTTTAAATGAGATATGTGCTTCACAAATATTTATCCAATGAACTGCATATTCGATGACTACAATTATGTAGATTTCCACCTATGAAAGCAACATGCTTATCAGCAAGAAATAGTTTTATGTTTATGAATTGCATAGGATGTCATTCACTACACTGATTTGTCTATCTGGAAAGGTAAATTCCTAGAAAAATTACATTCTATTGCAAAGAAAGTGAGATAAATAATTAATAATATTTACAATTGGTTCACCGAATTTATTTATTGATAATGGGAAATTTTTGTACTTACAATTTCTGTCGGTGTTCAACAAGAGTGAGCAACATTGGATCAACTTGTTGGACCATGAAAGAATTTGAAATAGAAAATTTATAATACACTAATTTTCTTGAATTTCTATTGTATCTGACAAAAATTATGAAGGTAAAAATATAGATATAGAATAAAAGAGGTTAGCATTATTTGTTCTAATTAGAAAGAGAGAGAATATAACATTTTGAATAAATGGGATCCTGGTAAAGAATTGTGTATAAGTAATCTATTGAAGAATTTGAAAATAGAGTTGTGGAAACAATAAAAAATACAATGGATAGAATAGAGTATGTTTTTGGTGGACAAGTGGATGTGATAATTTGTGTGTCCAATTATATAAGCAACAATAAATATATGACGATAGAAGCCAAAAACACTAAACCCACGCTCGTTCTCCTCCCTACCATATTGGCATCATGAAGCCTCGTGAGCTCTAGCCAAACCCCCAAGCAAGGAAGGCACGTAAGTTCCATGGAAAATCTCAAGGACTCTTATCATATATCACACAACAACAAAAATAGAGATATTCTAAAACAACTATTATAAAAACACTTAAGAATCACAGGTAAGTGATAGATGGTTGGAAACCCACATTAAACAGGTTGATGTACAAGACAAGCAATGTACCTAACAGTTGGATTTTTAATTAAAGTTTCAAGCTACATTATTTGTAATCTCAAGGACTCTTATCATATATCACACAATAAAAAAATATAGAGAAATTGTAAAACAACTATTAGAAAAACAGTTAAGAATCACAAGTAAGTGATAGATGGTCAAAAATCCATATTAAACAGATTGATACAAGACAAGCAATGTACCTAACGATTGTCTTGTTAGTTCAAGGTTCGATGTGGTATTAAATATTATAGTACAAATAGAGAAAATGAAAAAAAAAATTGTTAGGAAAACACTTAAGAACTTTAATGTATGGAAAATAAAAGAGGCAAACTACAATAAAGAGAAAATTATTATCGAAATCCGGGAGAAATGAACAGTGTGATACATATTGAAACAATCAAGTTGTGTACCACTTGGCTTGTCAATTGAAGATTCGAGCTACATTATTTGGTACTAAATATTATAGGCAAAAAGGGGAATTGTAAAAGAGCTATTAGGAAAATAGTTAAGAAACCAATATAGACAATCTGAATTTAAAAATAATTAATAATATTTATAATTGCTTCATTGGATTTATTTATTGAAAATGGAAAAGTTATGTACTTACATGTACTATTGTTGGTGTTGAACAAGGGCGAGTGGAATTGGATCAAGCTGTTGGAGCATGAAATAATTTGAAATAAAGAATTTAATCACACTAATTTTGTTGAATGTCTATTGTATCTATGTAGCATTATAAAGTAAATAATATAGATATAGAGTAAAAGAGGTTAGCATTATCTGTTGTAAATAGAAAGAGATAAAATGGAACATTTTGAATACATGACATCTTGGCAAAGAGTTGTTTGTAAGAAATCCATCAGGCAAGTTGAAAAGAGATTCATATTAATACAAGATAAGCAGTCTATGTTAGAGTTGAGTTGTCAATTAAAAATTTGAGCTACGTTCTTTCGCAGTCAACCCACATTAAATAGAAGCAGTAAAGCCAATCGACTCCAATAACCTATGCAAAATGGGTATAACGCCACAAACTTGATTGAAATTTTGAGGTACATTACTTGCAACTAAATATTATAGGTGAATAGAGAAATTGTAAAAGAGCTATTAGAATAACACTTAACACCCACTAAACTATTTTTGTCTGGAAAATGTTTATGCTTTCATACTAACCCTCTCTCTCTCTCTCTATATATATATATATGCAATTACTCCTATGTTAATCTACAATTGCTCCTATGTTAATGGCTATAATGCCAAAGGTGCACATAGATAACTACAAACAATAAACAAAGAGCGAAAAAATTACTAATTCTCTTATTTATTTATTAATGAAAGAAAGACGATTTAACTATAATTTATCCATCCATATAGAGACATAATCTCTTTGAAGTCTCCAAAAAGGGTATAACATCAAAGATACAAACATATAACAAGGAATAATAAGTAGAGAGCGAAAGACATGAACAATAAATTAATCACTCTAACACCTCTTATACAATTTCTCTAGTTGTCTTCAATATTTATTACCAAAGAATGTAGCTCGAATCTTGTATTGATATGTTTCATGATATTCTTTTTTTCTCATCTATTTGAACTGGAGAGCAATGCACAAAGCTTCATTCCATATACTATAAAGATTGTATAATGACTAAAAAGGTGCATAATGATTTATAGAGATAACTATTCATACAAAAGAAGCAGTATATGTAACAGTTGAGTTGTCAATTAAAAATTTGAAGTATATTCTTTGGTAGTAAACCCACATTAAACAAAACTTGTAAAGGCAATGGGTAGCAATAATCTGTGGAAAATGGCTATAACTCCACAGAGTTAATTGGGAATTGGAGCTACATCAGTTGGCACTAAATATTATAGACAAATAGAGGAGACTTGCTTGGGGTTTTTTATGATGGTGTGGAGCTTACCTCTTGAACAAAGTATGTTGCTAAATGTGCCTCATTGGTTAATAAGAATTGCAAAAAAAATATGAATTTAGAATTGACAACCGAACTATTACATAGATTTCTTGTCTTGTATCAATATGTTTCATGATATTTTTTTTCCTCATCTATTTGAAGGTCCCTGTGATAAATTATTCTACTGTTCTTGTAAGAAGGATCAAGTTTTCAATTTTTAAAATTCTAAAATTTTTATTGTGGTTATTTTGTTTGGATGGAACATGTTATATGTTTTTTATCAATATGTTTCATGATATTCTTTTTTTCTCATATGTTTAAAATTTGTGATAACAAACTATTCTTCATGATATTGTTCTTTTCATTTTCCCATAACAAACTGTTCATTATCATAGTTTTCCTCTTCTATGCTTCATATTTTAAAGTTGATTTATGACCATCTATTATTTTCTTGTGGTTCTTAAGTATTTTCCTAATAGTTATTTTATAATTTACCTATTTGTCTATAGTGTAAATAGTGCCAAATAGTGTAGCTTGAATTTAGAATTGAGAAGCCAACCCTTAGATAGATTGTTCATCTTGTGTCAATTAGGAAAATAGACAAGAGGCATAGGTAAATGACAGATGATACGAAAAGATACACAGACCAAAGAAACTGAAAGAAGGGCAAAGGTTTCCTTCCATCTGCCATTTATGCATGATTGTTAAATGTTATTCCAATGCCTCTTACAACTGTTACATAGGCTACTTTCCTTGTAAAAATATATTCCATCGTACAACAATGGAAGGATGCATTTACCCTCGCATCTGCAAACACTTACCATACTCTTTCCACACACTGAGGTAAGCAGCTCAACCACCGCCAACCCTTCTTTCCAATTTTTCTTTTTGTCTATAATATTTAGTACCAAATAAGTGTTATTCCAACACCTCTTATACAATTAGTCTATTTTTCTTCAATATATATACGTATATGTATTTGTCTATGTTTCCAAGTATTGATTTTCACATACAATTCACATTGTATGTATATATGTATATATGTATGTATGTGTATATGTATACATGTATGTGCATATATACATCTATGTGTGTGTATATATATGTAGATATATAGATATATATAAATATAAACATATGCATGCACTGTTGATGGTGTTTAACAAGGACAAGCTACATTGGATTGAGTTCTTCGACCATGGAAGAATTTCAAATAGACAGTTTATAAAAGACTAATTTTGTTGAATGTCTATTGTATCTATGCAACATTATAAATGAAACAATATAGATATACAATAACAGAGGTTAGCACCATCTGTTCTAAATAGAAAGAGATAAAATGGAATATTTTGAGTACATGCCATGTTGGTAAAGAATTATGAATAAGGGATCTATTCAAGAACTTGGAAAGGGAGTTGTGGAAACAATGTCAAATGCAATCAATAGAATAGAGTATGTTTTTTGTACGCAAGCACATCAAAGAATTTGTGTGTCCATGTATATAACCAACAAGAAATATATGACAGTGGAAAGCAAAAGCTCTAAACGCACGGTCGGTCTCCTCCCTACCATATTCACATCATGAAGCCTTGTGGGCTCTAGCAAAACCCTCGAGCAAGAAAGACACACTTATTGTAAATATTATTGACAAAAAGGGAAATGGTCTTCAATTCCCTGAAACATAGAGAGATACATATACGCATATATATATATATATATATAGATCTGTGTGTGTGTGTGTGTATTGAAATGCCCCTTTCATATTTAAAAATATACATATAGGCAGAAATATATATCCATATATATAGACCAAGACCACTATGGATCATTTCACAATGCAAAAACAATCTATATATACACATGTATGGCTAAACAGTTGTGTATGCTATCTTTATTTGTATTTATGCAGATTTTAATATAAAAAGAGTTTAAAATAGCATAAAATTTCAGAATTTTGAAAGTAAAAAACAATTCTTGTCAGAGGGCTCAAATAAAATAAGAAACTCCTAAAGTGTCATTCCATGCAAAAAAAATAACACAAGGACACAATTCTTAATTAATTGCATTTCTCTATTTGTATTCAATATATATATGCGTATATGTGTTCGTGTATCTTTCAAAGCATTGATTTCCACATACTGTTCACAATCTACACCATGCTCTTTATAAGGATTTAAAGTTAAATCAATTAGAAAGATACCAAGGAACTAATTGTACAAAATGTGTATAATGCCATGGACCCAATTGAAAATTCAAGCTACATTACCTGGCACTAAATATTATACACAAATAGAGAAACTCTAAAAGAATTATTAAAATAACACTTAACAGCTTTCATACCAACCCTCTGCATATATATATATGCAATCACTCCTATGTTAATCTGCAATTGCTCCTATGTTAATGGGTATACTACCAAAGATTCTTGTGTGTTTGAAGTTCCCCATGACAAGTTGTTCTTCATGAGATTATTTTTCCTAGTTACCCATAACAAACTGTTGATTGTTGTGGTTTGCCCCTTCTATTCTTCATTTTTTATTCATGATATTTTCTTTAGGTTATGACAAAAATTATATGATGCAATAATCTATGCAAAATGTGTATAATTCCACAGACTTAATTATAAATTTGAGCTACATTGCTTGGCATTAAATATTATAGACAAATCATTTATGCAAAATACCCATGTAAAATGACTTGTAGCATATAATTGTTATTCTAACGCCTCTTATTTAATTTTTGTACTTTTGTTTAGTATTTATTAACAAATAACATAGCTCGAACCATGTATCAATATGTTTCATGATATTTGTTTTTTCCCTGATCTACTTGAAGGTCGCTGGAACAAACTGGTCAAGTTTGTTTATGTAGGCAGTGGAGCTTGCTAATTACATGGGATGGCAGTGTCTTATATGAATATGTTTCATTATATTCTTTTTCCCTCATCTATTTCAAGTTCCCCACAACAAATAGTTCTTCATGGTATTCTTCTTTTCAGTTCCTCATAACAAATTGTTCATTATCATAGTTTTCTTCTTCTAGTCTCCATATATTAAAGTTCTATTTAATGTGGTTTTGAGAACATCTATCATTTTCCTCTGATTCTTAAGTGTTTTCCTAATAGGTCTTTTCCAAAAAAAAAATTCCTGTTCTATCAATATGTTTCATGGTATTATTTTTCTCAACTGTTTGAACTTCTCGTTAACAAAGTGTTCTTCATAATATTCTTATTTCTAGTTCCCCATACGAAACTATTCATTATCATACTCTGCCTATTCTATTCTCCATATTTTAATGTTTTATTTAATGTGGGTTATGAAACATCTCTCATTTTCCTTTGATTGTGAAGTGTTTTTCTAATAGGTCAATGAAATGGATGTATAAATTTGAGTTTGCAGCATATTCCTACTTACCATAAATTCTATCATTGTCTAGACAAGGCATAACAACAAATTCTATGTAGTAGTTGGCTTGTCAGTTCAAAATTCAAGCTACATTATTTCACACTAAATATTATAGATAAAATAGGGAAATTGTAAAACAACTATTAGAAAAACATTTAAGAATCATAGGTAGTGCCAAAGATGTCCTAGATGATAGGCTATTTGTTTAAAGTTTCCACAGGGATTTCTATTAGCCCAACCGTTAACTGGATTTGTTGGCATCGAAGATGTCTCGGCTGGTAGTGACTTGACTGGGTTTTGGGGTGGCGACGTGGAGCTTGGTAATTATGTGGGTTGGTGGTGGTGGATTTGGTGTCCTTTATACACAGAATCTCAATGGTAAGTGTTTTCTCACAGGAGTGTTAATGCATTCTACCATTGTTGTGCAATGGGGGCAGGTGAAGCAAATGCGAGCAGCTGAAGTAAATGAAATATTGAATGCCATAGTGTGGGAAAGTATACTTTGATTAAGTTTCATTGTTGAAATAGCCATTATGGTGTTCATTTCATAGAATTTTGTATAGGTTATTGCCCTCTTCTATTCTCCATGTTTTTCCCATGATATTCTTTTTCCGTTCAAGACTTGCATTATTCATCAAAATATGAAGGATGGAGATTGTCAAGTTTTTGAATCACCTACAAGGGCCACTTTTATTAGGAGTAGCACTACACAGATTGAAAATTCAAGGAAAAGGAAACAAACTGTGGGAATCAATAGTTTGTTACACAGAGCTTAAAATGGGTGAGGAGAAGAGTATATCATGAAACATATCGATAGAAGACAAGAAATCTATGTAATAGTTGGGTTGTCAATTAAAAATTCAAGCTACATTATTTGGCACTAAATATTATAGACAAATAGGGAAACTCTAAAATAGATTTTTGTGCATTTAATTAAGAATTGTGTCCTGATCTCTTTTTTTTTTCTTGACATGACAATGGTATTGGTTTAATAGTAGACTATTATAAAAATCGTTCACTCTGCCTCTGTTAATAGCAAATTGGAGGGTGTTAAAACTATTATGCTCCAGAACTTGTGAGTTTTATTGATATATACATATATATACATGTGTATATATATATGTATATATGCATAAATATATGTATGTATGTTTTACTAATAGTTATGTTACAATTTCCCTATTTCTCTATCATACTGAATACCAAATAATGCAACTCCTCTTATACAATTACTCTATTTGTTAGTAGACTAAAAACAATGTGGGCACCATATTAAAATCAAAAGCATGGGACTTTAAAGAATGTGTGAATATATATATATATATACAAACATAGGAGTAAATTACCTTCATATTTGCAATACAGAAGTCTTAGATAAGATGTAGGCATACCTTCTAGGTGCATCTGGATGTAGTATGAATAGAAGAAAAGAATGGTTGCTCTCCACCTTGCCATATTGGGTCATGCAGCCTCATGGGCTGTCACCAAACCCCTAAGCAAGAACATGCATTGCCCACCACTATGATCAATGGTGAAGCGAATGTTTGGGTATGTATAAGAGATGGAACCATGGGTATGTGCAGGGTCATCATGGAAAAAACAGGCCCTTAAATGGCAAAAAATTTAGAAAAATTAGAGTTAGGAAATTTGACATAAAAATTTGAATAAGTTATATATATTATTTCAAAAATATGTAAGAATAGAATTTGTAGAAAATTGAATTTAGTTTCTAAATTATTAGGTTTATTTACAAAAAAATAATTTGAAATTTCAATACAGTAGTACTTAAATTTCAGGGGAAAAATAAGAAGCAGGTGTCTGTTCGACCACCCTAACCACATTAAAATGATAATATTTTTTATAATATTTTAGATATAAGTAGAGGACCCATGTCCTGATGTGATGCATATTTTTTTGTATTTTTTTCCCAAGTAAATAATTAATTATAATTTTTTTATGACAAATTTTAAAAAATATAAAGACTCGTATGTCTGACCACCTTAACTTGGTCAAAACTTCATGAAATTCATTTTTTTAATTTTTAATCTTATAGTATGTGAAGCGTAGAATGTGACACATGTTTTGGATTGAAAAAATATGATACCGTTTGAAAGCTATAGATGTTTTTCAATCAGCCTAAAAATCAGGACTTTAGTCATAATTCAATAGAAAATGAATAATAATTATTTATTAAATTCAAAGTAAAGCATAATTTATATTGGTGGAAATCTGAGAATCTCCTTTAAAAACCCTTTTCATTTCATCAATTTTGAGTAAAAAAAAATTTGTCAGCCACATACCCATCATATTGCCACTTTTTGGCCCATCATGATCCTGCACATACCCCCATATTAAAATCAAAATAATGAGAGCTCAATGAATGTGCAAATATATATATGCAAAAATAGGAATAAATTATGTTCATATTTGCAAAACAGAAGTCTTAGATAAGATGTAGGCATACCTTCTGGGTGCAACTGGATGTAGTATGGACAAAAGAAAAGAAGGCTTTCTCTCCACCTTGCCATATTGGGTCATGCAGCCTCACGGGTTGTCACCAAGCCCCCGAACAAGAACATACATTTCCTACCACTATGATAAATGGTGAAGCCAATGTTTAGGTACCTAAGTTTGTTGTTTCTGGATATTTGATTGTGTTTGAGTATTTTCATCTAGAACAGAAACACAATCAAATATCTAAAAAAATCTTAAGCATTATAGATTGTGGAAATCTCATATCATTAACTTGAGAATTTTCTTTAGTTGAAATCAGTGTTATACATTTTTTAAAAATATATAGTTGTATCATTTATGACAAAGAATTTGACATGTAGTCATGAAATGAGAGATGGAATAAATGACATATAGCCTTACCTTCTATATAAATAGAATGTAGTTGGAGCTTGTACGCCATGCCAAACATGTGATCACAAAGCTATTTAGTATTGTGGAGATGTGCAGTTATAGTTGAGAATGTTTTCAATCTAAAATATTCTCAATCAGATATAGTTAGTCACAAGGAAAATTTGAAGTTTAGTGCAGCGAACATGTGTAATTGGTAGATAATATGTAAATTAGGAAATATAAATAGTTGTATATTTTATAACAAATAATATGTAATTCATTTTCAATAGAAGAGATCACATAAACAAGATGCAGGTATACCTTGTGCAGAGAATGGTACAAGCTCAATAGATGTACGAATATATATATGCAAACATGGGAAATAAATTATGTTCATACTTGAAGAACATAAGTCTTAGCATCCCATAGTGAACAGTAAAAAGGCGAGACACAATAAATAGAACTTAAGAAAATGGAGAATAGAAGAGGTGAACTACAATAATTAATAGTTTTTTATGGGCAAGTGGATATTGATGCAACACAAGAAATCTATGTAACAGTTGGCTTGTCAATTCAAAATTCAAGCTACATTATTTGGCATTGAATATTGTAGACAAAAATGAGAAATTGTAAAAGAACTATTATTTTTAATTTTTAAAATTCTGAAATTTTGTAGATTGGTATAAAGTACAAACATGACATTCACCTTTAACTTTGCATTGCTTTCAATTTTTTTTTGCTTTCATGATATTGTTCTTTTTAGTTCCCCATAACAAATTGTTCATTATTGTAGTTTTCCTCTCCTATGCTCCATATTTTAAAGCTCTATTTAATGTGGTTTTTTGTCTATAATATTTAGTAGCAAATTAGTGTTATTCTAATACCTCTTATACAATTCTTTGTTTGTCTTCAATATTTACCACCAAAGGACATAGCTTGAATATTGTATCAATATATTTCAAATTTTGTTTGCTATGTATAAGTTTTAAGAGATGAGAAAGGTTTTCTTTACATAAAAACATTTAGGATTGCATCATATAATTGTTGTCATAACCTACAGAAAATAGGTATCATCATAGAGAACTAGGTTTAAATAGTTGAATGCAAGCTGAAAAGATAGCTTTATAAGCATGGAGAAATGTAGTCGGGAGAATACAATATGTTGTATATTTGTAGCAGCCAATGTATGACGGTGAAAGGAAAAACCACAAAAGCCATGCTCATTCTCCTCCCTACCATATTGACATCATGAAGCCTTATGGGCTCTAACCAAACCCCGGAGCAAGAAAAGTATGCAAGGCCCATCAAAAATTTAATTGAGCCATATCATATATCACACAATGGTAAACTAGGGGAAATTTTGTTGTTTCCATATATGATTTCTTATATTGTACTATTTTTTTTGTGTAACAACTTTAAAAGGATGGATATGTTGATAAATAGCTACCTATAGATAATTTTTTCCATAAGTTGAAAAGATAACTGTAGAGACATGGGAAAATGTAATGTGTTGAATAGACTATGTTTATTGTGCTCTAGTGCATGTAAGAATTCATGCATGCATGTATATCATATATTGCACAATGACAAAGTTGCAAAAAAAATCATGTTCTCATAAATGATTTCCTTTTTTGCAGTGCCTTTTTTCCTGCAATAACTTTAAGGAAAGGAGAATGCAGATAAAGAATTGGGCAAGATGGGACTTGTCTATAATGTCGATAAATATAGGGAAAGAAGAATATGGGAGGTCTTGTTTGGAAATAGAACCAATTCCGTGGATGAAATAGCCAGATATCGTTAAAAGGAAGACATTAAAGGAATATGAAAGGCTTTGCTTGAAAGCATAAATTGCATAAAAATAACTTTATAAACATACCTAATTTTGATATGTATTGGAGCCTATCTAGCCATGCAAGAAGAAAATAGTTGAATGTATAACTTAGTAAAATATAATTTTATAAAACAAACCTTGTTTATGCTTACAGTGATGGTCATCTTTTAGGCAGAAATTATCCTGCATATGGGCTTCATATCTCCTTGTCCATCTATGCTTGCATTGAGCCCAACATAATATTAATGCAAAGCAACATTTTATTTGAATCTATCAAAATATCTCTCACTTGTTAGATGTGTATGGAATGGTAAAAATACATTGCAACACAACTTATAGCAACAATAAGAGGCCCAATGTTGTAGGTTGTGGAGCACAACATTCATAGCACCCTCCAATCTTCTATCTAACAAAGGTGCATGGTACTATTTTTCAATAGTTTGCTATCAAACCAACCTCATAGTGGGTCATTTTCACAATACAACCAAAACAATATACATCCTCAAATTGAAATATTGAATATTGCATTTACCTCCCCTTGCCTCGGTGTACAACAATAGAAGGATGGTCAAGCAATGCAGGAAATGTAATGCACATAATCATCATCATGTGGGAAATCCTAACACACACATGCCAAAACACTCTTCCCCTGCAGAGTATGCAGTCACAAGTGCTATAAAATCCATAGCGAATAGCATGACTTGTAATTTCTTGGAAAATGCCATGAATTATAAAGTCATGACAAACACCACAAATTTCATAGCATCTGCCTGCATTCTCTGTAGGGAAAAATAGTTCCTCCTTTTCTTCATCCTTGCAACCTCAAGTGCAATACGTGGTTCACAAATATTTGACCAATGAATTGCATAACCCATGATTACAACTATCCAGATTTCTATCTGCAAAAACTGTAATGCCCCACCACAGAACCTTAGAGGAGAACACACTAATTGTTCATAAAATGGAACAAAAAAAAAAATTGAAGTGCATTAAGCACACTTGCTAATAATACACTTAGCATTAATCTACTCTAGGTCCTCTAAGGTCCGTGACTATGCTACTTAGTTTCCATTATCTAAATTAGAAAGAACTACAAATCATCACATTAATAACAATCTGATACATCCATAACATTTATTCATTAGAGATCATTTGAATCAATTCATTTAATTACATATACAACAACATATGATACATATTACATTGCATAATAGAGATTGACATCAGTTTACATCCTTACATTTATACATCTAAATATCAATATCTCCTCGAATACAAGTGAGAAGTGATCATCAAGTATGATACATGAGTGAAATTCCACATGAGCTGGTACAAATGCAAAATTATTCAATCTAGGAGCAGTCACCACAATAACAAACAAGGACGGGGATCTCAATGGAGTACATTGCACTATCTTCCCAACCATGTGGAACCCAAAGATCCACCCCCTATGCTAGGAGATAGCACAGGGTCCCACCATCACAAAAATACAAGAAACATAAACATCACCAGGTTAACATGGCATCACTGTTCAATTATCGGCCGACATCAAATGACAATAATATCACTTCCAGAGGCACATAAGCATCCAAGGGAGAACAAGAGACAAGGGAAAACTAGATTTTTGTATGAGGAGTGTCATCACATAGTTTTCTATGGGTTACCCTGGCGTAACCTTCCTAGGCTACCGGACCCCCATCCTGGGTTACCCTGGCCACCTCTACTGGCCATTGGACCCCCATACAAACATATGTGGGATCAACATACCTTCCAAGAGGGCAAGGTAGTTGATCTTTCCATTCCAACTCTTCTCAACTCATCTCAAGCCTAAACAAGCACTTGAGCCATGAGTGAGGCATTCACTTATCTTGATTAGTGTGAATACTACCCGACCCCCTAGTTCAGTTTAGGTTATCACTTAATTACAAATCTCCCACATGGGTTACCCATGCGTCACTTTATACGTCAAACCCCCATCGAGAGCCACTCCCCTACTGACAACTAGGAGACCCCAATAAAATTTAGAGCAACACTACTTACACAATCACAAGAACTCACAATAATACCACATGACATGCATAACCCTTCCCACTCACAAATTCAACCACATGGGAAATCAATAGTGCAAAGCTAATGACCATGAATTACTCCAATAATGCAAGACAATCATCACAAGGAAATAATGTAGAATCCACCAGAAGACAACTTCTCTTAACCTCTGGAAGTCTCATAATATCCTCATCAAAAGATAACATAAATGTTTGAACTAACCCACAATTCATTCCCAAACCCATAATCATTCTCATGCTTTATATTAACAACACGAAATAATAGAAATATGAAATCAAGAGTGGATTACACACAATCATTTTGCGCTTACCAATATTCCTCCAAATTCTAAAGTTACTCTTCTTTTTGATACATTAACATTTATTTATTAAATTGTAAATACGACATTTCTTTTCTAAACCAATTATTTCGTCTATCTAACACAATACAAAAATAGCAATGTTTCTAATAAGATGATGGTTGATATTAATGTTTCTCTAAACCCAAAGAATAGGATAATTATTATTGTTTCATCTATTTGTTTAATTTTCAATTATTTGAATTCATATATATATATTCTTATATATTCTATAAACTCAAATATTCAATTTACTTTAAGGAGTAATTTTAAATTATAATAATTATTATTATCTCATATAATTAAATAAATTGTTTCTTTTATATATATTATATTACTATAAAAGAAACCTTAAAAAAATAAGCAAGAGATTTTTTTTTTAATCTTTTAAAAAGAAGTGGTATAAAAATCAAATAATGCATCTTTACCTTTTTACATATATGCCCTTATCTAGGGAATGAGAATATATTCTCTTTCCCTTTATTAAGAGAACTCTTAAAACTTAAGAGGATTACGTGGAAGCTTTTAAAAGCTAAAGAAATTTCTTTTTTGGTAATGTAGCACTCGATTATCATTATCCTATTACATAAGTTCTATCTGCCAAACACACGGATGTCAAACACTCATTTATGTATGATAAGGTACAGAGGACTGGTAAAGAACATGCAAACAAGTGCAGACCCCCATGCATGGCGACGGCCTTCTAATAGTTTACTAGTGCAAGTTTAGCAAAATCCGCTATCAAATCACATGTATCATGGTGCATTGTTTATGACTATTGAAATTGTGTAAAACTCAGTGTGATGAATGCAAAGGCGCAAGTTACCCAAATATATGGATTCGGCCAAATCTAAATTCTACAGAATGGTAAATACGAATAGAGAAAGAAGGCAGCTGCGCCTGGTACACGATAGGATATGAGGTCTGAGGAAAGATCAAGGGAATAACATATATGCAATATTTTATATACATTGTATATCGATTGCAATAAACATATCGAATGCAATGTATAATAAATGCAAAGTATATCGATTGTAATACAAATCGAATGCAAAGACAACCGATTATATACAACCGATATGGCATTATTACAGTTGCGAAACCTCCGTACAAATTCAATTGTTAATATGAGAGAGGGAGCGCGGCTGGCAGTATGACCAAAATGCAAATATATTAAAACTTGATCAACAGGAATGTCGATTGATATGGATTTTATATTATCACCATTTATATCGAAAGCAAGGTATATTGATTGCAATGCATATCAAATGCAAAGTATTTTTGAATGTAATGCATATCGATAGCAATATATATCGAATGCAAATCTGTTGATACATAGTTCGGTTAACCATACATATTGTTTACTAAATGCGTCAGTTACTATATGCATAGATTTGTATATTCTAACACCTTTAATATCTCGATTAATCAATATATTGATTTCTATATACTATCATCGCGTGAAGCGAATGAAATTCCAGAAGGGTTTCAACATTTCGATGATTAAAATACTGACCAAGGCGCAGCAAGCTACTGGTCAAGACGCATGAAATAAGGTGAGTATTTCCAGAATACTGCGTTCAAACAAGATCCTAATCACATTGGGGTAGGCGCGGTGAGGTTCGCACAGCAACAAGATTGAAGAAAAATAGAGGAAATAAAGAGGTATGCATGCCATTCGCAATACCTAAACTGGTATAGGGTAACCCAATATGCTATGAAAATTTCAATTATATTGGGAAATGCGGGGCAAACAACTAGATTACAGAATACTCCAAAGAAATTGGGACATCGATGGCAGAAAGCTAATACACAATCAAGCACACTTCGAACTTTCCAGGAAAGATTTAAAAGACTTCCAAACTATGTAATTGCAAAGTTGCATACAAGAATCTTTCTTTGCTTCAACCAGAACAATCATTAAAATTGAGAAAGTGTAATGGAACCTCGAATAATTGATTTATCGAATTAAAGATTGAAGCTGAGCTGAAGGTGAATGCTGAGTTTCCAAACAATCTCCGCCAAGAGCTTTTGCAGCAATTCCAATATCAAAGCCTCCAAAAGAAAATAAAATTCAAGGTTTTCCAGAACCAGATAACTTCCAGCAAAAACCCCCAATTCCAGGTTAGTTTTTAAGAAGCAGAAAATTATCCAGCGCAACCCACAAGATTCGTTTCTTTTTCCCCAAAATAACAAGAAGCCCCTTTTCTTTAGCAATCCATTAATTTATTAACCACACACCTCTGTCAGTTGCTGCATGCAACTCATCAACTCATCTTAAATTGATTTTATTTTTATTTTCACAAATCACAATTTATGGCATTTTTTAATTTTTGTCACAACATGTAATTTACACTCATAAAATTAACTATTCAATATGTTTAATTTATTAATTTAATTTCTCTTATAATTTACTTACACACTCTTTTAATTTTATATAATTATTTTGATATTTCATTTAAATCATAAAGTTTAATTCACTAAAATCAAATAATTACTTTATTAATGATCTATTTAATCGATACTTCAATCATTTTTAACCATTTATTTACACTTTTATTTAATTATTCCAAGGCTTTTAATTTCAATACTTTCTATTAAATTATTCTAAAGCCTTTTAATTCCGATGTTCTTTAGTTTAACGAAATAATCAAACAAAATGCAATTAATTCAAATGAACTGTCTACCCAACAGTACCTGACCGCAAGGTGAAATGGAAAGCAAACGACATCAAAAAAGACAGACCAAGCCACATACAACAATACTGTTAGGATGAAGCACAGAGGGGCATTACAAAAACATCATGTTCATTAGGGAAAAATAGTTTCATGTTTATCAATTACATGCCATGAGCTTGATGCACAGAGGCTTCATGAAACATTACACACTCTTGACACCCTACTCCTTAATCACATCAATTGTTTCATAAAGCCTCTTTGCATCAAGCTTATTCCTCCTGCCATGAATGGCAAGTGTTTGCTCGCACAAGGGTTAATGCATGCTAGTGTTGTTATACGGTGACACGGAAGGAAGTAAATGCAATGTTCAATGTTGTCCTATGACAAAGTATAAAAGCATACACGAGAAAAGGATCGCAAATAACATTGAATGGCAAGTGTTTTCTCACACAAGGGTTAATGCATGTTGGTGTTGTTGTACGGTGACACGGATGGAAGTAAATGCGGTGTTCAATGCTGTCCTATGACAAAGTATAAAAGCATACATGAGAGAAGGATCAAAAATAACATTGGGTTATTGATATGCGAACATTATATAGTTGGCAGCGATGAACATATTTTTTTGGAGCATCGTGCTAAAGTAGACATATATGCAACATGTAATCGACATGATTTCCATGTGGAATAAGGAACTCATAAAGTGTAATGCCAAGCAAAACATATTGAAACATAGAGAATAGAACATGTGAACTACAATAATGAATAGTCTGTTATGGGCAAGTTGGGAAAACAACATCATAAAACATATTGATAGAAGACAAGAAATCTATGAAATAGTTGGCTTGTCAATTCAAAATTGGAGCTACATTGTTTGGCATTAAATATTATAGAAAATTAGAGAGATTGTAAAACAACTATTACAAAAACACTCAAGATTGATAGGTAATTAAGAGATGACATAAAACCCACATTCAGTATAACCTTAATAGAGGTATGAAAACATACACAAACACAGGAAATCGAAAGTAACCCAAAGGTATAGATCAACGCCATGTTTGCAGTTCATAGCAGGCTACAAAATTTTAGAATCTACAAGAGGTAAACTATCGTAATGAAATTTTTGTCACAAGGATCTTCAAGTAGACAAGGGGGAAAAAATATGATGAAAGATATTGATTGAGGACGAGCAATCTATGTAACAGTTAGCTTGTCAATTCTAAATTCGAGCTACATTATTTGGTACTAAATATTATCGACAATCAAGCAAATGGTAAAAGAAATATTAGAAAACCACATGAGCACCATAGGAAACTAATAGATAACCAACAACCCACATTAAACATAAAATTACAATAATGAACAGTTTATTATGGGAAAAAGAATATCATGAAACATATTGATAGAAGCCAAGCAATCTATGTAATAGTTGGCTTGTCAATTCTAAATCTGAGCCACATTATTTGGAACTAAATATTAAAGACAAATAGGGATACTGCAAAAAGAACTATTAGGAAAACACTTCAGAACTATAGGAAAATGACAAATGATCAAAAACCAACATTAAATGGAAGAAGATCATAGGATGTTGTTTAGTGTTCTAGTTATCTTTGTGCATCTTTGTCATTACACCCATTAATATAGGAGCAATTGCATATTAACATAGCGGTGATTGCATATATATATGCAAAGGGTTAGTGTGAAAGAATAAACATATTGGAGATAAAATTAGTTTGATGGCTGTTAAGTATTATTATTTCTAATATCTCTTTTATCTGTTTAATTTATTTGTTTGAAGTGTCCATTGAGATTTTTTGTCATCCCAGCTGTGAATAGGATTTGTCGTGTAATAGGTCTTTTACAGTTTCTCTATTTGTCTATTGATGTTGCATTGTGAAATGAGCCACAGTGGTCTTGGTCTATATATATGGATATATATTTCTACCTCTATTGTTGGTCACATTTCTTTTGTCAAGTCCAGTTCAAATAAATAACCCAGTCCTAGCAAATAAATTGTTGTTACACATTGTTTAGATATTGGTAGAGTTTCAGTTTGGAGCATATTCGAGCGTACCTGAAATTCTATTAGTATGTCGACAAGGTGTAACAACAATTTCTTCACTTGCACTGGGTTCTTCATTCGAACTGGATTCTTCACTTTGAATGTTGTTTGTAAGTAATTTCACATACATACATGTCCACATATAAAAAAAATTGGGGAAAGATTTTGAATTACAGGAAAACACTTAAGAATCACAGGAAAATGACACATGATCAGAAACCCCAAAATTTCACAATTTAAAAAATTGAAAACAATCCTTCTTACAAGAACAATAGAATAGTTTGTTATAGGGAGCTTCAAACAAATCAAGGAAAAAGAGTATCATGAAACATATTCATACAAGACAAGCAATCTATGTAACAACTGGCTTCTCAATTCTAAATTCAAGCTGCATTATCTGGCACTCAATATTATAGACAAACAAGGAAACTGTAAAAGAACTTTTAGTTAAACATACATACATATATATACATATAAACATATATGTGTGTGTATATATATATATATATATATATATATATATATATATATATATTTATATATACATATATATGTGTATATTTATATATACATATATATATATGTATATATATATATACATATATATGTGTGTATATAAATATATATACATATATATATGTGTGTATATAACTAGCGCTTGGACCTCATGTGAGGTCCAATGGTTACAACGATAGCAAGATATCGTCATAGGAAAGTGTAAATTGTTGTAAGCTGGGTATTGCAAGACTTACTATCTATAATAAAGTTTTTGAATTTTCCATTTTCACTTAACACTTGTAAAATAGGAGCTATCAAATATTAATAGGAAACAAAATTACCATACAAGATTGAATATGTGGATGCTTTTGGCTGATATGTATGCATGTAGTTGATTAAGGGACAATAAACATATATTCTGATATTGGCTTCATCCATTCTCTTCAGTTTGACATGCAATCATACCCCTTTACTGATAAACATATACAGACTCATACAATCCTAATCTAGGAGTTAGATGAGACTGATTTACAAATGTGAAGACTCAGAAATCAATTGCAGCAATATATCTTTCCAGTTTCTTGACAATCTGAGCACCGTAACAGAGGCTAAAGATGAGATAAGTTGTCTCAGGCTGATTAAAGACTTGGACAATACAATAGGCAGCTTTGCCAGCATTTGACTCAAAGGTTTATGCAAAAAGAAATTACATTTTCATATGCATAAAGACTGAGTACTAACTGATGGACTGATTACATAAATGTATACTCAAAAATGAGTTGCAGCAGCGAACAGTTTGCATACAAATAATATTCTAATCATGCACAATAATGAATGGCTCATCTAACAATGTGGGTCTAACTTGGAACTCAACGTTTGCTCAGGAATGGTCTTCAATACTTGGTAGGCTGATGTTACCTTCAGAAAATCCACGTCCAGGTAATCCTTATGCAACAGCAGGTTATCACTTCCTATCAGTAGGCTCTGCGCACTTGGAAAGTGTATTTGCAGTCCCAAATAAGCCTCACGACCTCACCACAGGAACCATTGATAGAAGAAAGACCCAAAAACGAGTTTCAACCAAAACCACGTCCCTTTTGATCTGCCCAAAAATCGCTTCCTTTCCCAAAATGCCCACAGTTCCTCAAACTTCGAACTTAACAATGTATTTTTGCTAGAATATCAGGTGCCTAGGGTTTCTCCATTGAATAACACATTCAAGAGAGCAAAGGGGCTCACTGTTTCGATCCATTGAAGCTGCAAAGTTCTCAGTTGTTGAAGTCACTAAAATCAGATGTTACTTCGATTTTCTTTCCTCCAACTATCTCCAAACTCATCAGCACCAAAATATACTAAAATGTTGATACTAACATGAAGCTATCCAAACGACATAGCAGTGGTGTATACAGAGATTTCAGAGCCAAAATAATTGCAGGTAGCCAAAAGTAACGAGGGGCGAACAGGAAAGAAAACCGACATATACACAAAGTTAGTGGGGGTGGCCAAATCTAGAGGTCAAGAAAGAACACAGTCACGTCATGCTAGGAGAGATTAAGACACACTTTCAGAAGAAGAGACCAAATCCGTGTGAGGGGGGAAAAACGGGATGAAGTCGAATCAAGAATTATACAAATTTCACACCATACCACACACAGAGTTAATTCTAAAGAGCAGAACCATCGCGCTTAGGAGAGAAGAAGAGGATTTACTTACAGATATGGAGGCTGAGCCACAGCGCAAAGCGCTTTCCCTTGAATATTATACCGCACAAAACCATCGAAGATCGACGCCATTTTAAAACTGCATAACATTTACTACGTCCACTGAGGATTTGGTGGGTTGTTAAATGCCAGCCTATGCACGGAGAGGACAAGAAGGCTGAGGAATGGCGCGAGCAGCTGCGAGTCATACTGCTGACAGGAGCATCGGTCAAATGCCCATACCTGCTGACGAGGTCTCCCCGTGAAAAATAACGTCATTTCACATTGTTTCACAGCATCTGACAACGGAATTGTCTTGTTTCAGGCGTCTGACAACAAACAATTCCGGTGGTCTTCCCCACCCAGAATAGTCTATCGGCTAAATATATATATATACATATATTTATTTATTTATTTACATACAACGTGAACTGTATGTGAAAATCAATGCTTCCAAACATAGATAGATACATATACACATATATATTGAAGACAAATAGAGTAATTGTATGAGAGGTATTAGAATAACACTTATTGGCTACTAAATATTATAGACAATAATTGGCACTAAATATGATAGACAGTAAAATGATAGATGTTTAAAAACTCACATTAAATAGAACTTTAAAATATGGAGAATAGAAGAGGAAAACTACGATAATAAATAGTTTGCTATGGGGAACTGAAAAAAAGAATATCATGAAGAACAGATTGTAATAGGAAACTTCAAACAGTTGAGACAAAAAGGGAAATTGGAAAAGAGCTATTAGAAAAATACTTAACAATCACAAGAATATGACAACTGTTCAAAAACCCACATTAAGGAGAACTTTAAAATATGGAGAATGCAAGAGGCAAACTACGATAATGAACAGTTTGCTATGGAGAACTAAAAAAAAGAATACCATGAAGAATATTCTATTATGGGGAACTTAAAATAGTCGAGAAAAAATAATATCATGAAACATATTCATACAAGAGACATAACATGTTTCATCGAGACAAAGTAACCATGACAAATAACAGTTTGTTATAAGGAACTTCTACACAAATAGAGAAATTATAAAAGAGCTATTAGAATAACATTTAACAACTTTCATACTAACCTTATGTATATATATATATATGCAATCACTCCTATGGTAATCTATAATTTCTCTTATGTTAATGGGTATACCACCAAAGATGCATAAACATAACTACAAACAATAAACGAAGCGCAAAAAAATTACTAATCCTAACAATATTTTTGATGAAAGAAAGAAGAATAACTAGAATAAATCCATCCATACAGAGCCATAATCTCTTTGAAGTCTCCAAAATGGGTATAACGGCAAAGATACAAACATATAACAAGGAACAATAAGTAGAGAGCGAAAGACATGAACAATAAATTAATCATTTATGTAAAATACCCATGTAAAACGACTTACAAATTCTGGAGCACAATAACTACAAACAATAAACAAAATGCAAAAATATTACTAACCCTAACCATATTTTTTGGTGAAAGAATGAAGATTTAACTACAATAAATCCATCCATATAGAGCTATTATCTCTTTGAAGTCTCCAAAATGGGTATAACGGCAAAGATACAAACATATAACAAGGAACAATAAGTAGAGAGCAAAAGACATGAACAATAAATTAATCATTTACGCAAAATAACCATGTAAAATGACTTACAAATTCTGGAGCACAACAATCTTAAAACCCTCCAATATGCTATAAAACGAAGCCAAAGCTGATGATTTTTACAATATTTTGCTATCAAAACAACAACACAATGGATCTTTCGATAATGCAACTTAATCAATATACTTTCTCCCACATTTCATAGCACATCAGTTTTAAAACCCTCCAACTTGCTATCAAAAGGAACAATAAGCAAAGAACGAAATACATGAACAATAAATTAATAATCATTTATGCAAAATACCCATGTAAAACAACTTACACATTCCGCAGCACAATAGTTTTAAAACCCTCCAATCTGCTAAAAAATGGAGCTGAAGGTGATGATTATAGTCTGCTATGAAACCAACACCACAATGGCTCTTTCGACAATGCAACTTAATCAAATTATACTTTACCACACCGCAACATTGAATATTGCATTTACTTCATCCACCACCATCGTACAACAACGACAGGATGCATTAACCCTCGCACGAGAAAACACTTACCATTCAGCTTCCATGTATCAAGGACAATAACTCCACCACCTTCAACCCATGTAATTACCAGGATCAATGTCACCACAAAAAAACCCGATCAAGTCGCTGTCGGCCGGGACATCTCCGGCATCGACAAATCCAATTCACAACTAGGTTGACAAAAATCCTGGCGGAAACTTCAAATAAAATAGCCTATTGGCTAATAAATATAATTTTTTCCTATTATGTCTATGAACATTATGTTCAAATTATTTATTCTTTGTTGCATCAATTTTTTCATTTGGTGTATTCATAAGTAACAACTAATCATCAATCATAGGGTTTTCTTCCCTTATATTTGTTAGGGTTTGACAAAACCTTAGTTCATTATTTTTTCCATTCCGTCTTAAAATATGATCTAAAGTGACCACTATTTTGAACTCTAGTTGGTGCAAGTAGAAGTAGAGGATAATGATTGCGGAAAGTCAAGCTTTCTAGTGCTTGAGTAATGGAACCAATTAAATATGACTTTTTCGTTCCAGCAATGCCTTGAATTGTCATATATAAGGGTAATGTATTTTGGCATGTGCGTTGTCACATGATAATGCTCACTAGTTTAAGTTTATTGTTTAATTTGTGTACTCTTCATCTTTAAATCCATTGCACCAATTTTTCTATTTATCGATATATCTTTTACCCAACATGCCTATTTCTTAAACTTACAAAATTTGAGCATGATGAAGTCTAGATATAATTTCCCATTCATTTTTTGTAGTGGTTGCTTGAGAATTTTCATTCCCTTTAGATTTAGACACTAATATTTTTAATGTTCTCAACTAGTATTGCTCTTTCCAAACATGTCATTGGTTATAATTGAAACTCTCCCACTTTGAAATGGTTTGTAAATTAGAAATTTAGAAGTGCAAAAATCTATCAAATTAGGGTTAGGATTAGAGAATATGATTATTAGTTATGGTTAGGGTTTGGGTTGGAATAAGGGTTACAAATAGTGTTAGGGTAAGGGTTAGGGAATAGTGTTAGGGCTTGATATTGGGTTAATGTAATAGTTAAGTTATGGTTAGAGGTAAATTGGGTAAATTGAATATACTTGTCCAGTGTCCACATTAGATGCTACAAAATAATTTGTATTATTGGGTACCCTCTGAACTATAGGTTACAAAACATAGTGGATTTTGAAACCTGCAATTTCTCACACCCAAAGACATTGTCATGAAGTGGCAATGTTATTTCAAATGAATATGTAGATAAGAATAGTTATGAATATCTTATAATAAATTTGAGGTGTCAAAAAATTCTTTGGTTTTTAACATGCACACAATGGCTTAGGGTTTTAACCTTCATAGTAAATGATTCACATTATACACAAAACCTACTATAACAAATTGCATGCTTCAAAATACACTATGTTTTATAATTATGAACTTTTCATACCTAAACACATTGTGTTGAAATGATAACCTTATTTGACATGCATATGTAAATAAGGCACATATAGTATAGTTATGAATATCTTATATTTTTCTCAAGAAAACTAAATCTGCTTAATCAAAAATATGACATGATTTTGAAAACTAAAGGTAATTATGCAATAAAGTTGTGACAATCGTATTTATACTATATATGTACAAAATATAATAGAATAATCGCCTTCTAAATTGCAACAAGGCCAATTTTTAATATGATGAAAAGGACATACATTTCTTTAGAATTTAATGCAATCTACAGCAAACATTTGTATGTCACGAATAAAATGAAAATATTTTTAATATGAAACCATCAATTCAAGATCTTTAACACTGTTAAAGACAGAAAAAAATACATAAAAACACACAAAGATATTGCACCAACTATTGGAAAAGTATCATAACAACATCAAAATATATCACATAATAAGTGTACATTAGTTCATTGTTGGTGTCTCCATGTATGCAACTTGTTTTAAATATATATGTTTGTCTTGTTAATTAGTATACATAAGAATTTATATTAAAACTTCATAATTGATGAGCTGTCAATTTAATAATATATAAATGAATAATATAATATAATATATATAATATAGTATACAATATAATAAATAATATATATATCATTATATCTATCATATATATATATAAATAATGTATAATATAATATAATATAATGCAATATAAATATAATAAATAATCTAATATACATATTTAGATATAAATATTTTATAGTATAAATTATATAAATATTATTTATTTATATATATTAAGATATTATGTTATGTTATGTTAAAGTATATTATATTATAATTTATAATAATTAACATTATTGTGAAAAAGAATATTAAAGGTAAAAATAATAATAAAATTTTAAAATTATATTTCCGAAGAGGAAAGCTCGAAATTCATTGGAATAACACTTATCATTGGAGAAGAAACCTCATGGATGAGCATCAGTAATGGCAACCTAACGATTATATTCTATACAGTGACAGGAATCTACATGCACAATCTGCATGAGCTAGAATAGGCTATAACAAATAAAACTCTTAGCATTGGGGTCCCAATAGAAATCAACGTAGACATCATGCAGGAAATGATTCCAATGTGCCACGACATTGATTTAGAAGGCCAAACTGGAAGCCATTTCCTACTCACATGATTCTTAGCAAGAATAATTAACCTATTTTTGATATATATGAAGATGATCGATATTCAGATGGGAAAAATTTGATTTTCAATAACAAGCGAAGAGAAAAAAATTCAGAATATTTAGATCAAAGATATAGAGAGTCAAAAGCAAACCTCAAAGCTTCTAAAGTGGGGAAAAATATTCAACCTCAGCCTCAAGGTTCAAAAGACACAAGGTAGCGCATTGATCCGCATGCATGCCCTAAAAATGCAGTACAAGGGGTTCCCTTCAATCCAAAATTGCAAGAGAAAAACTAGAATGGGAACTCAAGCTATCATGAGGTGGAAAATAGGGTTTCGGGAGATCAGAAAGGGCCTTCGATTCATCCCGAATCTAGTTGATAGGAAAGGAATTTAACTCATGAGAAATAGGAATTGAAAGGGCGGGAGTGCCATGCACCAACATCAAACAATCATTTCCAATCCACAAACCTTAAGGAAAAGCAACATAAGAAAAAGAACACCAGAGCCAAGAAGAAAATAGAGTTACAATGGAAAAGGAAAGATAGCTCCAAAAGTGAACCGTCAGGAAACCAAGTCAATCAAAATCCCCCCAAAGGGAAGGCTCCAGATCAAAAAATATTAGTTCAAAAAGGTAGAGTCAGAAAAATTTCAAATGAGAAGCAATGCTCAATGCAAAATGGTGGACCAACAAAGGAAAAAGCTATGGTTGCCATAACCTTTTACGAGGATTTGCTCCAAAATCAAATCTTTGATCTTCACCATCGAGCCCTAATCTATAATTTTTGGGATCAAACTCTTGACATTGAGCTATTAAAAGATTTTCTTTTAGATGAATGGGAAGGGGTTTCCAAAGTTTTTTATTTAGATAAAAAGAGGGGGTATTTTTGTGTTATTTCATAATAAAGATCAGAGGGATACAATTTTTAAAGTTAAATCTTGGATTAATGAAGGCTCAGGATTATGTATGAATTAATGGATGCCAAATTTTAAGCCCAATCTTTTTTTCATAAAGTTGATGCCAGCCTGGGTGTAGTTGCACTCTCTACCTCTTGAATATAGAGAGTTAAATCTAATAGAGTTTATGACAAATAAAATAGGGATCTTGGACTCAAACATGATAAGGAATTTTTTGCTAATTTGTCCCTACCAGTTAGGGTTTGTGTTGAATCAAATAGATATTAAGTCAAAGCATGGCATTTGGGAATAGGAGATCACAATTGAAAATAGCCATAACTGTTATTCTCAATGTCATTCTTTAGAACACATGGTTAATGTGTGCCCTCTCACTGATATAATTTCTAAGGGAAGAGAGTCTGAGAAAACTTTAGATACTGGTAGGGTGAGAAAGTTGACTGATCAAGAGAAAAAAAGTCAAGATTTATTTCCCACGAATGTACACAATATTTCAAGAAGCCCTAATCGTGCTTTTGGAAAAAGGGAGAATGAAGGCCAACCATATAAGGGGATACCAAAATAGACTGTAGTTTGAAAGAAAAGGCTAACCATTCACATTCTATAGATTGTTCTCTTATTCTTTGTAGCAAGAACAATAAGTTGGGTATTTCGACTTCTTCACCATCTAGTTTCTCTTTCACATTACCTTAGTTTCAACATTTCACCCATTTCTTGTTTTGCTCTGCCAAGAATTATATGGAAATGCATCGCCCATTTATTAATGTGGTTTTTCCTTCCCATGCAACCCTTGTTAAAAGCATATGCTATGGATTAGAAAATCCTAAACCAGAATAGGGGTTAGCCTACATTGAGACTCTATGTACTCCTAAGTACCAGAAGAAAGAAATGCCTGGGTCAATTGAGAATAATCAATTTAAGCAAACAATTTCTCATGATAAACTAGAAAGTATTACACAAAATTTGCTTGATTCCATAGGCTCTGAGCTCTTTCATGAGGAAGAGAATCCAAAAGCACAATCAGAGCAACTAGATTCACATCCCAATGAATTTTGCATCGAAGACAAAAAGGAATTGGAGATAGATACAAGACCTAGTTTTGATTTTTCTCAGGAGCTATCTTTAGCCCAAATACCCATTTCTCAATGTTAACCAAAAAAACTCCAGCCAAAAGATGAAGGAAATCTAAGGTAGACAAACTAAAAGAGGAAATTGAAGTAGGCATGCAAGCCACTTTAGATGGGGGATTTTCAGTCAATAAAAGACCAAGGAGAGCATGTTGCTCTCCTTGTATGCAATGAATATTGTATCATGGAATGTCAGTGGCATCAATGCCCCTGACAAAAGAGCCCACATCAAGCATCAGATTGACACTAGTGGGGCAGACATTTTCTTAATTCAGGAATCTAAATTATCAACTGAAGTTTTTGAATCAACTATCCTCAAATGGAACAAGAGGAAAGTTGCTACTCTATCCACCCAAGGGGCCTCGGGAGGACTAATTTCTTTATGGAACCCAAGGAAAATCATAGTGGGCATCTTAAATTTTGACAATAATTGGCAACTTATGAATGTGCAGAGTTTTGACATTCAGTTCAAACTTATCAATGTTTATGGCCCAACAACAACACAGGATAAAAAGAGATTATGGGATACTCTGAGAACTTTATCGCAAAGTTTGGGTAATCAAAAGATCATTGTTGTAGGGGATTTTAATGCAATTGTTTCTTTGAATGAAAATCAAGGAGGAATCTGCCCACCACAAAAAACAATGGTGGATTTTGGGTGTTTCATTACAGATAATTCATTTCAGGATATTCTTCCAAAGAAAGGAAGATTTACTTGGACAAATCGTAGAAGAGAATTTTGTTAGATTGCAGTAGGAATTAGAGATTAGTTCCTAGTTTCTCAAGAATGGGCCTATGCACCTTCAAATTTGGCTTCCCAAATCCTTCCATTTATTGGCTCCAATCATTATGCCATATTACTAACTATAACTTGAGGCCAATAGGAATTCTAGCTCATAAACCTTCTTTCAAGTTTGAGAAGATGTGATTGAGGCATCCTTTATTTTTGCCTTTTTTAAGAACGTGGTGGGTGAGTTCTCTTGTCCACAATGGAGCCAAAATGTTTTAGTTCTTCAAAAAATTGCAATATGTTAAAGGGAAAATAAACGATTGGAACATTAGAACCTTCAAAAATATTTTTGCTCAAAAGGAAGAGGTGGCTAAAAAGTTGGTAGACATACATGAGCACATTATTCATAATGGCATGGATTCTGCTACTTATGTCAAATAGAAGGATCTTCAGTAGCTGTGGGCAGAATTGGGTAAACGAGAAGAAGTGTATTGGCAATAAAAATCATGAGAATTATGGTTGAAAGAGGGAGATTGCAATACCAAATTCTTACACACTTCAGCTCAGCAAAAAAGAGCTTCAGAAATAATTTTTTCAATACAAGAGATAAGGTTAGGAAACCAAATCAAAAATGTGGATGAAATTCAAAATGAGAGAGTAAAATTCTTCATGGATCTTCTTGCACCTCTCAAGCCTACTAGTTAGGGAAATCGAGAAGAACAAGAATTACTCTCTACAGTGCCAAACCTCATTTCCCAAATTGATAATGAAGCTTTTCTCAAATCATGGACACTTGAAGAACTAAGGAAAGTGGTTTTTCTATGTCACCAAATAAAGCTCTAGGTCTGGATGGGTTCATAGCATTATTTTATTAGAAATGTTGGGATGTACTAGGTTATGATCTTCTCTTGGCTCTGGAGGAATCACACAGATTAGGTACAATGTTGAAGCACTTCAATGTCACAAATATAGTTGTGCTTCCAAAAGTAAAGGAGCCTAAAACATTTGCAGACTTCAGGCCCATTTCACTCTATAATACAGTCTACAAGATCTTCACAAAGGCGATTTATTTAAGACTTCAAGCTCTCATCCCAAAAATTATATCTCAAGAACAATGAGGCTTTGTCTACGGAAGAGAGACTGTAGAAGGGGCACTAGTAGCACATGAGGTACTCCACTCTATTAAATCAAACCAGCTGTTATCTTTTCTTATAAAATTAGACATGATGAAAACATATGATAGGGTGGACTAGGATTTTCTTATCAAGGTACTGGACAAGTTTGGTTTGTCTAAGAAATGGTGCAAGTGGATAGTGTCATGCCCATTAGGTGCACATTTCTCTATGATAATCAATGGCTCCCCTTGTGGATTCTTTAAGGAAACTCAAGGTGTCAGACAAGGTGATCCATTGTCACCCTTTATTTTCATAATCATGACAGAGGCTTTGAGTAGGGTCATAAAAGAGGAACATTCTAAGGGATTATGGCAAGGAATTCTTATCCGTAATACAAATGTGTCAATTACACATAATGTATTTGCAGATGAAACCCTATTATATGGCAAGGCAACTATCTCAAAAGCTAAGCAAATAAAAGAAGTTTTGGATAAATACTCACAGGTGTCAGGACAAAGAATCAATGCTCAAAAATAAAAAATCTATGTCTTCAACGCTAAATCTACCATAAGAAGGAAAATTATGAGAATATTGGGCGTCTAAAAAGCAGATATTCCTTGCAAGTATCTAGGTATTCCATTTTTCATGGGGACCAATAAACGAGCTTATTGGTCTAAGGTTATTGAGAGAATAAAGCAAAGAATATGTGCATGGAAAGCTAGATGGTTGTCTTTTTCAAGCCAAATTTTACTAATAAAATATGTTCTTTCTGCAATGCCTAACTACTTCATTTCAATTTTAAGGGCTCCCAGTATAGTAGTTGATCAAATCCAGAAAATCATAAGAAATTTCCTTTGGAGTGGGAATATGAACAACTCAAAACAATGCCCTTTAATATCATTAGACAGTATGGTGTTGTGTCACCAAGAAGTGTAGCCTTTGACACTTTTCACTCATTTGGACCCTAGCCTATGGATTTTGGACCTTCAATTACCCCTTTTATCATCATTTATAGGCCCCTATGACCCCTTATTATGTATCCCAAGGCTTAATTTGATCAAATATCTGATAAAATCATCATATAAACCTTATTTATTTGCTCTTAGACAATCCAGCTTGCAAAAGGTCCCCTGTAGAACTAGGTCACCCATTTGGGCTAATTAGTCCTATCCAGTGGACTAGGTCGCCCAAGGTGTCGACCTAGTCCCATTGGAGCCATTTTCGGCATTTTGAGAGAGAAAAGTTAGGGTTTTGGTCTATTTCTCCTTCATGTCAACCTTGAGGATCAAATAATGGATGTTTTTAGATGCATTACCTATAAATAAGCCTAAAAACTGTAATTTACCATAAGATACACTCATTATTCACAACTCTTCACTCCTCATGCACTCCTTCTCAAGCAAGCTAGGGTTTGCATCCTAGGTCATCAAGACATCTTTGCTAAAGCACTTAAGGGTTGAATATTTGTTGTAACTCAAGATCTCTCATCATGACAAGGTAACTAGGTCCATTGCTTCACATTTTGTTCTTTCTCATTACATTTCATCATTTGATTTAATTATCTACAAAGGGGTTTGACCAAGGCAAGCCCCCATACTCTAAAAACCAACATTTCTTCTTCCCTCTTTGTGTGTTTGCAAACTTAGGTATTTTGGAAGGCTTGAAGAATGGATTGAATACTTGTTAGGGTATTCCTTGTCAACTAGGGCAAAACATTCACAAAAAGACACCTACAGGCCAATATCTGCAATTCTCGATCTAGGAAATTACAAGGAGAAGAAGTGTAGGTTGAGGTCTATAGATTCCCCCTTTGAATCTTATGAAAAGGAAAAAAGGGACACTCCCACAAGTTGTGGTGACCTAGTCCTAGTGTACCTATTTTCCAAATATTTCTACAGATCTGGATACCCATTTGGCTGAAACAGGCCTTTGATCAGTTTCCCGAAATCACCTCAAAAAAGGACTAGGTTGCCCAGCTTGCTACAAGTTTTCCGCCTGACATAAAAATCATATTTTTCAAAAAAAATGAATTCCTTCAAGTCTACAACACACTTCCAAGTACAAATTTCCATTTTTACAGCTTTTTGTTTTGTTTTATAAGCTTTTTTAAGTCATTTAGCATAAAGTCTGCATATCATAATGTGTTTTCAAGCATAGTTCATTTTCTATATTTTCATTAATATTTAGTCTCTTTTGGGTATGTGCGGGATCATCATGAAAAAAGTAGGCCCTTAAGTGGTAATAAAATTCAGAAAATCAAAGTTAGGCAACTTGACGTAAAAATTTGAATAAGTTATCTATATTATTTCAAAAATATGTAAGAATAGAATCTATAGCAAATTGAATGTAGTTTCTAAACTACTAGATTTATTTTAAAAACAAAAAAAAAAATTATATGGTGAAATTTTGAAATTTCAATGCAGTAGTACTTAAATTTCAGGGAAAAAATAAGCAGTAGGTGTCTGTCTGACCACCATAACCACAATAAAATGATAATATTTTTTTATAAGATTTTAGATATAATTAGAGGACTCATGTCCCGATGTTATGCATTTTTTTTTGTAATTTTTTTCCAACTACATAATTAGTTATGAATTTTTTATTACAAGTTTTAAAAAATATAAAAACTCGTATGTCTGACCACCTTAACTTGGTCAAAACTTCATGAAATTCATTTTTTTTAATCTTGTATTATACAAAACTTCCTTTTTTGCATGTATCTAGCAAGCTATCCCAGCTTTGGTTGTATGGAACGTATAGTGGGAAAGGAATAAATGCATTTTCAAAAAAACTATGGAAAATACTCAATTTGTACATGTTTTAATTGAAAATTCGGTTTCAGAGGTAGTAAATATCTAAGTTCAAGATCATAAGAATGTGAGGGTAGTATTCTCATCATGGGATAATCTCATACTAAAGAACTAAAATCATATAATGCTTCCTTTTAAAGGAATCTTGAAGCAACCTCATAATGCGAAAGTAGATAGGAGAGCTATAAGATGGCTCCCACCATCGGAAGGCTTCTATAAATTGAACTTTGACAGAGCATCTAGAGGAAATCCTGGCACTTCATAAGCATGTGTTTTCATTAGGGATACAAGAGGTACTGTTAAAGCACCTAGATTAATAATTCTTCCACTGGGCACAAATAATATGGCAGAATCAATGGCTTTACTTCATAGTTTGCTTCTTGCAAAACAACTCCATATCAAAGCACTTCATATAGAAGGTGACTCTTTGGTAGTGATTAATGCCTAGAAGGAGAAAACTTGTTTCAATTGGTCCATGAAGTATGTGTTGCAAATTTTCTAGAAACTATTAGAATAATTTGAAGATCTTCAGATCTCTCATACCTACCAAGAGGGAAATGCTCTTGCAGATCAATTGGCTAACATGGGGTGTGATAAGAAGGAATTTTTTTTCCAAGAAAGAATTAACAATATTTAGGAGTTAGCAGAATTAAGAGAAGTAATAGATAAAGATTGCATTCCTTTATCTTAATTTAATTCATCCAAGGGGTCTAGAGCCTAATCGTTCAAATTTTAAATTCATAAATTTATGGATGAATTACTTTTAAAATTAAAATAACAAGTTGTAAATCATTTTAACAAACATCATCAACATGACCTCAGCTATTAGGCAAGTGACAATGCACATGTCTAATCAGTGTTTTAAGTGGATTTGATAAGATGGATGGTAGGGATGTTTGCTTCACGTCTTATGGCTCGTTAGCAGAGTTAAATTTGGAGTAGAGGAAGTGTGGTATTGATTAGTGAAGTTTCATCCCAAAAAAAAGTGTATCGATGCATCAAATTTGGAGGTTGTTGTAACATTGTTTTGATGTCTTATTCTTTGTTTTCTATGAATACAACCTTAGGACTAATCATGCCTAATTGTGATTATTTTGCATGCTTAAAATGAGGAGGTGGTAAATTCACATTACGGAGTCTGCAAAGACCTGTGCACAGAAAAAATCTTGGAGATTTCTCATTGCAAAGGGAGATCTGAATCATGCTTGCATTTAAAGTTCCATCTTATCAACAGTCATATGCTTGGGAATTGTGGCATCGAATGACTTTATTAATTGAAATTCTATCCAAAGCAAACCAAAAAATTAATTGCCTCAGTATCTTCAAAACAACCTTCTGATCTTTGTTTTTCTGTAGGGTTTCAAACTAATCTGTGCTTGCAGACTATAGGCAGATGGAGCTTCGTGTACACAACTATAGTTCCAATGGTGGTGTGGCCATGGGAGGAACCATTATGTGACTGTATTGAAAGGGATGAAGTACAATTAGTGTTCAAATTCAACTATTTTTTGGTCTTGAGATATATCAAAACAATTGTTGGCAAAGAAATTCTTCACACAAACTCCCAACAAATCATCTTCCCAACGAACATCCTCTCAGTTTTCTATTCCAACATTCTAAATTTGATGCAGAATTACAACACTTTAAAGGTGATAGCAAATAAGTTTTTTGTTAGGAGCTACTTGGAGGACGATGCCTTCTTGAGAGGAGTACAACAATATGACTTCAATTCAGGAGATGTATTTGTTGGAGGTTTTTTCCTCGGCATTTTCTTCATAATAAGAAAAGGTATGAAGAGGCATTACAAGGATTTATTCTGTCAAACATGCATGACTCTTCTTATTTCCTAAACCAAACACTCAACAAATATCATTTTGAGTTTCATTGGCAGGAAGAAAATAAGTTTAAAAGGAATTTTCATGCTATTTCTTTCCTCAAGCTTCATGATTGTATTCAAGGACTGCAAGTTTTAGGTGGTCCACTAATATGTAGGAGTAATACGCTAGTTCCTCAAGTGCCTAATATTAATATTATAGTACATACACAAGCAGCAACAACAAGTCAAATGCACTTTTCCTCTCAAGGTGTACAAGATGAGAACTCAGTTTTTTGTCCTCATATGGGTGGCATTATGTCTAGTTCTTTCTAGTGTATGGTAGTCAGGGAGGGTTTGTAAAAAGATTCCAATTACTATCATATATTACTCCATGTAATGCTTCAGTCAAATTTTTATAAAATGTTGTATAAGCTTAGAGTCAATATGGGGAGATTATATGGGGACATAATAGCAAATATGGGTGATTTAACTATGTTTTATAGTTGTATTAGGGGTACTAGTGGTAGATAAACACTGCTATGCAGAATTTTGATGAAACTTTTCATGGCCATACTTGACAATTTTGTAATCAGTTATTTAAATTAATATAATATATAGGCTTAATGCCTTTCACCAATATATATATATATATATATAGAAATAATATCAGATATTTTTAATTTTCTATCTTGTAAAATTGCATTCTTAAATAGAAAAGAAAATAAAACCTAGGGTTTGGCATTGAGATTGAGGTAGGAGTTCTCTATTTTCTTTTAATTCTTGTTAGATTAAATTTCCTTAGAAAAAATAATTAAGGTTTGACAATATTGACAATTGTACCTTTTTTCTTTCTAATTTAATGTTTGGTACTCAATTTGTGCACCAAATTAAAGGGTTTTAAGTGGTGATTAAAACATGTTATATGTTTTTATACTATGTTTTTTTTTAGTTTGACCTTTATCCTCCTTTTTATCATTATCATTTTTTCTTCCATAATCTTTATAAAAGCATATGTACTTCCATCATCTTTATTTTTTCTTTATTTTTCTTCTCAACTTCTATCATTGATAATTTTTTTATTAATTGACTATCCCCTTTAAATTTAACAATAAAATATTTTAATTTTCTCATTTATAAAAACACTTGAATTTTTATAACATTTGATTTGATTATCTTGTATTTTTCATCTCTCAATACTTGAGTCCCCTTTGACTTTTAACTTGATCAAGGTCATGACCTTAATTCAAAGTAAATAATTTTGATATTCAACTATTCACTAAATATTTACATATCTCACCATCCAAGTTCTTTATTATACCCCATTGTTTATTACTTCATGAATTTTATATGGCAATAGCTAGAGAACAACTACTTTCTATATACCTAATCAAATAGGTTAATTTTTTATTCTTATTCCATAACTACATCTACAACTTCCTTCACTTCTATATAAAAATGAGTAGATAAGGGTTAACTAAAGTATGATGGAACTTCTTTGTCATGCCTAATGTGAATAAAGATCTTTAATATTTTTCCATTTAATTTAATTTTCACATAAGAAGCATTTATATTTGAGTTTAAAATACATCTAAATTATTATTAATTAGACATAAAATTGAAAATAAGGGTTAGTGTAGGATTATGGGGGTCCAAACTAGGCTCTTAAGTGGCAATGAGAATTCGGAAAAATAGAGTTAGGCAACTTGACATAAATATTTGAATAGGTTATTAACATAATTTGAAAAATATGTAAGAACAAAATTTCTAAATTAAATTGAATGTAGTTTCTAAGATACTAGTCCTATTTTGGAAAAAAAGTTAATCTATTTGGTGAAATTTTGAAATTTTAATATAGTACTAAATTTTGAGTTGAAAAATAAAAATTAGGTGTATGTCTGACCAACCTAAGTACAAGAAAAAAATAATATATTTTTAAAAAACTTTCAATATAAGTAGAGGACACATGCCCGGATGTATCACATTTTGTTCAAAAAAAATTGTAAGTAAATAATTAATTATGAATTTTTTATTATAATTTTTTTTTAAATATTAAAACCTGATTGCCTGACCACTATAACTTGGTCAAAAAACTATGAAAATCATTTTTTTATTTTTTTATCCTATATTATGGGAAGCATAGAATGTGTTGCATCTTTCGGATTATGTGAAATTGTTTAAGAATTATAGATTTTTTCAATCAGCCTATCAATTAGGACTTTAGTCAGAATGCATGTAGAAAATCAATAAGAATTATCTATTTAATTCCAAATAATTCATATATATAATATTGATGGAAAGCTAAAAAAAATTATCAATAAACCCTTTTCGTTTCATCAAATTTGGATTAAAAAAATGTCATCAACCTTTTTTTGGTTCAATCGCCACTTTTTGAACCCCCATGATCCTGCACTCACCCATAAGAAAAATTAAGAGACAAATGTATATATATTCAAAATTATTTTAAAAGAAAAATCTAGTTTTCTTGTACTTATGAACAATCCATTTAGTATATGTTTAGATTTAATATCAATATATCAACCTTTTTTCTATTCTCTTGATATATGAGCTCATTTAAATGTAAATATTAACTTAAGAATTTATTATATCTTTCATAGTTGGTATGTGAAGAAGAAATGAAATTATATATAGGAATATTTCTTGGGAGCTTCACATTTTAAATAATAAGTTAAGCTAGTTTAATAGGAAGTTTTTTATAATTAAATATGTTTAAATTTAAAATAATGAAATAAATAAATTAAATAAATAATATTTTACATATATAATACTTAAATATAATAAATATTAAGAATCATTCAAATGCTCATTCTATATCTATTTAACAATTTAATTCTAGTTTTATATTTTAAAAGATAATTTTTTATATGTATTTAAATATGTATTAATATTTTTTCCTTTATTTATTTTAAAAATCACTCAATTTTTAAAAATTGATATTCTACAACCACTAAGATAAATAATAATTTTTAAGGTTTAAATTTTAAATAAAATATAAGAAAATAAATCTTGAATAAATAGTAGTTTGTTAGATGCATTTTTTGCACATTTGATGTTATCTCAAATGAATGGTTGGGTTTCATGATCTTTCCCTTTAGGTAATGTAGAGGTATGTGCACCCCAACAAAACTACATTCTTCATTTTATGTTGGTGTAGGGTTGTGATAGGATTTCATTCTAAATATAGAGCTACAGGTTGAATTACACATTGTGTTGTTCAACCTGAACATGTTTAGTTCATGGTTAATAAGATGTGTTTTTGTTCTCATTTGAGGTTAACTCAAAGAAATAGTTGGATTACACAACACTTATCTTCACTTAATGGAGGTATTTGCAACCCAACTAAAGTGAATTCCTGATTTTATGTTGCTCTTGGGTTGTGATAGGATGTAAGGGTATGTGCACAAAGATGAGGGGCCAAAAGGGGTCTTATGTGGCCACTTTTTTTGAAATCAGGAAATACTAACCTTGGATGTGAAATTGAGGATAGTTACACAAACTTTTATGATGCAACAAAAAAAAGGATCGTAGTGCTTTGAGTCTACTTTATAAACTACTATTTTTTTTTTTTAAATGGTAGAGATTAAGGGGTTCAAAAAAGAGAGCCACATAAATTGTTGTTTTTGTCAAAAACATAACATAGTGTCTGGTGTGGCTCCCTCAAAAGGTTAACTTTTTTTTGGTATTTTTAAGATCACTTCAGTGAGAAATTAGCTAACAACATGTAGTTTATGCCTAATGTTTTGATAATTTTTTAATGAATATATGGTATTTTACTAATTTTAAAGTGGACACATTCTGACAAAATAGAATTTTGGTTGTGATACCCCTATAATTTTTGAAAACTAATTGAGATTTTTTTTTTTTTAATGTGTAGAATGGAGTATAGTTTATAAAAATGTATTTTTTATGAAATTTCAATGAATGGTTAAAAAATAAAGTAAAAAATACCAAACATTGGTTTTTGACAAAAAATAGAGACAAACAAAAAAATTAAAGATGAAATCCTTAACATTGTTAAAATGTGAAAAATATTACATCGTTAAATAGCTAAGAGAGCCTAACATCACCCAGGTGTTCGATTTACTTGACCTTGAAACACATGCAAACCTAACAGTTAGCACAAACAAGATTATGTGAAATGTTGTAGAATATGCAAAAACGCATCTTTGGACATTGGGAAGGCACTCCATGCCTTTGGGTTGGAAATCCAAAGTAAATTCAAGCCTAAGGCTTGGGGATTCCCAAAGCAAGACATAACATGAGTGTGCTATAACACACTCCTGTTATGTCTTGCCTTATATTTTTCTTTGTTTTCTTTATGTTTCCCAAAGCATGACATAACACAAGCACAAATGTTATAACACACTTCTGTAATGTCTCACTTGAAATTGTTTATGAGAAAGTTTGTTAAATGTATGTTTGATGTATGTATGTTTGTGCATATTTGTATGTATATATGTATGTATGTATGTTGCTTGTATGTATGTATGTATGTACGTAGGTATGTATGTATGCATGTATGCATGTATATATGAATATATGCTTGTATGTATCTATGTATGTATGTATGTATGTATGTATGGATGCATGCATGTATGTATGTATATATGTATGTATGTATGTATGCTTGTATGTATGTATGCATGCTTATATGTATGTATGTATGCATGTGTGTATGTATGTATGTATGTATGTATGTATGTATGTATGCTTGTATTTATGTATGTGTGTATGTATGTGTGTATGCTTGTATATATGTCTGTATGAATGAATGTATGCTTGTATGTATGTATGTATGCTTATATGTATGTATGTATGCATGTATGTATGTATGTATTCTTGTATGTATGTATGTATGTATGTAATGGTTTTGGGTCTAAGGTATATAAGGGTGAGGGTATAGGTTATAGGGATGAGGGTTGAGGTTTCAGGGTCTACAGTTTAAGGTATAGGTTGAGGGTAGAGGGTTGAGGGTTTACATTTGAGGGATAATATTCAGCTCATTGAGTATATAAGATTAAGTGTATAAGGTATAGGGATTAGGGTTTAGGATATTGGGTTTAGGTTTATGGTATGGATTGAGGGTATAAGGCATAGGGAGAAGGGTTTGTTGTGCATGTTTTGCATGTTTTGCACACACACCCCATCATGGATAGGGACCCCCTCTTTTCGCTTCCGATGGGTTGCTTTGCTCCCATCTCATTTTGTGTGCCCCTTTCTTGGAGCCTAAATTGGTCATGTGCCTTCAAACAATCAAATTCCCTTAACCAAATTCACCTACCTGAGTTTCACTAAGTCTTTTGCTTTCGTGGAAGTTCCCCTACAAGTTCCCCTTCGCCCATTGCCCCGACGTCCTCCAAGCCTCATCCCTACCCGCTCGACTCACTTTTTCCTTCATTTTTGACTTTGAGGACAAGTTTCCCATGGATTTGGGATGTTTTTGTGGTGCCTAAGTAAACTGCCAAGGTTTCATTAAGTTTTGGGAAGTTGTAGAAATTTCATTTTGAAACTTCGTCCCTCCGCTTCTATTCCAAAAACTCCATCCCTCCCTAGCTATTTTCAGAACTCTGTCCCTCCATGGCTATTCCAGGAAATTTATCCCTCCCTAGCCCTTTCCAGAACTCCATCCCTCCCTGGCTATTTCTGGAACTTCGTCCCTCCGTAGTTGTTCTGAGAACTCCATCCCTCCTTGGATATTTCCAAAACTTCGTCCCTCTACGGCTATTCCAAGAACTCCATCCCTCCCTGGCTATTTCTAGAACTCCATCCCTCTGCGGCTATTTTGGGAACTCCATCCCTCCCTAGTTGTTTCTAGAACTTCATCCCTTCGCGGCTGTTCTGGGAACTTCGTCCCTCCCTGGCCATTTTTGGGAACTTGCCCCTCCACGACTGTTTTGGGAACTCCGTCTGTCCCTGGCCATTTTTGAAACTCTGTCCCTTTACGACAGTTCTAGGAACTTTGTCCCTCCTTGGCTATTTTCGGGAACTCCACCCCTTTGCGACTATTATAGGAACTTTGTCCCTCCTTGGCCATTTCTGGGAACTCCTCCGCTCTGCGATTGTTTCAAGAACTCCATCCCTCCCTAGCCGTTTTCAAAAGTCCATCCCTTTGTGGCTATTCCGGGAACTTCATCCCTCCCTAGCTATTTCTAGAGCTTCATCCCTGCATGGTTGGTCTGGGAAATCCATCCCTCCTTGGTTGTTTTCGGAACTCCGTCCCTCTGTGGCTGTTTCAGCAACTCCGTCCCTCCTTAGCTATTTCTAGAACTTTGTCCGTCCACGACTATTCTGAGAACTCTGTCCGTCCTTGGCCATTTTCAGAACTCCATCCCTTCGCGGCTGTTCTGGGAACTCCTTCCCTCCCTGGCCGTTTCTGGGAACCTTGCCCCTCTATGACTATTTTAGAAACTTCATCCCTCCCTAGCCATTTCCGGGAACTCCACCCCACCACAGCTATTCCAGGATCTCCTTCCCTCCCTGGCTGTTTCTGAAACTTCATCCCTTCGCGGCTGTTCCGGGAACTCCATCCCTCCTTAGCTATTTTCGGGAACTCCGCCCCTCCACGGCTATTCCGGGAACTCCGTCCCTCCCTAGCTATTTCTGGAACTTCGTCCCTCCACGACTGTTCTGAGAACTCCATCCCTCCCTGGCTATTTCTGAAACTTCATCCCTCTATGGTTGTTTTGAGAACTCTGTTCCTCCTCGGCTATTTTTGGAACTCTGTCCCTCTACAACTATTCTGAGAACTCCATCCCTCCTTGGCTATTTCTAGAACTTCATCCCTCTGCAGCTATCTAGAAACTTCATCTCTCCGCAGTTGTTATGGGAACTCCATCCCTCCATGGCTATTTCTAGAACTTCGTCCCTTCACGGCTATTCTGGGAACTTTGTCCCTCCCTAGTCGTTTTTGGAACTTCATCCTCCACGGCTGTTCCGGGAACTCTATCCCTCCCTGGCTGATTCTGGAACTTCGTCCCTCCATGGCTATTTTGGAAACTTCATCCCTCCTTGGTTGTTTCTGGAACTCCATCCCTCTACGACTGTTCTTGGAACTTCGTCCCTCCCTGGTTGTTTCTAGAACTCCGTCCCTCCATGGCTATTCCGCAAACTCCATCCCTCCCTAGCTATTTCTGGAACTCCATCCCTCTGTCCCTATTCCAAGAACTTCATCCCTCCCTAGTCATTTCTGGAACTTCATTCCTCCATGATTGTTTTGAGAAGTTTGTCCCTCCTTGGCTGTTTCTGAAACTCCATCCCTTCATGGCTATTCTGAGAACTCCATCCCTCCCTAGCTATTTCCAGAACTCCGTCCCTCCGTGACTGTTCTGGGAACTTCATCCTTCCCTGGTCATTTCTATAACTCTGTCCCTCTGTGGTTGTTCTGGGAACTTCGTCCCTCCCTAGCCATTTTCAGAACTCTGTCCCTCCCCGACCATTTTCAGAACTCTATCCCTAGAATGCCACCTCACCATGTCTATTCCAAACATCAAACTCCAAATAGATTTCCCTCCTCATAGATTTGGATGCCCTAAGGATGGTCCAAATGCCTCCCAAACTGGAAATGGGCTTTGACCCACATATTGAAATAGGATGCTCTTCCCCATGAACTTTTTAAATTGCCTAAATTTGAAGGTGAGAGGAATCATCTGGGTTGCCCTACCCTATTTTCCCTTTCAAAATAGCATTTTGGCTAGGGAAGTCTGGCCTCTCAGGCCCGGATCGTCCAAACTCCCTCCAATAAACTGCTAATGGCAATTTAGACTGAATATTATGATTTTTTGATGATTTATGGGTGAATCCAACAAGGAGTTTGCAAGATTTCACTATTTTTTGCCTTGATTTGTGTATGAAAGAACTTACAATACTTCATGTATGCAGGATTCAAGAAGCCTACTGTGAGTCCGTCAGGGAGACCCATTGAGAAAGTTGAACAAAGAAAAACACATAGCTCTTGTCACCATTCATTTTATGCCCACCTCTCTTCATAGCACCCATCAATAGAGTTGGCATTAGAAGAAGGCTTGTGCCAAGGAAGTGAATGACAAAATGCAAGGGGATGGCCTTGAAGATGCATAAGGGATTTGTCCTACTTTTCACCAGATGATGGTGATCTTTAAAGAGTTGTCCACCCAAATCAGGGGCAGCCAATCCATTGATGTCAGTCGTTAATGGGCCCATTTGATCCAATGAATAATGTTGCAATTCCATCAAGCAAAGGGAATATTTCAAATAGTTTCAGCTATAGTAAAAGGGAAATCAGCAAGAGGACAAAACTGCTACAGCACTTGGGCACTAAAAGACAAAATAGATAAAAAGACAAAAAATGTATTTTAAATTGTTGAATATTGTGGGGTAGGTGAAACCCTAGTGCAATAAAATCTAGGCCACATAATGTAATTCAATCCTAGCAATTCATTTGGGCTTTGGAAAACTATAAATAGGGGTCTCCCCCTCATTTGTAAAAGGTTGGAGAGCTGGTGTAAAAACATTCTGCAGCAATAAAAAGCAACATTGCATGATTTATGGGTGTTTCCTTTTGAGTTTTCTCATTATGTGTGCATGGTTCTACTTCCCAATTACTTTAGTAGTTAGTTTCTTCAAGGGAAGTGGTGATGGTGTTTTTTGTTATAGTATTTGATGAATTTACGGCTCATGCTTTTTGTGGTTTGTTGATGATGAATCACTTTGCAAAGCTAGTCTGAGCTTCTTTACTCTATTGTTGCAACTTAGTTCGATTGCATGTGCATGATGTGTGTGTGTAATCTGAAAATCTGCAGTCCTTAGAAGATGCACTGGTTTTGTGTTACTGTAGATTCCTCTTGGCCAAGCAAAACCCAATTGAGGGAGTTTGTCAATTGTAGCAGCCTCCATAGTCACTATTCATTCATAGTTGTAGGTCCAGGAATCTCTTCTCTTCCCTACCTTTTTTCCTTTTTTTAAACCTTAGGCAAGGTTCATTGCACATTATAAAGCTAAATCTGATGTTGAAATGGAGTTCTAGACTATTGTTTGAACCTCCAGCAAACACACAACAACTCTCCCATCTTAAAAACTCCATTTACATATCCAACTTCCCCACTTTGTAACTCATCCGTAAGTCCACCTTTTGATTCCAACAAATCACATGAAACAACTAAGATATTCCAAGCACTGCTAAGACCTGACATTAGGGACCTTGGGATAGTGTTTTGCAATCTGATTGTGGAAGATTGACTTTCAAGAGAGGTGATGCACCTATGCATTACTTGTGTTGAGAAGTGCATAAAAAACACATCAATAGAGTTGAGAGAGTGTTTAAGTATAGGGTTGAGGGACAATATTAAGGGTCTAGGGTATAACGATGAGGGTATAGGGTACAGGGATGAGGGTTCAGGGTGTAGGGTTCAGGGTTTAAGGTATAGGGTTGAGCATTGAGTGATTAGGGCTTAAGTATATGGTTGAGGGTATAGGGTTGAGAGTTTACAACAGTGAGGGATAATGTTCAGGGTTGAGTGTCTAAGGTGTAGGGTTCAAGGTTTAAGATTGAGGATATAAGGCATAGGGATGAGGGTTGAGGGTTTAGGGCATAAGTTTAAGGTTGAGGATATAGGGTATAGGGTAGAGGTTTGAGGGTTGAGGGGTAATGTTCAGGGTTGAGTTTCCAAGGTTAAGTGTATATGGTATAGGTCCATTAGGGTTTAAGATATTGAGTTGATGGATTAGGCCCTATATATAGGATTGAGGGTTGAGGTTGTAGGGTGTAGTGTTTAGGGTTTAAAGGTTGACAGTTTAGGGTTTAAGGGTTGAGGGTTGAGAGATTAGGGTTGAGGGTTGAGGGTTTATGGGTTCATAGTGAGGGTTTAGGCTTGAGGGCTTGAGGTATAAGGCTTTAACGGTTGAGGATTTAAAGGTTGAGGGTTGAGGGTTTAAGGTTTGAGGGATTAGGGATTGAGGTTTTCGGATTTAAGGGATTAGGGTTTGCAGGTCGAGGGATTGGGGTTTAAGGGTTGAGGTTTGAGGGATTAGGGTTTAAGGTATAGTGTTGAGGGTTGAGGGTTTAGGGATATGGTTTATGGTTTAAGGTTTAAGGGTTGAAGCTTGAGGCTTTAGGGATAGGTTTTAGAGTTGAGGGTTAAGGTATTAGGGTTTAAGGGTAGAGGGTTTAAGGGATTAGGGTTTAAGGGTTGAGGGTTAAGAGATTAGGGTTTAAGGTGTATGGTTGATGTATTAGGGTTGATGGTTTAATGTATATGGTAGATGGGTGAGGGTTGAGGGTTTAATGGTTGAGGGTCAAGGGATTAGGGTTAAGGGTTGAGGGTTTAGGGTTTAATGTATAAGGTTAAGGGATTAGGGTTAAGGATTGAGGGTTTAGGGTTTAATGTATAGGGTTGAGGGTTGAGGGTTGAGGGTTCAAGGTTTAAGGATGGGATTAGGGTTAAGGGTTGAGGGATTATGGTTTAAGGTATATGAGAATTGAGGGTTGAGGTTTTAAGGGTTGAGGGTTAAGGGTTTAAGGTTTGAGGATTGAGGGTTTATGGTTTAAGGGTTGAGGGTTTAGGGTTTAAGGGTTGAGGGATTAGGGTTGAGGGTTGAGGGTTGAGAGATTAGGGTTGACGGTTGAGGATTTAAGGGTTGAGGGTTTAAGGGATTAGGGTTCAAGGTCTGAGGGTTTAAGGGTTGATGGTTAATATATTAGGGTTTAAGGTATAGTGTTGAGGGATTAGGGTTAAGGGTTTAATGTATAGGGTAGAGGGTAGAGGGTAGAGGGTAGAGGGTTGAGTGTTGAGGGATTTGGATTGAGGGTTGAGGGTTGAAGATTTAAGGTATAGGGTTGAGGGTCTAATCTATATAGGGTATAGGGTTTAAGGGTTGAGGATTTAGGGTTTAAGGGTTGAGGGTTGAGGGATTAGGGTTTAGGTACACTAGTATAATTTGGAAAATAAATGACAACATGACTAAAAATTTTAGTCATGACAACAAAAAATGACTAAATTCTACTATTTTTTGTAACACAACTGTAAATGCCTAAATAAATCACTAATTTGATCATCAAGTAAAAAACATAACTAAATAATTAGTCACACAAATAAAAATTAGAGAATATGATATTAAAGTGGGTAATTAAAAAACATATTATGAATTGGGAATTATTGGTGAGAGTGGGTTGTATTGCACATAGGGTTAATAGAAAATTGGGAAATTGTTGGTGAGAGTGGGGAGTATAGTAGTGTGCAAAATTTGGAAGAGGTCAGCTACTTGCATGGGCCATAAAGCTTGTTTGGAGAGGACTTGGAGAATTTTGAAAAGGCAAGCAAGGAATTCAAAGTTTACTACAATGAATTTGAAGTCGACGTATAGCAAAGTCAAATTTGGGGACACCCTCTGCAGCGAATTCAAAGATAATTAAAACCCTCATTACATTAAACACAAAATCTATAGCTTTCTGATTGGAAACTGTATCTAGCTAGGAGAACAAAATCAGTGTGTTATAAGAGATGAGTTACATAAATAGGAGGGTATCTTTTCATAAGAAATTGAATACCAAGTAAAAATTTGGAGTTCTTGAGATTTTGAAAGAATTGAATGCTTTTATTCATTGTATAATCAATACAATGTAGTGACCATATCTTGAAGTCTATTTTTGTTCCATGTTATCATGCATAGGTATGGTATTAATTTCTAAATTTGTAACCAATTCACCAACCTAATCCTAGACGCTCCTTTTCACTAAGTCATCATGGCATGGGTAGTGCATGTACATCATAATTAGTTTGTCGAATTGGTTTGTGTAGCTTATAGTAGTTACATAGGAAACTGAGTACCAGAACCATACAAGCAATTCTAATTTTAGCAGACTATTTTTTCATTAGTTTCCTCTATGCATTTTGGAGCATATGGGAATTAAAATTGTAACATGCATCCAAATTTCAATTCCTTTGATCACTTTTCCATTAAACCAAGGGCTCATGTCCCTAGCCTAGACCTCAATGCTTGAGTAACATTGTGTGCAAGCCTAATCTATTAATTGCATGGAATCCTAGAAGATGGTCTCATATAGCATAGTTAAAAGTTATGCTAGCCCATAAAATCAATGTGGTCACCAAGCTATTTTAATTGATACTATATGTCCACACATGGGATTATATCAATTTTTAGAACAAGTCATCTTATCTCAACATGTTGATAATTTATGCTAGGACGTAATGCTCAAAGTTACAACAAATAATTCATTAGCCTATTTGTTAGTGTTTGTGTATTCATTAACATTGACAAGATTGCCATATGTTTAAATTCTTTTGGTTCATCAATAGAACAAGCATAAATTTCATGTTCCATTGCTAAAGAATTTCTTTAATTATCATTTAGACAAGGAAGGCCCTCAATAAAACATGGATAAAAATAACATTTGTTTATTTCTTGTCATCACAGTCTTCTTTTATGCACATTGTAGATGACATGTAAACTAAACATAAGTATACATGATCAACAATATTTTCAAAATTACAACATGCTCCTATAAATGCAAACAAATAGTATACAAACACCCCAAAGTTTCCTTATCTTTATGTATTACAATTTGACCATTATTTATTTTTTAAGCTTCAACATATATTTTTTATATATTAGAAATATAAATGGCGAGGTGCCAATAATAGATAGTTTACAACATATACTTTTAATCTCTACCTCTTGCACATGGGAAATAAAATGAGGGCAGAGTAGTTGCTATGTTTCCTGCTAATTTTCCATTGATAGCTGAGAATCCTACAAGTAAAAATATGCACAAAACTAACCACAGAGATTTATGTAGAGGTAGAACATCTAATTCTAAAGAGTGATTCCTAGTTGTATTTCTTCAATTTAAATTGTTGCAGAGTGCTCTGTATCCTATAAAGTGCTTTAATTCTAATTTTGTAGAGTTCTTTGTATCCTAATTCTTTGGAGTTCTTTGAATTCTGGGTAAGTGTTGAAGAGTACTGAAGAGAATGAGTTTACATGTATTAGATCCTGAGTAAGTTGAGTTTTTTAGATTTCTATTTTTTCTTGAAATAGGAAACTAAATTAATACTAGAATGTAGAAAATTATAGATGCATCAATGTCAAAGGTTGGCTACAGATCAATACCATGCATATGATGAGAGAGTATTCGATGAGAGGGACATGGAAAAATATCCATGTCCATGTAATGACTGTCTTAGTGGAAAGGTGAAAAAAATAATGTGATTTATCAACATATGGTAAGATATGGGTATAGTGGTATAAGCCCTTGGGATTACAATTATCATGAAGATATGACATAATTGCAAAGTGTGAGAGATAAAGAGGCAACAAACATAGATGAAGTGGCACCAAAAATAGATGAAGAGGCAACAATGTTAGAATAAGGGTTTGAAGTTGATAGAATGTTGAATGAGGGTATAAACAGTGATTGGGCCAAGTCAATGGAGGATGCTTTAAAGAATGTGTATGCTAATTGTAAGTTAATTCATTTGACAAAAATCCTTCAAATTCTTAACTTGAAAGTGGTGCTTGGTTGGAAAAATGAGAGTGTAGATCAGTTATTGACATTATTAAGTTCATTGTTACCACCCGACTCCATATTGCCAACAAAATGAAGTCAATGTAAAGAGAAAATCACTAAGCTAGGCTTAGGGTATGAAAACATCCACACAGGTGTGAATGATTGTGTATTATTTTCCAATAATCTTGCAAGTGGGAGTGAATGTCTAAAATTTCATGAAGTGAGGTATAGATAAGGGTTGAAATCAGTTGTGGTTCCTAGAAAGGTTCTTCACCACTTTCTGATAATCCCATGATTACTCTGAATGTATAGGTGCAGAGACATTGTTAAACTTATGCAATGGCATGCCCAAAATAAGAGCATCGATGGAAAACAATAACATGTTCCTGATTCTAAGATGTGGATGGAATTTGATAACAGATGGCCTGATTTTTCTCAAGATCCTCGTAATATAAGGTTGGGTTTGGCTCTAGATATGGTGAAATCATTCTCAAATCAAAGTACTAAATGGTCAACTTGGCCAGTGTTTTTAATAAATTATAACTTGCCTCCATGGTTAGCAACTAAACCATTTTTCTTAATGCTATCAATGATTTTACCAGGAAAGAAAAGTGTGACTTCAGATATAATTGATGCTTATCTAGAGCCATTATATGACGAGCTAATGGAATTGTGGAAAGGAATTTAAGCAATTCAATCTTTAAGGGATGGTCATTCAATCAAATTCACTTTGAGAGCTTCCTTATTGTTTACGATTCATGATCTTCTTGCATATGGCACATTGTCTGGCCTCATTGTTCATGGATACCATGGATGTCCTACTTGCAACTTTAAGGATTTTGTGAGGCACTCAAGAAGTTTATGTAAGTGTATCTATTGTGGAGATTTTTCTTACCTAAAAATGGATCATCCATATCGTCGACAAAAAAACACATTTCAATGGTCAAGAAGAGAATAGTGAAGCATCATTGCTAATAACATGTGATTACATTGTTGAGAATGGACAAAAAATAATGTCATTTATAATTAAAAATGATGGGATTGTCGATGGTAGATATGATCCATGTAATGAAAGTGGTGTAAAATTGTTGTGCATATTCTATAAGTTTTCATACTTTGAGGATATAGCCATTAGGCATACGATTGACTTTATGCATACTAAGAAAAATATAGCCTATGCTATTATAGAAACTATTTTTGATGGTTTTGATACTATTTCATCATGTGAAGACTTTTGACAACTAAATATTTGTCAAAATATTTGGATTGATAAAAATGATGATGAAAAATATAGAAAACCTAGTGCTCCTTATGTCTAGACAAAGGAACAATGTGCACAATTCTTACAGTTGATGTCTCAGACTCACTTTCCCACTGGATATGTAAGTAGTAGTATTTTTTTTATTATTAATAATCAAGAAAAAAAATTGTATTACATATCAAATACAACTATTTGTTCACCCTCCTATATACTATGGTTTACATACTACTATTAATATGTTGTGGCTTACATACTATTGATTACATATTTTTTGTATAATTGTTTACATGCTAAATACATACTTGGGATCCCATCTGGTATAGGTATAAGGGTATATGCCCAAAAATGTAGAAACCATTGTAAGTTTTTTGTCAAAGAACAACTACCAATTAGTACAAGTGCCAATACCAAAAAGAAGGATAAGGATCATCATGTACTATGATACACATTTTCCACATAGTTACAAGATGATAGGTTAAGTAACAATGCTTTGACTAGCATAGTAGAAATAGTTGATGCCAAAATATCATACCCTAGGTGCCATGTATGACTATACTTCATTTCCTCCTTGCTCATTATCACTATGCCATCACTACTTAACTTCATGAATTTATCCATTGAGCTCTCCATTCTTGTTTTGATATTATGCTACTAAGATCCTCAAATTTTTCATTAGAGACCACCTCTTCAATATCATGATTTGCATTAGAGAACAATTGTGATCCTTTATTTTTTATGGCACATTCCCCTTTCTTGGTATCCTCTTTGAGCTCTTCTTTAAATTTTCATAGGGCCTGCATAAAGATAGCAATATTGGGTTGATCTTGATTCCATGAGCACCTGTGCATGACTTCCTTCTGATGGATAAGACCCCTCCCCTTCTTGAGAAGCTTCGAAAATTTGCTTTCTGCAACCTCTTTAGTGGCAACAACCTTCAAGGAAAAATTGTAGAATGTGATCCTTTTATTCGACTCAGTAAGCATCCTATGTACCCCACTATATTTGTCCTCATTCTTTACTTTCCATATCACCCAAAAATTTTAAAGTAGTAAGAAAAAAACAAAAGAGATGCACAACTCTTTGCTTAATTTACTATCAAAACCCATTAAAATTTCTTTCCAATTGAAATTTTTACTTGAAGACCAAGTATCCAAAACATTTGAGAATAAATTACAAATTTCCTTAGCATACAAGAAATCAAAGAATATATGAAATACAGATTCAAGAACCCTATAGATATCACAAATAACATCATAATTTTTCAACTTGAAAGGAACTTTTTGAAGTAGTACAAGCCATCTAAAACATGTCTTTTTTGCATCTATGCCATTATTCCATAGATACCAAAAATATTTTTTCCAATCTTTACTTTCAAGGTTAGACCTCTAGGACTTATTTAGATAGTCATTAGGTGTACATGAGTTAATTAATTCTTTATAAATATCCTTAGTTTTGACTTCTTGTGAGCATAGGGTACCCTTCCATAATATGTTTAACGGTTCACCCTCCCAGTTTCCTACTTGGAGACTTTGGTTCCACCTTTTACAGGCCTCTCTTAGAATAGAGTATGTCCCAAAGTTAGAGGGAGGAATTCCATATTCCTCCCCCAACTGATCCCAACTAACCAGAGCTCCATCCCTGAAGATATCACTAAATTTTTTAATGCCAATCTGATTCCAATTGTTAGATGAGTAGCCTTGCAATAATGTTAAAGGCTTTCCATTGTTTTCAAGATTCCACTAGATGGATTAGGTTGTTAGTATCATTTAGGAGAGTGCTAGTGAGACTCCCCCTTATGTGTTCCCAATCCTTCAAAATACTTTTGAAAACTGGTAATCCTGCAGGCACTATTGGGTACCTGACAATGATGAGGAGATCACTGAAAAGTAGAGCCTTCCAAGATTTAGCCAATTTGGGGACAGCTTGAGAGATAGTATTCCTAATTAGAATCTTCCAAGGTTCATTCCCATAAAGGGCCTTGATGACCCACTTCACAGCCAAAGCCATACCATGCTTTTTGAGATCTTTGAGGCCTAATTCCCCATTATTATTTTTCAAACAACACCATTCCCACCTGACAATGTGCAACTTATTTTTGTCTTTCCCATTGGACCACAGAAAACCTCTGATTTTACTTTTCACCTCATTGACTTGATAGCTATGGAAGATCCAAAATAAAGTAAAGTATAAGGTGTAGGAGGAAAGAATCTTTTTGCACACCTATACCCTCCCAACAAGAGACAAATAGTGTATATTCCACCCATCTAGCTTTTTATCAATCTTAGTCTTAAGCCACTACCACATTTCCTTCAAATTGGGTGAGACTGTGAATGGGATCCCCGGGTACCTTACTTGTTTGTTGGACCCCCCCATTGAAGATCAATTTTTTGCAACCAGCCAGGAGGGGTGTCAATCCATCCTAATAGAATGGACTTAGCTTTTGAAATCCTAGCTCCTGAAGCTTGAAAAAATAGATCAAGCTTGTCCATTAATCTAACCAAGTTTTCCTCTTCTAACTCCACAAAAATAGAAGTGTCATCAGAAAATTGAATGTTTAGGATCTCACCATTGTCAGGTAGTTTCACCCCATTCACTTTAGCTGAAACACGCTTTTCCCTTAGTAGGTAATGAAGAGAAATCGAGGAAATAAAAAACAAGGTCAGGGAAATGAGGCATCTCTGTCTAATTGACCTCTCTAATTGGATTGGTTCAGACTTGAACCCATTCACCTCAACCACAACAAAGGCATCACTTAAGAGTGTTTATTATTTTGCTAAAACCCTACAGAAGCCCAAAATATTCCAATGCCATCTTCAAGAAGGACCACTCCACTTAGTCATATGCCTTCTCAAAATCTAGCAAAAGAATTTCCACATTTTGTTGAGGTCTTTTGGCCCAATCTAAAGCCTCCCAGCTGGTAATCAATTTTTCAAGGATTAGAAGCCAAACTAGCATTAATAGCATAAGAAGGCCTCAAGACCCATGACTATCATGTCATAATCGAGAATATTTTACCTATTGTGGTAAATATATCAAGTTTGGAAAAGGGGCCAAGAGTGGAAATTATAAGGTTGGGCCTAATATTAAAGAGAATGAGTTTATATGCACTAGGTCCTTTGAACTTTGATAGTTTGAGGGAGGAGGTTGTTGAAGTCCTTTGTCTATTGGAATTGGAAATTCCACCAACAATCTTTAACATTTCTATGCATCTTTTGACACATCTAGAATATGAACTAGAGTATTATGGCCTAGTAAGAATGAGATGGATGTATCCTATAGAACAATATATGAGGGTGATCCCACAATGCTGGTTTACAATTCCATTAAGGAAGAAAAAATTACAAAAATGCTCCCATGAAAAAAAATTGCTTTTTAGGGGTTCGCACAAACTAGGGTGTTCGTATGGACCCAAAAATGGGTTCACTCAAACCCCCCTTTGAGGGAACACTCTTTAATGATGAGACCCAATTTTTGGCACATCTTTTCAAATGAAGACAAAGGAAAATTCAAAAAAAAGGGGGGTTCGTATGGACACCCATTCGAGGGAACCCCCCTTCACCTAAAAGGGTCAAGGGAGGTTCACTCGAAGAGGGTCCATATGAACCCCCCTTTTTTTCCCTTCTCCCCCTCTTCTACCAAATCTCTGCAAAAAGTTTCCTTTCAAAGCTCAGGTTGAGGATGAAAATGGAGGAGACTTCACAGACCCAACTGGATGATGGTAGAGCTCGAAACAAGCTATCCATTGAATATAATTTTAAAATGTTTTGGTTTTATTATGCATTTTTTTAGTTTGATTAAAATAGGTTTTTCACCGAGAATCATGCTCTCTATTTTGCACATGTGGAGAAAAATAGATTATCAAAAAAATTTGAAAAATATCAGTGCACTAGATATTGATGTCCCCGATCCAACAAAAAAAAATTGAATTTCGATACATACAAAAAAAATTTATGTTTTAGCAAGTAAATCATGTCTAAATTGTAACTAGTTTGACTTTGAAAATTAATTTTTTTAAAAATATTCAATGAAATGCTATGAAACCAATTCTATGCACTAGATATCATAGTTATAAATCTAAATTTGAAAAAATGGAATGTTATCCTTCATATAAAAAAGTTATGTGTTAGCTAGTAACGTCACTCTTTAAAAATGGTGTTTACTATTAAAAACTAGTTTTCGAAGGAGATGGAAAAAGAAAAGTGCAATCTGATTTCAAATTTTTTGAAAAAAAACATATATTTAGAATCTATAGATAAAATGTCACAAATCACGAGTTTGCATCATCTTCAAATTCCTCATGGTTTAGCCGCTATAGGTGCCTGAAAGTGAAGATTTAGTTAAAAAAAATCAGTTTAATGTGCAGTTTGACCAAAAATTATAAACTTGTACTATGGGATCACCCATGAAGGTTTTGAAAAAAATTGTTCATACTAGGGAAAAATTGGAAGGCGGCATGTTTGAGGGATATTCAATGCAAGAGGCCATGGGATTTTGCACAGAATAAATGAAGGGTTTTAAAAATGTCAATCGATGTGTAGGGGATGATGATGAAGAGGAGAGAGTTGCATGTGAATTATTAGAAGGCAATGGATGCCGCTTCAAGCTATCACATGAAGAAAGAAGTGTGATACATGCCTATATTCTTCAAAATGCATCTTCGTTTGATAAGTGGCGTAGGTAAGAAAAAAATTACACAATAATTTATTTACTCAATTGCATTTACACATTTATATTATTAATCTTACTATTTGTATGTTAATATTCTATGTAAAAAATATGAAGAAGAGAATCAAACTTGGATGCAACAACGACCTCAAAAGCACAGATGTCATGATTTGATTGGAGGTGATTCTTTTCTAAAATTTGAAGAATTGATTGCTAATGCAGTCAGTAATGCAAAAGAAGAAGGTCAAGATATAACAACCGAGGAAAGTGAGCTTTCACAATCTCCACATTTATGGGCTATGCATTTTAGTGGAATGTGGGCCTATGGTAGTCATTTAAGAGTGGAAGAAAAAGACAAAGAAAAGACAAATTGTGATTATGTTAGTGCTAAATTTCTTCATGAAACTAAGAATAAATTTTATGTTGGATTCATCTAAGAAACTGTTCAAGTGGATTTTGGTGAAAATAGTCCTATATTATTAAAATGTAGGTGGATCCAACCATTTGTAGTACAATTTGATGATTATGGATTTGTACACACAAATACACAACAATTTTTATCAAAGATGAATGAGTCATTTATTTCTCCTCTTCAAATTAACTAATCATTTCTAATTGATGATGTAAGAAGCCTAGGATGGTCATATGTCATTCAAATAGAGTCTTGTTTGAAATGAAAATTCATGGAAGTTGTCGATATAATACCTGATGGGAAATATGTTAATTTATAAGAAACATTTGAAGAAGTGGATGAAGACGACAATGGAGTGTTTGAAGAGATTTTGATTACCAATGAAGAGATTGGGAGAGAAAATGTATTGCATGTCATGGATGAGGATGAGGAAGAAAATCAAGCAGATGCAGACACGAGTGATCAGGATACTGATCTTGTTGGCAATGCAAATGATTATGATGATGTTTTTCCACCTTAACTAGCCTATCACCTTAACTTATTAGCTTATCATCTAAAGTTTGGTTATATGTATGGTGAGATTTATTATTGAATGTAATAAAGCTATCAGTATAGGTGTGGTTATTCAGTGTTGTTTTACTGATACCTTTCTAAATGTAATCATCATTATTCTTTTGGTACATTATATACAAAACCTAAGATGTTCACTACTAATTTGAAGTGAATTTAAAGTTAGGTTCAATCATTCTTCTTCATTTTCTTACTTTGATTGAAATTAATTTTGTTTAGTTAGAACATAATCTCTTGTATGTCCTATATGTTTTCTAGATGCTAGAATTTTCTAACTTCTCTAATGCTGCTAGATATGAAAAGAAGCAAGCAAGGTCTAAAGGTACCAAATAATGAAACAAGATACCTGTGAAAATAAGAAACTCTATAAAATCCTAGCAATAAATTGTAGTCACTTCTTTGATATTTGGATGGGTATGTGCAGGATCACCATGAAAAACCAAGCCCTTAAGTGGCAATAAAATTCAGAAAATCGGAGTTAGGCAACTTGACGTAAAAATTTGAATAAGTTATCTATATTATTTCAAAAATATGTAAGAATAGAATCTGTAGCAAATTGAATGTAGTTTCTAAACTACTAGGTTTATTTATTTATTTTAAATATTGATTAGGTGAAATTTTGAAATTTCAATGCAGTAGTACTTAAATTTCAGAGAAAAAATAAGAAGTGTCTATCTGACCACCCTAACCACAATAAAATGATAATATTTTTTTATAATATTCTAGATATAAGTAGGGGACTCATGTCCTGATGCGATGCATATTTTTTTGTAATTTTTTTCCAAGTAAATAATTAATTGTGATTTTTTTATTACAAATTTTAAAAAATATAAAAACTCATCTTTCTAAACACCTTAAGTTGGTCAAAACTTCATGAAATTCATTTTTTTTAAAATCCTATAGTATTCAAAGCATATAATGTGATGCATGTTTTGGATTCAAAAAATGTGATACCGTTTGAAAGTTATAGATGTTTTTCAATCAACCTATCAATCAAGACTTTAGTCGTAATTCAAATAGAAAATGAATAATAATTATTTATTAAACTCAAAGTAAAGAATAATTTATATTAGTGGAAATCTGAGAAACTCCTTAAAAAACCCTTTTTGTTTCATCAATTTTGGGTAAAAAAAAACTTTTTAGCCACATGGGCCATCATATCACTTAGATATCGCCACTTTTTGGCCCATCATGATCTTGCACATACTCGGATAGCTTTAGTTTGTAATACAGCTTCTAGCCTCTACATGCATTGAATATACTTGTGTGAAGGAAACAATAATGAGCATATATGATTTAATAATACATATAGATATCTTAACATTAGGTGAACAAAATATTTAACCTATACTATTAAACAATTTGTGTGAAAAGACAAGTAGAATTCCCTGTCATGCTCCCCCTTACTATTATGCTCTCCCCAACTTTAGTATTGTCATGTTGTTCTAGATTATGATATTTTTTATTGCTTCAATTTTCCCCCTTTGACATCAATGGAAAAGGTTTTGGTCAATTAATCCCTGACTTAAATCTCCTCATCAACTTGTAGTGTTGCTCCCCACATCTCCAATACCTTGGAACTAGGATGGTACCTAGAGCCTGTTATTGCTTGACCCACCTCAAACTCTGAAGCAAATATAGTGTCCTTTTGGCTTTTAACTTGGTCAATCAAAAATGTAGAATGTAAGTCTAAGTTTGGAAGCAAAATAATATTGATCACTTTCCTTTACTATCGTTCTCGCTTCCTCAATGTTGGAACCTCTAAAATTTACCTAGTTCTATCACCTTGGAAAAATTTAAAACCAATAAGTGAACCCTTGTGTTACTTGAGCATTCTCACCAGACATATAAAAAAATAACCTTTTGGGTCTAACTGACACTAAAAATCCCCATACAGTTTTGAAGATTTAAGAAATCATAATTTATGCTTAAATAAGATGTATCTAGTGCCTTTACAATCATAAAAATCCATTACCACACCCCTGCGGGAGTAGTTGTTCAATTATAAGGCCCCTTGGGGATATGACGAGGTAGAAAATAAGATGTAATCATATACTGCTATACTGTGGTAGTCATAAAAGATGTGTGTGGGATGGCAGTGACAGGTCTCTTGAGTATAGAAGTATACCGCTACCCCGCAACAAGCAGTGCTATAAAATAAAAACTGTGGTATGGTGGTATGATCTCAACTTAACTATCATAGGTTAATCCATTGTCCCATAGTCAACAAACAATGACATTAAAATAACATGTGGTATGGCAATGTTAAGTTATGTAACCTGCTACCACGTGATCAACAATCTATAAAGCAAAAGTGTGTGGTATGGCAGTATGAAGCTATATAACCTACTACCCCATGATAAACATATTTTAAAATTAAAAGGGACTTGTGGTATGATGGTATGAGAATCGCAATCTCATAGTAGAAAAGTGATAGCATAAATAAAGCCTACAATATAGCGAGATAGCCAAAATGAGTATATTACATGACACCACCATCCCGCAATGGTTAAGACAAGTGATGGCGATACTATGGTATAGGTTGGAAAAATAATTTATGTAAACTATTCTAATAATTATTTGATTATCCTGAACCATTTTATCTTCTAAGATCAATGACATATATTCAAAATTGAAAGAGGTGTAGATTATGAAATATTTTGAACAAAGTAGACATTAATGTCGAAATGACTAAGTTCAGAAGCAATTATATCTAGAGTTTGATGTAATTTTTTGCAATCATTCACAAAAGTATCATCATACTAGGAGATGAGGATTTTGAGGAAGAAAATATCTGCAACTACTATATCATTGGGTAAGTACATGAATACTCTTCGTAAGCAATTCTAAAGCATTTGGTTGACTAGGATCTGCAATGAAGGGCTTAGAAAATTCAAAAGGAAGTAAAAATTTTACCCCATGACACCTATGAAAAGTGAATTTGTGAGTAAGAAGGAAGAACCCAAGGTGAAGAAAAGGCCTTTGCAACAATCCATACTAGACATTTTACATGATTCAACAAAGAGAGGATTTAAGAAAGTGTTTAGAGACATAGCTCATGGGTGTCGGGATGCAATCATTCCCATCTCTGGGTGGGATTCGTTTTGGTATTTTTATGATAAAAGAGATGGAAAAATACCAGTGTCTAACCCTTGGACTCTAGACCTAGCCAAGCTGGTAGTCAAATGTCTTTATAGATGTTGAATTCATTAGATTATTGGTGTGAAACTATCATCCAACCACTAGAACCGTAAGGATGACAAATGGTTCACCACTAACGGTATTAACCAAGTCTACCATTGTAGAGTGTTTCAACTTGAATAAAAAATCCCTTGATAAAATTGACTTGTAGAAAAGTGAGGAGTACAATAGGTTGAAGAAAACTTATAGGAGTGATGAACTCCATATGCACATGAAGAAGGCCGAAAATAACAGAAGAATAACTCTCTCCTCTTCCCACATTGATCCATTTCCTGTAGAATATTTTCAAATATATTTTAAGAGAACCTATTTTTCCTTGTGTAAAATTCTTGGAATGGATGCTCAAGAGAAGGTGCCAATTGGTCCAATGATGATGGTCATGAGGATCCAAAACCTTGAGATAAATATTGATTATGGTTTTTCTTCATTCATTGAGAGAGCATTGTATGAAGGATTTTTGCAAGTAAGAGAAGATAAAGCCCCTATCATGTTCAGATGTTACTCTTTTCTATGTCACCTAATTCTATATCAGAATAGTGATAAATGGGATATGAGAATGTGTTTGGGAATGGTTGATCAACAAAGTGATCAACTGTCTATTCAAATTTGGTGTTATATATGGGACAATAGATGGAAGAGGAGAAACTATGTGATTTTTCATGATGATTTTGTAGTAATAATTATGTCTATGTTTGGTCATAAAATCACCAAGGTTACATACTCCAATACTACAACTACTAAGACCCTTGGAATTGAGGCTAGAGCAAGGGAATACCCACAACATTGGTGATTGGTTCTTTTTGCCATGTGTTATAGTAATAAGAGTATATGGATATCCCCAAGACCCACATGTTTTTCCCAATTTTTTTCCTCTCTAGTTGGCTTTCTTAGAGTTTATGTGGAAAATTTTATGGATGGAGAAGGAGGTCATGCATAAACATAAGAAAGGCACATTCCTCCCTAACTTGACCATATGTGAAGAATTGTCTGTTGGATCTAATACTCTTGAAGAGTTGCAACATTATTTGAAAACAAGATATTTTTTGGAGTGTAGGGGAGAAACGGCCTTTGACCCTGAAGGCCACATGAATTTTGTGAGGAAAATAATCCTCACTAAGGTTGGGATCACCCATGAAGTTGATTATGAGGAGGATGTGATAAGAAAATTCTCGAATCTCGAAGAAGTATTTAAAAGGAGAAGAAAATGGTAGATATTAAACAAATTAGAGGAAGAAAAGTGAAAGATAAACATTGATTTCTTGGGTTTTCATATAGATGAAACAAATCCCCTCAAGAGGATCAACTTAATGATTGATAATTTTGAGAAATTATATGGTAGATCAACAATAGAGATGGAGAAGCCCACCAAATTGCCTACCAAAAGACCAAGTGGAGTTCTAATCTCTGAGCCCCCTCTAGACACTACTTCAATGCAATATGCTTCTCCAGAATCACCTCCTGAGCAATCAAGGCCCAAGAGACAAAGGGTACAGGACCCAAATACCCTTGTATCATATGAGATAAGAAAAGAGGTTGGAGATATAGAGGAGATGGCCAATGTGCTAAGGCACTTAAATGATGATGTTGAAATCAATCAACAACTCCAAAAGCATGAAACTAAAGAACACAAGCCAAAGGCAAGGGTGTTGAACTTATCTTTTGGTTTTTGTCCTTGATGTCAAAATTATGTTTCAGATTGGCACCTTGTTGATTGATTATCATTTACATAGTTTACATTTAGTTGGTTGGCACTCTTGTTTATATTCTATCTTGGAATACTTGGTTTTGGCTTTGACATTGTGATGATGGTTTTGATGCTACTGATCTCTTGACTCCATGTACAGATTTCAAGGCATCTTGTTTATAGGATTATGATTCTATTTTCAGGTGGTATAATTCTAGTTTGACAGGTTTGACATTTTGAGCTATACGGTGCTAAGGTGATCTACAAGTTTATATGGTATTGGCATGATCAGATTTCCATGGTTACATGGCGTTGATAAGGTTTTGAACTACATAATAGTTGTGTTTCCATATAGGTAATAGTTGTGTTTCAGTTTATGTAAAATTTGTTAAATTAGTTTATGACACTGATTCACCCACCGCTCTCAGTGTCTTTTTCACTCCAACAATTGGTATCAGAGTGTAGGGTCCTCTGATAGGTCTATCCAACCTAGGATTGATTGTGGCTTTGGAGTCGGTTCAAAATGTCTCAAGCTCATGAAGGCACATCTATGACTAGAGCTCCATTATTTGATGGAACTGATTATGTATTCTCGAAAATCAGAATGGAGACTTATCTAAATTCTATTGATCTCGATGTGTGGAGCATAGTGTTAACTGGGTACACTGTACCAACTATATTGCCCACAACATCTGATGAGAAGAAAAAAATATGAAACTAATGCCAGAGCAAAACATGCTCTCTTGTGTGCATTGACTAAAGATGCCTTTATCAAAGTCATGCACTGTAGCTTTGCTAGGGATATTTGGATTAAACTTGAAACCATCTATCAAGGAAATGAAAAAGTTAAACAGTCAAAAGTCCTCACTCTAAAACATTAGTTTGAAGAAATAAAAATGAGGGATGATGAAAAAGTAGTTGATTACTTCTTGAGAGTTGATGAAATTGTCAATGCTATAAAAGGTCTGGGAGAAGAAGTAAAAGAATTTGATGTTGTAACTAAAGTCATTAGAACATTACCAACTAAATTTGAAGCTGAGTTCGCTACTCTAGAAGAAAAGAACACTTTGACCAGCTTACCCTAGACAGCCTACAAGGCACTCTATCTGCCTATGAAATGAGAATCAGTAAAAATAATTCCTCTGCAAAATAAACTGCCTTTAATACTGAAAGGAAAGAAAAAGATGAGGCTACTAAATCATAATTTCTTATTCTAAAGAATCCCACTTTGTTAGAAAGCTGAAAAAGGGGTCTGGAAGATATAAGGGAAAACTTCCCTTCAAATGTTTTAACTGTGGAAAAATAGGCCACTTTGCTACAAAGTGCCCCTATGGTGATCTGAATAGTGACAATGAGAAATTTAAAAAACTACCTAAGAAAAAGGCCTATAGACCTAAAAAAAAATTCAACTTCAAAAAGAAAAAGATTCTGTTCAGCAAAAATGAAATAGATACTGAATTTGAAGATTCTTTAGATAAAGAAGAAGAAAACCTATTCATGGCTGAAATCATTCAACAAGAAGATACTAATAGCAATGATGCTAAAGATGGCGAAGTTGATCTAGAAGTTGAACTGAAATGTGCATTGAAAGAGCTAAGAAATCTCAAAAAAAAAATGCTTGCTCAAGAACAAAATTATGCTCAAGAGCAACTCACAAATCAAGAAATAGTCTCCTTGAAGACTCAACTTGAAGAAGCCAAGAGAGTTGAAGATTGTCTTCATATTGGTTTAAATCATAAAGATCAAGAAATTCAAAAACTTGAACATGAAATTGTTGATCTTAGGAAGACCATTGAGAAGTATGAGAGTACTCTAAAATTGAATGACATGCTCAATAAGAAAAAATTGAACAAGGACAAAATAGGTATTGGGTTCATGAAGGGTGAATGTTCAAATGATAGTGCAAAGCATAATGATGTTGCTGCAAACAAATGTTCTGAATCTAATCATCCTAATTCTGATAAGAATCATGTTCATCCTTTTAGGAATAACATAACATCATTTAATTTCAACCCTTTCTTTTATGGGTACTATTTTTTCTAAAACAAATTTGGCCATAAAGTGAGCTTTTGCAGGTTTATGAATCCTAGAACACCTAATTTGCTCATAAGAAACACCCTAGTTTTGCTAGATAGATCAGATGCTTTAAATGCAATTCTATGGGTCAATCTGCTAAGCAGTGCAAAGCTGATCTACAACTTAAACAACAAAAAACCAAAAAGATTTGGAAACCTAAAAATTTGAAAAAAATAGAGCAAACTATGTTAGTTCAAATAGATTTTCATTCAAAGAAAAAGGACTTATGGGTCCTGGATAGTGGTTGTTCAAACCACATGACTGGTGACAAAGAAAAATTCACAAATCTTGAAGATTATGTAGGTGGATATGTGAAGTTTGGAGATAACTTTGGTATACAAATCAAAGGTAGAGGTTCACTTCTTCTGCATGAGGACACTCCTATCTACAATGTGTATTATGTAGAAGGTCTAAAGCATAATCTTCTAAGTGTCAGTCAAATCTATGATGGTGGCTATCATGTTTTGTTCGCTTCACAAGGATGTGAGATTAAAAATAAGCTTGGAAAGGCTATTGCTGCTAGAAGAAGGACTAAGGGAAACATTTACAATCTTCTTGACACATCTGGTAATGAAAATAATCAAGGTATGTGTTTAATGAGTCAAGTTGAAGAAATTTGGTTGTGGCACAAGAGACTAGGTCTCATTAACTTTGACAATATGGTTAGGATCAGAAAAAACTAGAATGTAAAAGGTCTGCCTATCTTAAGAAAACCTGAAAATGCAGTTTGTAAAGAATGTCTCAAAGGCAAGCAAAAAAAGGTAATCTTTAAATCTAAAGAACATTCTTCTACTAGGCCTCTGCAACTTGTTCATATAGATTTATGTGGTCCTACAAGGACTAGATCTATCAATGGTGAGAAATATTTCAAGTTATTTGTTGATGATTACTCTTGTATGGTATGGGTTACTTTTCTCAAGCATAAATCTAAAGCTTTTGAAAGTTTTAAAGTCTTTAGAAAGATGGTTGAAAGGGAGTCAGATTTAAAATTGAAATGTCTAAAATCTGAAAAAGATGGTGAATTCACCACGCAAGAATTCATTGACTATTGTGAAAGACATGGCATAAAAAGACAATATGTTGCTGCCAGAACACCTCAACAGAATGGGGTTGTCGAGAGAAAGAACACAACTGTAAAAGAGATAGCAAGGACTATGTTGGATGAAGCAAAACTGCCAAACATGTACTAGAAAGAAGTTTTTCATACAGTTGTTTACATCTTGAACAAAGTAAAAATCAGAGTGAAATCCAATTTCACTCCATATGAACTATGGTATGGTAAATCTGCCTCAATTAAATACTTCAGAATATTTGGCTTTAAGTGTTTTATCAAAAGAGATGATGATAATTTAGGCATCTTTCAATCTAAGTATGATGAACGTATCTTTTTAGGATACTCTACTCATAGAAAAGCCTATAAATGATTTAATAATAGGCTAAATAAGATTAATGAATCTATCAATGTCAAATTTGATGAAAATATGCTTTTAGATGCTGAACCTATGCAAGATGATGAGGAAGAAGAATTTTAACTTGAAATAAATTCAGAAGGCTTTGAAACAACAAAGCCTGAAGTAGAATCAACAAGTCATAAACTAGCTGAAGAAAATTCTAAAAATGCTGAAACAAGTCCTGAAAAATGTGTAAAAAAAATCCCTTCAAAATCTCTTGCTAGAAACCATCCTAAAAATTTGATTATCAGAGATAAATCTGCAGGAGTTCAAACAAGAAGAAGAACCGTTAACTCTAATGAAAAAGCTCACATAGCTGAGCTTAATGCTTTCTGTTTAATTACATAGTTTGAGCCCAAAAAATTTGATGAAGCTCTAACTGATGAATGTTGGCTTAATGCAATGCAGGAAGAAATTGATCAAATTGAGAAAAATCATACTTGGGAGTTAGTCCCAAGACAAGATGACAAAAATGTCATAGGGGGAAAATTGATATTCAGAAACAAACTGTTATGCCTTGCATAACCACCCCATCTTTTGACCAAGGTCAAAAGATGGGTCCCCCTCTTTGTTTTTGTCCTTATTTGTTTTTCAAACAAAGTATGGAGTCTTGTTTTGCCAACACTTTGTTTTTCTTTAATTTTTTATCGAAACCGGAATCGGAATTGAATCGGGTTCTAAAACTTCTTTCAAAACTCGTTTCGATTCCCATCCCGACTAGTTTTCTTTTAACCCTTTTTTTTTGTTTTGTCTTTGTCGAAGTCAAAACTGGAACGGAAGTTAAGTCAGTTTTTATTTGAAGTTTCAAAATCAAGTCTAGTTCCGCCTCCGCCTCCGCTTTTTGGTCTTTTGTTTTAGACTAAGTTTTTATGTTAAGTTTTCTTATTTTCGGTCTTTTGTTTAATTTTTGTGTTTGGTTTTGTTTTGTGCTTCGTTGATGGAACCGGACCCAGAACGGGAACTAAGTTGGGAAATTACCAAATTTTCCAAATCCGTTTTCATTTCTATTCTCCTCCCACCATTTCTTGGTCATTGACTTTTTACTGAAGTCACACCGCAGTGATGGGCCGGTTCTTCTGCAGATCCAACTCCACTCTACTGCATTTAATGCATTAATGACAGGTGCTAGGCATGCGTGAAACTCTGAGTTTTAGTTTAATTAGGGATTAACGCATAGTTATTATCACTATTCTTAAGAGATTGAAGAGTGAACTGGACTTGCAGTGAAGCTTTGTGCAAGTAGATCAATTGAAGGAGAGACAGTTGCTTGTGGATTTCTTCAGGGGGGTTGCCTATTTATTTGCATTCGAGGTAGGGTTTTCTATTCTCATTTTTTGCATTTATGTTTGTGTTTGATCGTTTTTTCTTTGGACTAGTTCATGTTTCTTTGTGTGTTTGCATGATTTTTCTTTGTTTGTTTGTTTGTTTGTAGTTCTAATCTTCGTTTTTTCTTTTATATCTAATTTCTTTGCTTTAGGGCACGGTCGCTTTCACGTTTTTGTCATGATCGCGTCATGCTGTTTTGGATTTTAATTGCGTAGATTAAAAATAGGGTTCTACAGTAAGATGGATTAAATTAGTGTTTTTATAGTGAGTTAGGGTTTAGTAAATGGTAGTTTTTACTTAGAATCATTTTGTGCATTCAATCTGGTTAAATTAGGAAGGGTTAAATTCGTGCCCTAGTTTTTATATCAGTTTGTGTTAAATTAGGGTTTAAATGCATTTTTGTGATGCCCTAAAGTATAGTCGCCCTTGGTCATATGGGGATGGTCTTATCATGATTGTATGTAGCCCCTTTTCGTTTGAAATTACTTGGTCTTTAGTTATGAAGTTATGCGTTAAATTATTAAAATCATTTATGACGTCATGGTTAACTTATGCAGAAGTGGGATCGGAATCAATCTAGAACTTTAAGATAATGTTTTCCAAAAGGTATCAATTCCATTTCCATCTCATCTCTGGCTCCACTTATAGTGATAAGCCTTCTTTTGAAATAGTGATAACCTAGTGGGAAGCGGAATCGGAACCAAAACAGAATATGAAAATAGAAAATCTTAAAGAAACCAAATCCGTTTCCATTTCGGTCCCGGTTCCGATCACTATCCTGGCTTCGATTCCGAACCCGCTTGTTATTATTGTAATATCAATATTGGTTTTGGCTCCAAGCCTGACAGTGTTTTAAAAGGAGCTATTTAGGATGTTTTCTGCCTGGTTCCGCCCCCGGTGCATATATAAAAGGGTATGATTTTAAAGCATATTTGGTGATGTTTTTACAAGGATCTAACTAGAGGTTTTTTTGCAGGGAAGCTAAAGAATGTCAGGAACATCAGGAGAAGTTGCCCAAAGGAACCGGCCTACAGGAACATCAAAGGCAGCAGTTAAGCCCAAGAAGTTAAAGCCTAAACAACTACCTTATACTTTAAGGTATAACCATAGGGGTCCTGCGGTCATAGTAAGCAAAGTGGAATCAAATTGGTCAGACATCACAGACACAAATCTGGGTGAATATAATTTTGAGGAGTTGTATGTTGATACATTCAATGAGGATGTGACACCTAGAGCTAAAAGAATAATGGATTCCGGTTTGGCTCATATCACCCTGTTTCCTCTATCAATCCAATGTCTGGAGTTAATCATGACAGCTACAAGGGCTTACAATCATAGCTACCCGACAATGCATGGATTCACAAGATAATGTGATCATTGATCTCACTCCTCAAATGTTTCAAACTATGTTTAGGGTCCTGGATCCAAATAACTTTGTGTAGTTAACTAAGGTGGATGCTCTAGAGAAGTATGGCAAATATAAAGAATCCAACAAGACCCACTTGAACAAAAGGTGGTTAAAAATAGAGAAGAAGTCTCTAACCAAGTTAGCAGACCAACCGAAGAGGGCAGATTTTCATAAAGAAGTATCAGATTTAATAATGTTGTTGTCTAGGGCTTTTGGAAAGAGAGATGCCTTTCATTTCAAGGAGTGGATGTTTCCCTTCATCCAGATAATCTTAAGTGGCACCCAACAATTTGATTGGTCGATGATTGTTTCAAATGCCATTCATGACCAATTGGTAAGGATAAGGGAAACTAAATGCTTCTTTAGACTTCTTACATTGTGTATGCAGCTGCAAGGGTAGGTATCTTCCCAGGGTTGAACAAAGTGGGGATAATAGGAGAGTTAGATGGACAAAATAAGGTGCGGGATCATTATGACCAGTTGTCTCTATAGGTTGTTGAGACTCATTTTAGAAGGGTTAATGATGCATTCATATATGTGATTATTAACCAACTCAATGGAGATGCAAGGTACAGACTGAGCCAAGAAGCTATGGCATTATCATTGAATGGGGATCTTGGTTATCCAATACCCCAAGTTCACATACTTCAGGCTAGCTGGATTTGAAGGTCATCCACATTTGCTGCCAAGATGTTGTAACAATAGGATAGTTTTAATGGAATTTGTATATCAACCTCTAGGGGTTAATGTCCGGTTCGAATTGAAGCACAAAACAAGATGTCATAAGCTCCCCATGCAATTGTGTGAATATAGTTGTCAACATCTAGTGGGAGAAAAGGTAGTGTGCAGTGAGTTGATACATCTAATACTAGGTTTGTATACAGCTCGGAGGTACTTTGACCCAAAGGGAAAGATGAATGCCTTGTTGTCTTCTATTTTTGAGAAACATTTCAATTTGTTGGAAGATTTTTGGAGTGACCGGTAGGATGAGTATGACCTTAGGAAGAAGAATTATGAAAGGTTGCCTGTGACACTCATGGTAGAGTTTGGAGTCAAGAATGACATTCCTGACACATTGGTGGATGATGGAATTGTATTAGATCCATCGTATGAAGCTTTAAACATTGGCACTAAGAGCTTCGATCTAGTGGATTGGGATAGTGAGGAGACAATTGATATAAAGCAGATAGGGAGAGCAGTTTTGGATAGAATTATTCAATAGGTGGTTCTAAGAACCAAAACTCCTCAAGGACCAGCTCCTAAAAAGGGGAAAGGATATAAAAGGATCAAAAGAAAGACACCTCCCAAGGAGCCCTTGGAATTCTTCCCTCCAGAAATTGAAGAAATTGAGCTTGAAGTAGTGGCTCAAGATGAAATAGAGACACAAGAAGGAGATGCTCAAGCGGCACAAGTGGCTTCAACATCTGCCTTAGGTGAATCCTCTGCTCAAGTCCCACTTGCAAAGCAACAAGGTGAAGAGGTGCAAAAAGGAACTCTTCATAATATAGCTGAATCCATGAAGGGAAAAGGGATAGAGGTAGAGATTCATGATGTTGGAACAAACTGGGATGAGACTATGTCAGAGAGGGATGTGCAAGAGAATATGCCTCTAGAAGAGGAGATTGAACAAATATTGACACCAGAGGATCAGTGGGTGCTATTTGAAGAAGCCAAAAAGGATGTTGATGAAAAATTTGTAGCAATAGAGAAATAGAAGGCAATTGATGCCAAGACACAAGCTGGTGCTTTGCTTTAGTGGCAATGGGTAGAGGCCAAACAAACAACTAATGAAAAGGAGAAACAACAGATGGAAAAGGAGCAAGAGCTCAAAATCAAGGAGGAGAATGATAAATTAGAATTGATACAAAAAATCCATGATCTTGAGGAAGAAAAGGCTGGACATCGAAGGGAGAAGGAAGTCCTTGTGGCTAAGTTGAAGCTTGCAGAAGAAGCTCATAAAGAGAAGGAGGAAGCGGAGAAATTGCAAAAGGAGAAGGATGTGGAGGAGTTAACCAAGAAGCTGCAAAAAGAGAAAGAAGATCCAGATAAGCTCAAGGCATTGGAAGAAGAGAAAAATAGGGAACAAGAAAAGAAAAGGTTGGAGGAAGAAAGAAACCAAGAATTGGAGAAAAGAAGAAGATAAGAAGGTACAAGAACAAAAGGATAGGGAAGAGGCTGAAAATCTTGTACAGATGCATGTGGTGCAAAAACAACAAGAGGAACCAAGGGTTGACTCTCAAATAAATGTGCAACCGCCCTCTACTACTACTATTTCTTCTTCTTCCACTACAATGACCACTACTCCAGGGGCTCCCACTTGGTTGAAGTTGGACCTTCAGAAGAGAATAGTGACACCTTCGCAGCCCCTCAATTGGGAGGACATGATGAAGGAGATTGAAGAGGAAAGGCCTAAGAAGAAGGCCAAGATCCTACACTCCACTAGGCTCACTGACAAGGGAGAAATTTTTGTTGAGTGTGCTATACCTATGATAGAGAAGTAAGTAGGAGACATGCAGTTAATGGATTATAAATTAAGCATTGTTAATTTGGGAAGGCCTACTAGGGATCAACAGATGAATCTAATTGATGTGGTAGCCTCGACAACCAAGTCAAGGATGTTAAAGGATAAGCAAAGGAAATATGAGCTTAAGGCTCAGTTAGATCAATTGCATACCTTTTTGAAAAGTGTATCTTCTTCAAGGTCACAACATGTTGCTACTATTGAGACCCCAGTTTTGTTAAGCAAACAGAAGGTAGATGATTTGATACAAGTCAGGGGCAAAGTAGAAGTGTTAGATAGGTGGGTTGAGAATTTGAATCAAGAGGTAGGTGAAATTTTGGTCAAAAGTTTTGAGGTTCACAAAGGGACAGAAGAGTTAATAGGGGAAATGCATCAATATGTTGGAACATTGGAGAAGCAAGAAGAGGAGTATAAAGAATATATTCAGAAATTAAAAGAAGTTAGTACATTGCCTAAGACTACTCTTCTAGAGCAGTCAATACTCGAAGAAGACAATAAAGATTTTGTGGAAAAGACTGCTTGTATAATTCAATTTAGATCAGATTTCTTATGTAAACATAGAAATGAAGTCCAAGATGTTGTTAAGGATCTAAGTGAACAATTTGAGGAGTTGGAGGCAGTCATCACTATCATAGTGGATTTCAATATGCTAACAAAGGAAGGCCTGCCTTTGAGCCAAATAAAAGAGAAATGGGGCAAAAGGTTTAAAGGAGTCATGCAGAAAGGAGATGATGGTGAAGATCTGTTGATAGATCGATTGATGGACATCAAAGAAGAGATAAAGGCTGCTAAGAGGGAGTTGATGAAGTTGAAGGATATGAGAGGGTTTGTTGCACAACAGGGTTGGAAAGAATTAAGTTCAAAGATAGTTGGGTTGATGGGTCCAAATTAGATATGTTACAACAAGTCTTCACCAGTTATGATGACTTTCTTGCAGAACCAACTTCACATGCATAAATCTCTTGCATGCATGGACTTTTCTCTTTTTTGCATGCAGGACTGGTAGTTTATGGCGCATGGATTTCTTCCTTTTTATCTTCTATTTTCTATTCTCCAGTTTAACTAAATGTTAATGTAAGAACTCAAGATCAAATTGATTTGAGTTTCCAAGAGAGCTTTAGTTCCTAGAAAGGTGGATCAGCTTAAAATAGAAAAGGGTTTCAAAATTTTATACATCTATAAATACCCTTGGGGATCATATTGTAAGGGTTAGCTGATAGAGAATAGAATTGGCCACCTGAGAGTAGGAGATAGAATTTTTCATAGTTGTTACAGAGATACATTATTACTTTATTTTTACAGTTGAATAAAATTACAGGTTTACACAATATGGTGTTAGAAATGTGTTTTACTTGATAAGGTTAATGAGTTATAATCTATCTATATGCCAGTGATTGTGCTGAAGCATGATTATTTCTTATGTGATGAAAGTCATTAAGAGAAGTCGGATTTAAGGATTATCTCATTAGATTATCAATGAATTGGGTTTATTGAAGTCTGTTGATCTATGATCTTGGCAATGAATGAATGTGTGTTCTTTTTAAATCTTTGAAATAGTTGTGATATGCGAATAGTGGTATTAAATTAAGCACCTTAGATGTATGCAATGGTATAGTTTATTCTATAAATTGTGTCATGCTTTGGTTTTCTTGATCTATTGGAAAACATTCATTGTTGAAGATATATGTCTGGATGCTAGATAAGTTTGGTTCATGTTTTTTGATTTGCCCTCTGATCTATCTTTTTCTTTTATTTGAAAACCCCTTTTATTTAAAACAATTCGGTAAAATGAGTCATTGCTTGCATTCTTTTATGACCAGCACATGCCCCTTGAATATTACAGTTGCATGAACCAATTGAGTGACATCAAACAGTTGAGAACCAACTACCAAGACCTTGGGAGTTAGGCTACTACATGTTGTCTTTCTTTTTTAGGAGAAATAGAATAGAAATATTTTGTTTACACGTTGTTTGTGTCATTTTCACCATCAACAGATCTGGAACTAGAAGGAGGCCCTGAAAGGACAAGCTGGATCGCATAGTGTCTTTCTCACCAGAGAAATACGAAAGGATTCTCAGATCCTCTACCAACCCTGAGCCATTACAAGAATTGCAAACCCCAGTTAGACCTAGACCCCATGCTCATAGGGTTTTGATACCTACATTGCCACCACCACTTACTCCACCTGGATTTCCATTAAATCCACATACACCACCACCAATCCAACCTACATCACCATTACTGGCTCGGCCAATATCACCACCATTGGTTAGGCCTGTGTCACCACCAACTCGACCTATATCACCACCACCTATTCAACAAATCCTACCCATGTCTTACTTTGTGAATAATCCCTCTCCACTAGGGACTATTCTAGGGGGAATCCATGATTTACCAAAGAACCCAGAGAAGTTTTTTCCTAAATATGTGCATGGAGAATCAAGAAGTGTTGAGGAGCATATACACGCATTTAAAGATGCTTGCACATGAGCTCAAGTTGCTCATCAAGACATGGTATGTAGATTGTTTCCTTACTGTTTAGGAGATATGGAATATAATTGGCATTTAAATCTGCCCCAGGGATCTATTCTGGGTTGGACGGATTTAGAAAATGGTATTATTAATCAATTTAGGGTTTATGTAGACCCTACCATATTGTATGAATAGTTTGCCACCATAAGAAAGGAACATCATGAACCACTGCCCTTTTTCAACACTAGGTTCCAAAGGATGTATTGTAGGCTACAAGAGCCTTACTTAGTGGCAGAGAATATGGCCATGCAGGCATATCTGAGAGTTGTTGATCCTTTGATTGGCTTATTCTTGCAAAGAACTTATCAACCTAATGAGATTAACTCTCTGTCTAAAATTTATCATCTAGCCATCAAATTGTAACAACAGATAAGTCTACAATCAAGAGATTTAGAAGCAGCTCTTACTACTATGAATTATCAGATCCTAACCCACCATTGTACAACACTGTCCCAGGGATGTCTTATTCCCAATATGGACCTGTGTCTGAGTTGCAAGCCCCACCTACTATGCCCTTCTTCGGAAATGGCATGCAAGGTTCCTCCCAACAACAATCACAACAACAACCTCAAAATCAACAACAAGCAGGAGGATCAACCCATGTCCATTTCCCATCAATAGTGCAGAGTGTGCAAAAGGAACAAACTGTTCAACTCACAAGTGAGTTAGAGACTCTCAAGAAGACTCTCTCTTAGATGTCAAATGACATGGCATAGCTTAGGAAAAACCCTCCCCACAACCAAAACCAAAATTATCAAAATCAGGGAAATTACTCCAATCAAAATGGGAATCAAAACACCAATAGGAGCTTCCAGAATCAGGACTCCTCTAACCAAAATTATCAAAATCAGAATAGAGGATATAATCAGAGGTTCAATAACAAAAATAGGCAGTGGAATACTGGACCTAACAATGGAGGAGTTCCACATAATTATCAATTAGGTGAGGAGAGATCACATACTGCTAATGTTGTTGATCTTAATTTTATGACTAATTGGTACAGGCTACATGATACTGCAACACATTCTGAGGTCAATTGCCCAGAAATGGAGAAAATTATGAAGATTGCACAGGCTGATTCCCATCCTCCAGTAGGAAATTCCAATCAGGATAATGGGCTAGTCAATACTGCTATGAATTATGAGACTATTGAAGAGAAGTACCAATTTCCCATGCAAGGAGATAATGAGCTAGAGGAAGATGTGTATGATGCTCAAGATTTTCAGTCCAAAGGAGGTCACTTTCTGATAAATCAGAATAAGGGCCCATTCACTACATTTGCACTCCCAAAAAACATGGTCCCACCAAACCAAAATGCAGATAATAATCCACCACCACCAAAGGGACCTTTTGACCTTTAGAATAGAGGCAATTCGCCTCCTTTTCCTAAATATCAGGTTAGGAATTATTCAGAATTTGACTTTATTGTAGAATTGCAGAGACAGAAGACATCCCTGTCATTCTTTGACATCATGAAGTGGTGCCCAGCTCAACAAGAGGTGGTATTAAAAGACTTGGAGGAGACAGATCACTTAAAGGGAAAAGGTAAAGTGACTCCAGCAAAGGAAACAAATGCAGTTATGTATAAAGGTAAGACTAGTACCCCACCTTTTCTTTTAAGTCTAAGGATTTTTGGAAAGAACTTGCACAATTGTTTATTGGATTCTAGAGCATCGGGTAATGTTATGCCCTTTTCAATATGCAAAAAGTTAGGATTAAGCCCTATCCCGACTAATAAGAAAGTGATCCAATTAGACAAAATAGAGGTCAATGTTGAAGGTGAATTAAAGAACATGCATGTACAGGTTGGATCAGATCCAAGGATCCAAACTTACATAGATATCCAGGTTGCTGATATCCCAGAAACATATGGTATGCTCCTAAGTCAGGAGCTAATGAAAATTATTGGAGGATATTTGTCCTTGGATTTCTCTCACATGTGGTTACCATGGAAGGGAGTACCAACACAGATAAGGATTGAGAGTGAACCAACGCTCAAACACATGATTACAGAATATGATGCTTCAAATGAAGTAGCATATTTTGAGACTGTGATAGGAGTTTACAAGCAAGAAGAAGTCCTTACTTTATCTGTAATCAGTCCTAAGGATGCTTTTCCCTTAGAACATAGTGACCCCATGATTTGCATCAACCAGCAGGTTCTAGTAAGAAAATTGCAACAAGATAGGATGGTTTTGGGAAAAGAAACTGATCTAAGTACTTTGTTGCTTCCGAATTGGTGTAGGATTCACTATCACAACCATTCGGAGTTAACATGTCAGTCATGACTAGATATTCTATGTCATGTGGATCAGCCTCAACAAAAAGGTCAAGAGGAGTCCAAGACTCCCATCAATGAGTTTTATTTCAAAGTTAAGGATGCTACCATTCTTACTCGGGTTAAATTTTCTCAAGAGGAAGGTTTCTCAGCAGTAGAGCAGGCTCTGGTTTTATGTTCTAAAATTCAAGAAGAGATTGAGGTATCTCAGTGCCTTTTCAAAACCCCTGTCCCAAATCCTCTATCAATTCCCAAGGTGTTGATGAAGGATGAATTAGATTTCAAATTAACTCAAGAAGTCATTCAGGAAGTGATTGTTGAACAAGCTAAAAACACAGAACAATCTTCAAGTGAGCCTTGCCCTAAGACAATTGCTGATGATCAGCAAAAGTCCGAGCCGCCACACATCTCAAGTAAGTCATGACCTGTTATCCCCAAAAGGAAAGAGCTCCCAGCAAAAGACCAATTGTGGACTCTTAAATTTGATGGTTCTAAATCTAAAGCAAGAAGTGGAGTAGGGATTGAACTAACTAATCCGAAAGGAAAGACTTATTTTGCTTCTTATAGATTGTAGTTTGGTTGCACAAACAATGTAGCAGAGTATGAAGCACTTGCTCGTGGTTTTTTTGTTTACTCATAAAAAGAGGGTTATTGCTCTCATGGTTATGGGAGATTCTGAGGTGATTGTGAAACAAGTGTGTAGCCAATATACATGCCATAACAAAAGGTTGGTTGCATATAGAAACATAGTTTGGAATTTAATTGAAGACTTTGATGCTTTTGGGATTACTCTGATCCCAAGGGAAGCTAATCAAATTGTAGATGCTCTTGTTGTTTCTGCTAGTACATTGGAGCCCATGCAAGACTCTAATCTTAAGAGGTTTTCAGTTGAGTTGATTTCAGTCCCAGCTGCTCCTGATAATGTCCGACACTTTCAGGTATTTAATGATGATCAGCATATATTGGGATTTTTGGAAAATTTTAATATTTTTGAAGGGCAAATAATAGATGAATCTGAAAGGGATCAGGGAGATTAGGATCTAGAAGATAATAGTCCATAAGGGATATTGGATTTAAAGAGAAATAACATCCCAAAAGGGATGACAGCATTGGAAAGGATATTTGACTTAGACCCACAAGCTTATCAAAGAGTGCCTATAGAGAGTGAAGTAGGGAAGTATGAATCTGTTAATTTAACTCACTCAGGCCCATAAAGGAATGTTCTTATAGGAAATACTTGTTCTCAAGATATTAAGGACAAGATAATCAAATTTTTGGAATAGAATATTGAAGCTATCTCTTGGAGTTATGATGACTTGAAAACCTTTGATACATCGGTGATCACACATACCATACCTCTCAAGCCAGAAGCCAATCCTTTTCGCCAAAATTAACACTCGATCAATGCTTTAATTGAGCCTCTAATCCAGAGAGAAGTACAAAAGCTTTTAGCTACTAGAATAATATTTCCGATTAGACATTCTACCTCGGTGGTGAATTTGGTTCCTGTGCGAAAAAAGAATGGTGAAATCAAACTATGTGTGGATTTCAGGAATCTAAACAAGGCCTCTGAAAAGGAAAATTATCCATTGCCTTCTCTTGATGAAGTATCGAAAAAGGTTAATGGATCCCAGATGATGTCATTCTTGGATGGTTATTTTGGATACAATCAGGTCCTTGTTAGTCATGAGGATAGGATGAAGACTGCTTTCACCACAAAATGGGGCACATTTGCCTACAGAAGGATGACTTTTGGTCTCATAAATGTAGGAGCTACTTTTGAAAGGGAAATGGATGTAGCTTTCAAATATCTAATAGGAAAGTGTATAATCATTTATGTTGATGATTTAACCATCTTCTCCAAGAATAGAGAAGATCGTGCTGCTGACCTGGAAAAGGTTCTAAAGAAATGTATAAGTTATGGTGTCTCTATTAATCCAAAGAAGTGTTTATTTGGAGTGTCTAAAGAGAAACTCTTGGGTCACATTATCTCAGAGGAGGGGATATCTATAGATCCTGATTGGGTAGAGGCCATCTTGAAGTTGACAAGGCCAGGTAGCAAGAAAGAAATGAGATCTTTCTTTGGGAGGATCAATTTTGTTAGGAAATTTATAACAGGGTTTGCAGAGATTGTCAAACCACTTAATGAAATGATGAAGAAAGATGCAAAAATTGAATGGAGTAATGAGGCTAAGTCTGATTTCTCACAGATTAAACAGTCTATATCTGAGGATCCTATTTTGATAAGCCCAGATTATTTAAAACCTTTTTACATTTATTCTTTTGCATCTCACCATTCATTGCAGCTGTCTTGACACAACGAAGAGGAGAGGGAGAGGAAAGGCCTATTTCTTTTATGATCTCTCCATTCAAGAATGCAAAAGTAAGATACCCACCACTAGAGAGGCAAGCCTTTGCATTGGTGCGAGCAGTAAAGAAGTTCAGGCATTACATACTTCGAAGTCAAGTAATGGCCATAGTTCCAGATCCAGTAGTGAAGTCTCTTCTGATGCAAAGTGAGTTAGGAGAATGAAGAGGAAAATGGATGGCCATTTTACAAAAATTTGACCTAGAAATTCACCTGATGAAACTTGTTCAAGGTCAAGGTTTTTCAAAAGCGATGGAAGAAGTAGACAAAAGCATTACCTATCAACAGTACACTGTCCAATCATTCACTAAGGATCCCTGGTATACAGATTTAGTTTTCTTCCTCCTCAATAATAGATGTCTAGAAGGAATGAATGCTACTTAGAGGAGAGCATTAAGGATGATAGGAAAAGCACCAGTGGTGCTGCTTTCTTTCTTGGTGATCGATTAGTGGCATGGCACAACAAAAAACAAGAATCTGTTTCACTCTCCATTGCTGAAGTAGAATATATTGTTGCCACCTCTTGTTGTACTCAAGTAATCTAGATGTCACAAACTCTATCTAACATGGGTATTGAAGTTCCTAAACCTATTTCTATTTTGTGTGATAGTACAAGTGCAATTAATATCTCCAAAAATCCTGTTATGCACTCTTGCACTAAACACATTGCTATTAAATATCACTTTCTTCATGAAAAGGTGTTGGATAATAAGGTTTATGTGCAATATGTTCCTACACAAGCACAGGTAGCTGACATCTTCACTAAGCCTTTGGCTAAAGAGGTATTTGAAAGACTTCGGTCTAGATTGGGAGTTGTCTCTCAATCTTTGCTCTCTTAATTCTCTATCTTGGTGTTAGGGAGAGCTTGTTAGCTCTCTTAGTAGCTTATTGCTGCTTCATATGTTTTTGTATTTGCTGCTCCATTGCTATATCTACAGCTATTTTTTGTTCAGCTTCTTGGCATTTAACTATTTTTTTTTCCTTTGTCCTTGTGACAAAAAGGGGGAGAACTATGAGCTCTTGGTTCTGGTTCAGTTTTTTGGTTTGATGGCTCATTTTTTGCCATCAAGGAAAAAGGGGGAGTTTGTTGAACTTCTCTTTTGGTTTTTGTCCTTGATGTCAAAAATATGTTTCAGATTGGCACCTCGGTGATTGATTATAAGTTGCACAATTTACATTCAATTGGTTGGAACTCTTGTTTATATTCTATCTTGGCATACTTGGTTTTGGCTTCGGCATTGTGATGATGGTTTTAATGGTACTGATCTCTTGACTCCATGTGCAGATTTCAAGGCATGTTGTTTATAGGATTATGATTCTATGTTCAAGTGGTATAATTCTAGTTTGACAGGTTTGAGATTTTGAGCTATATGGTGCTAAGGTGATCTATGTGTTTATATGGTATTGGCATGATCAGATTATGTGGTTACATGGCGTTGATAAGGTTTTGAACTACATCATAGTTGTGTTCCTCTTTTCAGCCTCATACAGGTAATGCTTATAAACACTTGGTTTTTGGAATCATAATTGGAGTTGGCATTTGGGAAATGATGCGTTGATATCAATTGGCATCTTCTTTTGGAAAAGGTATGAACATGGCAATATCATGGAAATATTTGTAATGCTCATTTGATGAATTATTTTTTGACTTACATTTATTTGCAAATGACTTTAAAGGGAGTCAGATGTTTTGGGTGTTAATATGGTTATCATGAAAATTCAATAAGGTGGACCTCTCTTAGCTTGGAATTGGAATTTATAACATAGCAAATGGCATTGAATAAAATTCTTATTTGAATCGGGTCTTATATTTGATATTTCATTAGGCCTTAAGGCCAATAGCAGGTATGAGGTATTAATTATTTAAAATCCACTATGAAAGTGGCATGGTTTTGAATTCTTGGTAACAATGATTGTTAAGGTAATCGACATTTGTTTTAAGTGGTCATAACAAATTATTAAAGACATAATTGTATCAGAATTTTTAATTGTTTGATCATTGAACATCGATTAAAGCTTACCATTGATGATGTTGATTGACGGTTTGTATGCATTCCGAAGGTAATGAGATTGTCTGCATGCATTGCATTGGCTTGTCCACAGAATTCATAATGCATTATGAGTTTTCTACTTATGTCTTCAATGCTTTCGGACTTCAAACTTTATCAAATCTTGAAAAGTCAATGATTGCTTTGCAAAGGAAAGATTAGGGAAATCTTATTGTGTTTCACAAGCATGTGGGTTTGGAACCCTAGCTTTGTCGCCACCATGGGTTTTGAGTCTCAACCATTACTCAATAATTTTTTGTCTTACTGCTACTCATTGACAGCGAATGGAGCTCTTTGTAAGATCCATGCCATGGTCAGTATCTTTGTTAGTTGTTTGTCTTTGGGTGAAGGCTCAAACTTGGAAGAAGTTTCTTGTTTTGCCATTCAGCTAGGTTGGTAAATTTCTCCATGACAAATTCTCTCGCACTCACTTCAGGTATTCATCTTATCATTTGAAATTTGAGGGACCGTTACTTCTCATGGCACAAAAAATAGAAGACAGTTGTTTGTTCTTTTCTAAAAAATGCTGAAATGGGGTTTATTTTTGTGGTTAGAAATACTTCATTTCAGTTACTCATGGTCTCAAATAGATACCCAAATAAATCATCATATCCTACTTGCTACTTCTTTAAGGGATTGTGTTTTAGTTGGTGGGTAATCATTCCTTTTGCAAAATATATCATTCTTTCTCTTGGTTTCAGTGGTAGTTGTTCTTGGGTGCACAAAAATGGGGTTTTGGTTACATTTTGTTGTAGCAGTATTCAAGGATATTTTAGATGGTGCATGGAATATATTGTTTAATTATTTTTTTAGATAGTATTGCCCGTGCAGGGTCCTTGAGTGGATAGGTTTTAGAGTATTCTTTCTCTAAATACATTTTTCCTTGACCATTCTATCAGAAACAATCCTCCATGATGAGTACTTCTCAAAATCACTATAATACCTGGCAAATAGATTCAACAGAAGTTGGGTACATTAAAAAATATCTCTTTTGTTTGAAATAAAAAAAAAAAACAGATAAGTTAATGGGTTGTAATTTTTGAAATGTAATAAAGATATATTTGTAAGAAGAAAAAAATAGAGATAGAGATAATCGTTTTTAGCACTATGAGAAATGACTGTGAAAACTAGTGAGAAAAACATAGTTATAGTATTGTCTTCATAGGAAGACATGTTCTATTTTTGAGCTTGAAAATCTGAAATATATGTTTAATATCAAGCTATCTCAAGATGAGATAATAGCTAGAATTCTGGAAGCTCATTCTTGAACTTTGAGGATTGTAGGTATTGTCTGTTAAGAGGCACTTGTGAGAAAATGGAGAAACCGAAAGATCCTTTGTATCATTGTATTTTCTATAAACTGAAAAGGGGTTGGTGCCCCTTGAAATTGGTGTTTCAAAATGAGGGATTGGTGCTCCTTGAGTTGGTGCTCAGAAATAAGCCTATAAGGCATTGCCAAAAGTGGTTTTTAAAATATAAGCCTAGAAAGGCAGCAGTTCAAGAGTGGTTTTTCTACCGCAGGAGGGTTTTCCACTCGGCATATCTTGTGTCTCTTTGCTTATCTGTGGTTCCACTGATTCATTGTGTGAATTCTTTGTTATGCTAAGTTTCACTATTATACTTCTCATTACAGTTATATGTGATTGCATTCTATATATAGATGGGTTAATCATTGATAAATGAGAGGATAAATCTACTTTGTTTCAGTTTATGTAAAATTTGTTAAATCAGTTTATGACACTGATTCACCTCTCAGTGTCTTTTTCACTCCAACAAAGGGTGGAAATATATGCACAGGGTGAGAAGGAGATGCATGATGATGAAATAATTATTGTAGCCCTCAGATTCATGGAGGATGATGAATTTATCAACACCCCAGAATTCAAAGACTTTTGGATTAAAATGAAATTGAAAGAGTTTGAGGAAACAGTTGAGATAAACAAGATGGGTGTTGGGGAATCTCAGCATGATCAAATTGTGGCCCAAAATTTCAATGAATTGAGGATAAATGATGTTGATATTAGTCCACAAGAAGCTAGGTAAATGGTGTTGAAAACCAATATCTTGCTTATACTTGGGATGGATTCGAAAAGGATGTTCCTGCTTGATTAGGTACGAGAAATCAGTAAGACCCCATGTTAATGGTTGAGTTTTATTTAGAAGAAGGTATGAGTGAGACAAGATATAATCCAAGAATTGAGACCTTATCCATTTGGGCTAAGAAAAAAAATACAGAGAAGCCAAAATTGTTGGACATTGTGCAAGAAATGAGAGGGAGTGCAATGGTCAAGACCCTCAAAGATACATTGGCGTTAGAATTAGCTACCATGACTATGCATTTTGCTATGTTCACCCGAGCAACTATCAAGAGTTTGGAGAATAAACTTGCAGAATATGAGAAATTACAAACATATATGAATGATGAAGTGAATAGGTTGTTTATAGAAAATGTGAAGCTAAAGAAGCAACTAAAAAAGGTAGGCCCTTCTCAAAGTGCTGAAATGGTAGTGTACCATTCCTCGGCCCAAAAGATTGATGTTGTTTCCATTGGTCAAATAGAGGCCATGAAGCAATAAATAGAAAGCTTAAAGAAGTGCAATGAGGAGACCAAAAAGGAAGTAAGGAAACAAATCTATGGTGCATTAGAAAAATTCTTTGAGCACAAAATTAAGATGGTGATAGACAAGGCATATAACGTGCACAAATTTTATGGTTCCTTGTCCCAAGCATTAGATTGGATGAAAGCCCATGCTCTCATTTTGGATCCTTTGTTTAAGAAATGGTAACCCATCCATCATGCATTGAGCACATTATGGAAGGTCTTACATATAACTATGGACGCACCTACAACTTTAAATCCCATAGAGAGGATGGTGAAACTAGTGATTGATGAGTCCTAGTATGTGTTAGGGGAGAGCCAGAAGACCACTACAAGAATATAATCTTTCCATACAATAAAATAGTGGTTTGTGCCTAGGATGCTTGGAGAAGATGATTAGTTAAAATATTTCACTAGTTGGAAAAGTGAGTTCAAACAAGTAGTCCCAAAATGCATTGCTTGTTTACAACAAGATCATCATATAAATGTGCATAGTTTTAATTTTATGTTGGACGAGATGATTGCGCTAGATTCTGGATACTCAAAGTTCATTGCAGAGACTAGAGGATTGTTAGAAAATAGATGGAGAAGTCACCTTTCCAACATATCAAATATATAGGAATATAAATGGCCTAATGACTATATGGTGTTCAAATGGGAGAAGACATATTTGGCTCCCCTAGAAGAATAGGCCTAGTGTCAAAAATTATGAAGTACCAAGCATTGAAAATGCTATCATGGAGAGAGGACCTTTCTAGGTCATAATGATCACAGGTACCTTATGATGACTAACATACTTTGGTGTCTTGTGAGTGCTCTGGACTTCAAAATTTGATGATTTCTCTTCATTTCTTATCTTTCATTACTTTTATGTAACCACATATAAATAACAATAATTAAGACCTTTGATTTAGGTAACTAAAAAGACATTTTTTGAAATGAAATGGTCTGAAGCTTGTCACTTCCCTTATCTATCTATAAAAGGGAAACCAATACCAAATCAAAAAATCACTAGTAGTGTCATCCCAATTTTATTGCATATTTATTATAATATGGTAAAAATTGAATTATTGAAAGAAATTCAATTTAATATTTAATCGAGATTCTGGAATATTCAAAAATTGAATAAAAGAAGTTGACTAATGTTGACTTTGCAAACTTTTGAAAATTATTTTTTATATGTTACCAAGAATTGAACATTACTGATCAATTTGCAAGTGCAAGTGTGTGCAGTTGCAAGGTGACAAGATGAAGGACGAGAACGAGGTTGAAGTAGGATTGTTTAGCCAAATCGAATGGTAAGCCAATTGAAATTTGGTTGCACACACCACAAATGGAATAACGATTTGTATTTGAATTGAATTGTATATATGAGAGAACGTAATTTCCTGACTTGAAGTGTTTTAGTGTTTGAAACTAATGGCTTACATATTTAAAAATTTGGCTACTTAAACTCTATGTTTGAGCAAAGCAAAAGTGAGCATTGTAAGAATGATTTAAAAGAATAATAGATTTCATTATGTGTAAATTTATTAAATCTTCCTTATATATATAAATGTTCGAATTTGAATTTAAATTTCTTTATTGTAAGAAATAGTGTATGAAATTTACAAGCCATTCCAAAACAAGTAACTTCTATAAGAATGCATATATAAATATATATATGTATACATATATATGTATACATATATATGTGTGTATGTAAATCGAACACATATATACATATATCCATATATATATAAATATATATACATTATTCAAATGCATGGTAAATATGAATGAAATCATAATTAAATACATATATATATATATATATACATACATATACATATAAAGGTATACATATTCAATTTATATAGAATTAAAATTTATAACCGATATATTCTAAAATTGGTTTGTCTGAAATGAAGAAGATATCATAGAAGGAAAATCCACTAAGAATGTGGATTGTCACCAAATTAATGACAATAATATAAATTCAGAGGTAGCTAGCAGTGGTATGGTAGTAAAGCCATCTCCAGAAAAGCATGCAAAACAATGTATTGTATCTATCATTTTTGGTATGATATAGCCGCTTGAAAAAGAAGAGAAGGAGGTGACCAATTGGGGGAAAATTTGAAAGGAAAAGAAGGGGTCAAACTAAAAGCCAGGTAAAAACTAAGGAAGAACGACATCATAGTTCGATTTGGGAGGTAATTCGATCTCTATATTCTTGCATAGAATTAGCATTATTTCTATTATCGAATGTTGCTAGAAGTTTGTTCTTCATTTTGTTCAAGAGTATTCATGGAATCATGAGAAAAGAGGTCACTTTTCTATATGTTAAATGGCATGAAGCCAAATGAATTGAGTAGTTATATGTATATAGTTTCCACCACATGCAGAGCGCATGGCCTACAGTCTGCGTAGTGGGGAAACCGACATAGTTTAGAGCCTTCATGGCTATTGTACAGATCTAGGTCAAGACTTGAGAGCCTCCAATGGCTTGGCCTTCACCTTTTTGTTGTATGAAAATGCTTTGCCTTATGTAGGCTATCAGAAATTATTTTGATATACTATATGTGTTTGTAAATATGTTCCTTGAGGAGGATCGATTCGATCCTGTGGGAAGGGTATGCATTCTCTGCATTTCATTTGTATTTTTTCTAAGCTTATTATTGATGGGTCAAAGATTTTAATAGGGCTTGAACAAAGCTCTTAGAGCCTTGGATATGTGAATATTTCCTTTAAATGGGTAGTCGACCTTGTTTAGTAAGAATGGTGGAAAGGTTTTTCCTATGATAGAAGAAATGTCGAGCCATGTTGGGTTCAATCTTATTATCGATGGCTAACCCTTGAATGTATAAAAATATAGACAAAATTTTGCATGTATAATATTGCAGCATGCATGGTAAAAATAGTAAGCCCTCATGTGCAATTTCAAATATATCTTTGATGCTTAGGAAGAAGATACCCGACCATAGAGATTGGTTGATCCTAAGTAACCGTAGTTGTTTTGTTGCAACCTGAAAAAGGCATTATCAATTATTGAACTTAAAGCTTCTATGCTTTCTTAGAATGGAATATTTGCTCAAGAAACACATTGATAGACATGTTGAACTTGGTTTCTTCATATCATTTAAGTCACTCATTGTATTTCCAATTATGAAAGTGTTCAAGATCTAGATAATAGACATTTTGTCCTTATGATTAAAACTGGGCTATTTGACTTGTTTAATTTTAGTTCATAATATAAACTAGTTTTGTATTAAGCAATGAACTTTTACTCGTAAAGTGATCATTTGGCATGTAAATAGCTTGAGGAAAACAAATAGAGTAAACGACAACATTTGACTTTAAATGTAACTATTTAGTTTGAAACCAAAATGTGTTGATGTAAATAGTATATTATTTTGCAAACAACTCTATTTTGTTAAAAAGTTATCCTTATAACTAGAAATAGTATTTTTTATAACTGTTTAGTAGGAAACGGTGCATGTTCTATTTAAACAATGAATGTACATATGTGAACAGCTTGCATTATAATTGTTTAGTAGGAAAAAAAATTTCTTCTATTCAAACAATGAATGTACATATGAAAATAGCTAGCTTTGCAACTATTTAGTAGGAAATAGTATTTGTTTTTCTTAAACAATGAATCTTCATATGTGAACAGTTGGTTTCATAACTGTTAGTAGGAAATGATATTTATTTTGTTCAAACAATGAATTTTCTTCTGTAAACATCAATGTTAGAAGAACACAGTAGTGAGAATGCTATGATAGTATGTGTGAAACTGGTAGCATAGGCTTGTTTCATTTTCTTTATTTTGACAAAGAAACGTCAATTAGAATACTATTTAAAGATTGCAATCTGAATTAAAGATTGCAATCTAAATTAATGATTATTTCATAATGTATGCACAAAATTCAACATTAGTAGGCACATATATGTGTATGCACATAGAATTCATCTATGTACATACACATACTTGTGGCATACTTTCTTTTGTTTTTAGTACATTTTTAAAAGGAAAATACTTAATATGTTAAGTAGAAAATAATCATAAGAATGATATGACTGATTGTTGAAATACTCTATAAATCATAGTATCTAATTTTTGTTTAGAATATAGATTAGTATTTTGTTTCTTCTTTTGAAGACATTTATGAAAGAATATTTTAAATACTTGAATAGAACAATGATACCTTAGTTGACTAGAGAGTTGGTGCACCTATGGGTAGTTGTTGCTAGAGGGTAGATAGTTGTTGTAGTAGGAAGTTACCTTCTAGGACAGGTTCCAAAATGGAGTTTGAAGAGTATAGGTTTGCTTTACCAAAACCTATCTGTTGTTGTTGTTGCAACACACTTATTATGCTTGGCCAAGCAATATAGTTCATTATGTATGTATGAATGAACTCTATGATTTCACTCTCTGCCATTCGTAGCATAGATAGATTACACTTTTTTTTCTAATTTGTAGATAGAAATTGCATGTTGATGTATGGGCACGCACCAAATTCCACCTTGCAGGTTGTTCTCTTGCTAAAATTTTCCTGCAGGGTCGGGCATTCTTCAAATTGGAAGAATACCAGGGAAGCGTAAGCTTCATGATTGGGTGATAAAGCGCTTCAACCATGTTCTCATCCACCAGTGGAGGTGAGCGTCAAAGAGGAACCTTAGTTGTTCACAAGACTATTTAGTCTAAGATGTATCTTCACTACAACAAATCCATGTGATTAGCTACCTTTTTTGCTCCATTTTTTTCTTCCACTCACTGTTTTAATGTATTTTTCTCCAATTTTTTGAAAAAGTCAAGTCTATTTATCGGGCTGGTACCATTTTTGGTGTTCTTTGCACCGATCAAGACAAGTAGGCTCTAAATTAGGCACTAATTATCGCCAAATTTAGCACCAAATTTAGCGTCGGGTGTAGAATCGGGTTTAGCGTCGAGTTTAGCATCGTATTTAGCGCCAGATTTAGCGCTGGATTTAGCACCGGATTTAGACAGTGGCATATCAATAAGAGATATTAACTTGTCTCATCGACATCGAAAACCAAAATCAAAGGAACATAAGATCTAATGTCGATGAGACATTGAGATATCGGTAAGACACATAATATTGTCTCATCGACACTCTTCAAGTAATGATCAAAAGCATACACCGCTATACCGCCAAGAAGATGAGAAACATATGCGGTAGAGTGGTATACACCACAACCCCGCTACTAGAAGGCTTCTACGAGGTGGAGGTATACCGCGCTACTGCCAAATAGTTACAATCCTCTCATGGTATAGCGGTATATACCGCACTACCACTAGGTAGTAAGAAATCTCCTGCAATATGGTGGTATTAGGTAGTCCGATTTAGCATTGAATTTAGTACCAGATTTAGACAGTGGCATATTGGTAAGAGATATTAACTTGTCTCATCGACACCCACAACCAACATTAGAGGAACATAAGATCTAATGTCGATGAGACATTAAGATATTGGTAAGAAAAATAAGATTGTCTCATCGACACTCTTCAAGTAATGATCAAAAGAATACACTGCTATACCGTCGGGAAGGTGAGCAACATATGTGGTAGAGTGGTATACATTGCAACCCCGCTACTAGATGGCTTTCATGGGGTGGCGGTATGCTGCGCTACCGCCAAATAGTCAAAATTCTCTTGCGGTATGGTGGTATACACCACACTACCACTAGGCAGTAAGAAATCTCCTACGGTATGGCGGTATTAGGCAGTCCGATTTAGCATCGAATTTAGCACCAGATTTAGATAGTGGCATATCGGTAAGAGATATTAACTTGTCTCATCGACACTGGCAACCAACATCAGAGGAACATAAGATCTAATGTCAATGAGACATTGAGATATTAGTAAGACAAATAAGATTTTCTCATCAACACTCTTCATGTAATGATCAAAAGCATACACCGCTATATCATTGGGAAGGTGAACAACATATGCGATAGAGTGGCATACACCACAACCCCGCTACTAGAAGGCTTTTGTGGGTTGGCAGTATATCGTGCTACCACCAGATAGTCAGAATCCACTCGTGGTATGGTGGTATACACCACACTACTACTAGGTAGTAAGAAATCTCCCACGTATGGCGGTATACCGTGCTACCACAGCTCTCTCACAATCATCCAGCGGTATAGAGGTAAAAACATGAACTTAACACTTATGAATTTAATAGATAATAGTAATTTTTTATTATAAAATATATGTATTTTTTTTTCTAAATTTGTTTGAATATTAAAAGATTTAATGATTAAACATATTTGAGTTTTTTCACATCAATATTTTTTCTGCCATGATGAGTTAGAACAAAATACCCAAGCCCTAATTTTTAACTCTCATTTTCACTTGCTTTTTTTGAGCTCCCTTGACCTGCACATGCCGTCATCATTATAGTTTGAAACCTCGAGCTTTCTAAAGGAGTATCTATCAATTTTCTCACTGATTTTGAGATTTTTCTTCACAGAAATTTCTCTTGAGGCTGAATCAGGTAAATATTTCATGGTTCATCATTTGTTTCCACTTATCTGAATGTGTTTTCAAAGACATTCCTTCTTGAATTCTCATGCATTTTTCTCTTTCTTTACTCTGTCGATGCCTTGCTTGTCTTGACGCTGACATCAAAACACTTCTGGAGCTCGCATTTCTTCGAACAACTAGAAGTTTAGTAAGTTTCTATGCGCCATTTCCTTGTATCTTACCTCCATTTTCTGTCAAAATAAGCTCGATTTGGACTCAACAGATACGAATGAATGGGTGTTTTATTTCTACCATGCATCCTTATTTTGTAACCCTTCTATCTTGGCTCGGCTTCTCTGGACTTAGCTCACTAACAAAAGAAATGAAACAAATCATACTCTTCATATTTGGTTTGATCAAACAATGAAATATTTTTTTATTTCTTCATTTTTTCTCTTTCCTGGTGATAGCTTGGTCATGGCCTCTCTAGAATATTTTTTCTATTTTCAAAAAGAACAGAGTGTAAAATTTTCTTTATTATATTTTTGAGCCTCCTTCATGGCTCCATGATTATGGTTGTGGGCTCTATTCAACGGCATTTTGGGTTTGTCTTTGATCTGGGGATTTTTGAAAACCCATGACTCCTATTGCAGATACGAGCTCTCAGAAAAATGAGTGCAAGCCTTTTGGCATGATCTTTCACTTCTCAAAAAGAAAAATAAATCCTTCCACATTTGGGGCTCGGCCCAAAAGCCCTAAACCATGGGTTTGTAATATTCTATGCATATCCTTCTCCTTTCTTGCAAGTATTTTGTATTTTCATTTTTCAGAACCCGCTTCACAAGATAATTGCACTGTTTTTCTGTATGTTCATTTTCTTTGAACAAGACAAAAATGGAGATGATTGATGGAGAGCATGGTGAGATTCAAAGGTCTTCAAAGACACAAAAAAATAATTTTGTAAGATCACTTGTGTAAGCCTCTAAGAAGCTTCTCAGGCTACTAATTTGTAATTAGTTTGCAAGGGATTGTTTTCTCTTTCTTTGCAAATTTCCTATTTTATAGGGAGTTATGGTTTGTTTCTTTCTAATCACAAGGTGCATTTCAGTGAACTTGACCATTCTGAATTATTTAAATGTAGACACCATATGGTCAATGTTGAATTCTATTGCTTCTCCAAGGCACTTTGACTTCTTCCTTAGATAGTGAGATTTCCTCAGGACATGAGTGTGGTTATCATTACTCTAAACACTCATTTCAGCATGAAGAATGCATCAATGTGTAGTAGAGTTTGTCTCTGATTATGAATTTTTTAGATTGTTACATATAGTCATGGTCAGATTCTCATGATAGATTTCTTTGTGACAGGTATGTATTTGAGAACCAAATTGAGTTTATCAAGGAATCGGTACTTGAAGGAGAACAGGTACTTTAACAAATTATCTCATATGTTGATGTTTTGAATTGTATATTAGATATCTTCTTTTGATTTAAATAGTAATAAGATATATGTTTCTTTCTTTGGTTGATTGGAATAAACTTTAGAGAACAAATGGAAAATGTTTTAGAGTTTTATATGTATTTTTATAAGACTTTTTAACTTTACAGCATAGATTATGTATTATTCACTTTTGATTTTTTCTTAATTTGCTCATTATTGATGTTTTATCCTAAATCAAGCTGAGGGTGATGATTTTGAAAAGGATTCTAGGGAAAAAACAATGTCACACAAACTCTAGGTGGGATGCATTTTCTTAATGTCTAAAATGAGTGTAGCATTTAGCTATAGAAGGCATTAGAAATAATTTTGCACCATAAACTATTTAATGTACATATATCATATGAATCAACTACTTTTAATTTTCATTTTACTCCACTGAAATTCAATAAATCCTCATTTGCAATCATTAAGCCACTAGAAGGAACACTATTTCCTTTTATTTTATTCCTGACATAGAAGCAACTAAAATTTTTCATGCTATTTTCAAAATTGTTGGTTTTTTGATGCTAGCTTAACTTTTCTTGCAATGGTTGTATAGGATGAAAATGATAGCCATATCAAATTCCTTTTTCCCAAGTCCTACTCTCTCAAGGTTAACAATCTCAATCTCACTAATAGTGATTCTAAGAAAGGTAATTCCACCAACACTACCAAATAGTTTATCATAGGAACAATAAAAGAAGACGCTTTGAAAGAAACTCCATGAAAACCAAGCTCTCTAAATGGTATATCAAACTCTAGTTCAAAATCTTTCAGATGAGGTTGCTCCCATAGCTCTGTTACTTGCTTGAAAAATCTTTGAAACTCTGCTTTGATTTTATTTTTCTTGTCCCTCTCTTGTTGTTCTTCCTAAATTTCATCAGGATCATACATTGACCTTCTTGCCCCTCCTAAAGTTTGGACCACATCCATTACCTCCACATAAAACTGGACATCCTTGGTCTTCTTGGTTCACACCATGATATGGTTATGCAAATGAAAATGAAGCAAAGTAATCATCTCATTCTCCATTGGTTGGAAGAATGCATGCTTAATGTTTTGATACATGATATCAGCTCTCTCTTCTTCTCTCATGGTTGATTATCAAAATCCTTTATGGTGGGCCTCCAAAGTTCCAGTCATCTTTCTTCCTCTTCCACCAAATGCTGGTATATTTTACTAACGTTTATTAGAATTGTTACATGTTTTACATCATTGGAATGACATATTAGCTGTAACGTTTTTGAAATTTTATTATGGTATGTGCACTTTGATATGATGTAATATGATTATGGTTTTGTTTCACATGTTGTAATATTAGATATATAATAGAAAAATAAATTATTGCATGAAATAAATAATAACTTTTCATTTTAAATGATTTTGTTTTGCAGAAAATGGGTCTTCCAGAAGATCAAGATGATCCTCAGGATATAGATCCAAAATATATTGGTTTTGGTACAAATCACATGGCAGAGGATGATGATGATGTAGATACAAAAGACATCGAGGCCGATGACGATGATGATGACGATGATGATGATCATGATGGTGATGATGATGATGAGGCGGTTGCTAGTAGTAGCCAATGACATTCATTATCATATAGACTGTATCATGGATCATTGTTGATGTATCGTTATGATGCCTCTTTTCATGGTTACTATAATACGTATCATTTTCATGGCTTGCAGTACCATATTATTGAGTTGTATCATTTTGACTTATATCATTTGGACATGTATCATTTTGACTTGTATCATTTTGAGCTATATAATTTATCATTTTTACTTATATCATTTGTACATGTATCATTTTGACTTATCTTGACTATTGGACATGTATCATTTTGACATGTTATTAATCTAGTGGCATATTTGACTCACTTGTTTTAATCACTTGTTTTGATCTACTTATATAGATATTTGAATCACTTTTTTTAATTATAAATGATGATCATGTTATAATAATTATCTTTTTATTTAATCATATGTGTTATTTAAGAGGCATGATATATTTAACTAATTAAATGAAATAAAACATATTAAATTAATAAATGGAAGCAAAACACTTGAAGCATTTTTAGAAGAAAAAAAGGAAGCAACAATGGAAGCCAAACTAGAAGCAATATTGGAAGCAAAACTTGGCGTTATCTAGGAAGAAAAAATAGAAGCAATTCAGGTAGCAAACAAAGAAGTAATAATGGAAGCAATTTTAGAAGCAACAAAAGATGCAATAATAGAAGCCATATTAGAAGCAACAAAAGATGCAAAAATGAAAGCAAAGATAGATGCAAGAAGTGACATTATATCGGAAGAAAAATTGGAAGCAAAACTAGAAGTAAAATTGGAAGCAAAATTGGAAGAAAAACTGGAAGCGAAATTGGAAGCAAAACCAAAAGAAAACCTGGAAGCGAAACTGGAAGCAAAACCAGAAGCAAACTTGGAAGCAAAACTGGAAGCAAACGTGGAAGCAACACAAGAAGCAAAACCAAAAGAAAAATTGGAAGCCAAACTAGAAGCAACAAAAGTCGATGCTAAACCTGGCGCTAAATCTAGCACCAAAGTGAGCATACTAGTTTGTGTCGAGTTTTGCACCAACAGAAGTGCCCAATTCATGAAATCAAATACACTAAAATTTGGCTCTATTTTAGGAGCTAATTGCCTATTTTGTTGTAGTGCTTGATGTAATACATTCATGTATTTGATGCAATGTGTACATTGTAATGATTTTGTGGCCTTAGGAGCCAAGTCAATCTTGATATTGTAATTTGACTTTTGAGGTGAATATAAGAATCTTTGACTCCTTTTAAATGGACATGTGTAGCTACGATTGACTTTAGCCACTAGTTATGTCTTTTTAATTTGTAGTATATTCATGTGTCATTTACAATAATATTAATTAAGTAATAATTTTGAATGGGATATTACAAGTAGTGGGATAATTTTTTGAAGAGAAAAGACTTCTGATACATATTGTAAAATCATTTTGAAGCAGATCAATGGAGAAGAAGTTATAATTTGGTGGCTAAAATTTTGGTTTCAATTGTTTGTTGATGTTATTGAATATGATTGTATGACTATCTCTGTAAGAGTTGATGATGAACTCGAGCATCTAGGATCACCTTCAAAACTAAGATTAACCTTCTACATGAGAGCAGCAAGAGGATGAAATACTAGAATATGGTGCAATAAAAAATTGATGATATTATCACACTCAAAATGATACAATATGCATCAACACTCCCTTGAACTGACTAAGCTGATATGAGCTCATCTAGACTAGATAGGAGGGAGAGGTGACTGTTGAATATATAGCATAATATGGGCATATAATTCCAAGAGGGGTAATAACTCCCAAATAACCAAATTAGGTGGGAGTTATGCCTACTTGGAAAATACCAAACATGTGGCATAACTTACTCAAAAGGAGACAAGAGAGGTTTTGTGAGGTGGCATAAAATGCCAAAAGAGGGTGTGAGACTCAACCACCCAAGTGTGGGTGAGAGTGACACATGTAATTGATGGATTATGCCATCTGTCCTCACATAAACCATGTCTCACATAACCTAAGTATAATTAATAATTTGTAGGAAAAATAATATTAAAAAACCTACACTAACACCCCCCTTAAGCATAGCTTAGGTAGGTGAAAGGATGAAACAATGTAAAGATGGGTCCCAGGTACAAGGCCATGTTAGGTACCCATGTACAATGATGAAACCTCTCAAAACATGAGAAAGAGAAAACTTGTAGGACAAAACTCCCCCCCAAGAGAGAAGAAGAAGAGAGACCATATAGTCCCCTAATGTAGGATCTCCTGCATTGTTGGTGAATGCTAGATACAAGAAGTTGAAGATGATCCAAGATCGCCAAACAATATTCCTCCCCTTCGAAAGAAATAAAACCAAGGATGCATGCAGGACATCTTCCCATTCCTAAAAGGAATATGAAGGAAGAATGATGAAAATATTTGAAGTCTCTAAACTTTGCTCAAGTGTCCCCATGTCGATGTCGAAAGTTGTCACCATCAAATTAGGTGTTCTAGGCCACACTGTAGAAGATGAAAATCTAGGACCTAGTGGAGATGGATGTAGAACAAAATCTAAAGACAAAGATATCTTCTCTAAAGACAAAGGCACCTCCTCCAAATGTTGCTCAATACTAGCCACAGTCATGTCAAACTGTGAGGAATGATCGTGTGGGTAGAGAACAAAAGGGTTAAAAGGTTTCCCCTCAACATCTAAATAAGATGAAGAAACTTCATCAAAGAGAAGATGTATGCACTCAATTGTGTCCTCCAATTCTACAAGATAGGACTCACAAAACAAACTTGAAATTTCTATCAAGTATGCATCCCAAGTAAGTGTGTTTGGAAGACAATGAATGCCATGCTGCACTGAATCAATAGAAGCCATGGATGTAGTAATAATAGTATCATCAAGAACAACAGGTGATGTAGGATATGAAGTCTTGGCACATGTCTCTTGAACCTCAGTTGAAATAATACCAAGATTCACTTGACCATACTGAATCTCCTCAAAAAAATTCACACTAGATGCCTGAGTGTGTACATCAGCCAAATGAACATCAAAGGAAAAATGTGAGGTGTATACTCGAGATTGATGATCTACCTCCCCAACTGCAACAATATGTCTACTATGCAAATCCTAAATAATAACAAAATTTGGTGTGAACTCAACACTCTTTCCTTCCCCACCATATGTGATTTGATAGATAGAAAGGATATTTTTTGACAATGAAGGAACACAAAGAACATCATTGAATGATCCTTTGTCTATGTCAATAGATCCTTTCCCACAAACACGCACATATGTGTTGTTATCCATCAAGATTTTTGGTGATGAACAAGTTTCAAATGAAGAGAACATACTTTATGATGAAGCCATGTGATGTGAAGCTCTAGAATCAAGGATCCATCTCCCTGACTCAGAATCTGCAACTGCAACAAGTGATTTCCCCTTTTGTTTCTCTGACTTTGGTTTAGAAGAAGATGATGAATCCTTTGACATAGTTGAAGGAAAATTGATTTTATTCTTTGCTAAAATATTATCCAACTCATCAATTTTTTTTAAATAACATTGATGTTCATTGTGCCTAGATTTCTTGAAATATGCATATGTGGGCTTCTCCTTCTTAGATGATTCCCCTTTTGAGGAAGAGGATTCAAATTCTTTTTGTGGCTTGTTCTTTTTCTTCTTTTGTTTCTGATCAGGATGCCTTGATTCTTTCTGCACCTTAGGCTCAGTAGCCACCAGTTCTTGTGACTTGGAAACCTTGATGAGACCCATTTGAATCAAGTTTGCTTCCTCTTGGATTAGATGATTTGAAAATGCATCAAATGTCGGCACAACATATGCAATTCCCATAGAGATCCTATTGGTGTGAAAGCCAGAAAAAAACACAGAATACTCAAGACCAAGCTTGGATAACACATTCAAAATCAACTATAAATCCTCCTTATCAATCTTGCAATCCTTTAGTTGTGTTCTTAGTTGCTTAATCTTGGAAATATATTCTTGGATGTGGTCAAAAATTTTTGGATCAAGATTCATCAAATCATTATCAATCTGATAACCTCTAATATTATCAGTTTTTCCATACAAATTTTCAAGAGTCTCCCAAGCCTCCTTAGGTGTCTTGTGTGATTCAAGATGAAATTGCAAATCAAAAGAGACTAGTGAACAAATGTAACCAAGAGATCTCTCACGATTGATCTCCCATTTTTCCTTAGCATCAACATCAGTAGGTTTAGGGATAGATTCTTTTCCATAACCTATGCAACCTTTTTCCCTTAGATAATTTCATATTGATTTTTTCCATGATTCACAATTATATGGAGTTAGGAGTTCAATTTGAGATTTCCTCATTGTACTAACACACAACAAAAGAAATGAAAGAAATCAAAACACCACAAGATCATCCCCCCCAAATTCACTCAATCGATGATCCCCCCCAGAAAAATATAATGGTGGCACTTTATAATTAGTGTGTTTACAATTCTGGAGTTGTTACCAAAGTTTTACAATGTCCAATATTGGACCCAAATATTGAAAGTACAATTTAATCTCATAATCAGAACTTCAAAATAGCACCACTATGTAATGCTTGAAAAATATCAACTTTCAAAAAAAGAATCACCTCAATTTGAGGTTGTATGTGAAAGTTACAATCATTTGAAGTTCAGAAAATGAGAACTGTCCTTTAGATTTGTTGAAAAAACTGATTTTATAGAAAATATAGGTCACTTGAGAAAAACCTGATTCCACCACTGTGGATCCTATGAAATTCTACCCCAAATCCAAAAACAATTCTCACAAAACAGAGCCTGAATGACTAAGTTAGAGGCCTTTGAAGTTTGATTGTCAAATAAAAAATGCAAATGGGGCAAGGGGTGAAAATTTGCAAAAAGAGTCCCTTTGCCAAATTTGGCGAACTACTACTAAATTTGGTGCTCTGCCAAATTTGTCTTGATGCTGCCAACTTTAGTGTAACCACCAAATGTGAAGTCCCTAGTTAGATTTAGAAACCTGCCAAAAATAGCGAACAGCCACTAAATATGGCGAAAATGCTAAAAATGTTGCTAACTGTAGCTGGACCACCAAATTCTTGGATCAAAGACCAAGGTGTGTAGAGCCATATAGTAGGCAGATTTTGGAGTTTGAAATTTTTGAATTTTTAAAAACAATAAAAATATATATATTACGGGGGGTCAAACCACCCCAAGCCCCTTTAATATGGGGTCCGCAACATTTATAGGGCTACGTGGGTTCCCACGTGGGTACCAAGGTCATTATGCCCTAGTACAGGGGTCAACAAGCCTTGGTACCTGTGTACATTAAAATTTTGTTTTTTTTTTTTTTTTTGATAAAACTTTACAAATATAAAGAAAGTTTTTTTTTATAATAGAAAAAAATTGCAAAAAAATTACCCGATGGATGATTCAAGGGGAGATTTTTTTTTTCTGCAACCTGACCATATGGATTCCATACTAATGGTAAGGAATATTTTGGTCAAAGATTCTTTATGCCCTTCAAAATCGGTCAAAATATTCCAGGAGCCAAAATATGGAGTATTTTATATCAAAATTCATCCGCGAAGCCTTCTAGACTCAAATGGAGAAGGGGCTTGCAGATCTAAATGCTCTGATACCATGTAAGAGTTGTTGATGAACTTGAGCATCTAGGATCACCTGCAAAATTGAGATTAACCTTCTACACAAGAGCAACAAGAGGATGAAATGTTGGAATATGGTGCAATAAAAAAATGATGATATTATCACACTCAAAATGATACAATATGCATCAACACTCCGTTGAACTAACCGAGCTGATATGAGATCATCTGGACTAGATAGGAGGGAGAGGAGAGTGTTGAATATATAGCATAATATGGGCATATAATTTCAAGAGGGAGCAAAAATCCCAAATAACCAAATTAGGTGGGAGTTATGTCTACCTGGAAAATGCCAAACATGTGGCATAACTTACTTAGAAGGAGACAAGAGAGGTTTTATGAGGTGGCATAAAATTCCAAAAAAGACTGTGAGACTCAACCACTCAAGTGTGGGTGAGAGCGACACATGTAATTGATGGATTACACCACGTGTCCTCACATAAACCATGTCTCACATAACCTAAGTATGCTTAATAATGTGTAGGAAAAATAATATTAAAAAACCTACATTAACAGTCTTCAATTTGATTTTTATTTGTTATTCAAATCAAGTGTATCAGGTATGTGTTTGGTTTGTTAGGGCACATTTAATTTTTTTGTGTTATTTATACATTATTATTTATTTGGACGTCAAGAAATGAGGGAAAAGACTTTAAGGGGCAAATTAGATGATAGTGATCATAATGCTAAAATTTCAATGAGAGATTATAAGTGCTTTCGTAGAGAAAATGTGGCCAAGGATAATGAATATTTATCGCATATTGGTTTGACAAATAGGAAAGTTGTAAATCCACTAAGTACTATATTATTTGATTAATAGTGTTTAATGAAATTTTAGAGGCAAGATATTGATGTATATAAGACATAATATGATTTTTTTTGGTTTTACAGGCAAGAAAAAGAGTGCAAAGAAAATGCAGAGAAAAAACAAAAGGAAAGAAAAGATAAAGTGTCACCAACTCATAGAATCCAACGCAATTGTGATTCAACAAATGAATTTGGTGAAAAGAATAGTTGTGATGATGTGCAGCCTAATATAGCACATGGTGATGTGTAGCTTGATATAGCACATGGTGATGTGCAGCTTGATATAGCACATGGTGATGTGCAACCTAATATATCACATGGTGATGTGCATTGTTGTGATGATCTCTTAGCACAAAGTCTAAGATAGATTATTGAAAAACATGAGAGCAAAGGAATAGTACATCTGCGGATGATTTATTCAAGATTAAAAGATGTGTTTGAAGTGAAATCTATGGAGATCGGTACTGATCTACCTACTCATGCCACACCTGATGTGGCCAAGGAGCATGAAGTTTTGGTTAATCAAAGTAATGAAGAGAGGCCGCTTACATCTAGTGTGCCTTAGAGTGCACTTGTTGCATCTACAAATTTTGATTGAACTAGTGGATCAACCAAAAATATTGGTAGTGGTTTAATAGAAGATGTATGCTTTTGTCAAAAGACAAAGATTGAGTCAAGTTTTGTAGAGATCTACACAGAGGAATGCAAAAGAAATAAAATTAGAAGGCAAGAAGCCATTCTTGGTTGAGGTATTGAGAGATGGTGAGCCCATTGCACCAAATGTTGGGTAAAAGCACAAAGTTGTGTCACACTTTCAGCCAACTTATTAGCACAATTGAATTTGAGTATTTCTAACTAAAAATCAATTTTGATCAAACATATGATCTAGTAGGATTCATTCTACCTAAGTTAGATACTTCCACAATTTTTTCAACTAAAATTGTTGGCTAAAAATATATGGAGCACCACTTTGAGTCCAATTTATCAAAAAAAAAAATTATTTGAAAAACTTGAAGTTTTAATAACTCCTACTAATATAAATATCATTTTTCAAAAAATATAAAAATACCCTTTTGTAGATCCATAAGTGTAGTTTTCAAAAATATATTTATTTTAATAGTTTAATTATTATTTATATTTTATTTTTTATGTTTACTAAAAGTAGGTTATCAACAAAAAAATATTAGGTTCATTACCATGCCAAGGAAAAATACTAAAAATTATTAAAAAAAATTGAAAAAAATATGATGCACTAGATAAAAGAATCTATTTCAAGATGGTATAATTTTATTTTCATTTTAGATAAATATTTAATATGAAAGTTGACGTCCCATGGAAACAACTGTTTTTTTATTCATGCACATTTTAATATTTATTTAAAAATATATATTTATCAAAATTGGAAAAAAATATATCCATGCACTAAAGTTTCAAGTTATAAATACACACAAAAAATTTGAAAGAAAAAAAAAATTACTATAAAAAGTTTGACATCCCATGCAACTTCATTTTTCAGCATTTTATTAACAACTAAATTATAGTGTTAATTTATTAAAAACTAGTTTAAAATAATTTAATTTTTTTTTTTTAAATATAAACATAAAATATACTAAAAAATACATATTTTACTAGTTTACATCATTTCAAAATTCAAAACATATATGCCACTTTTTAGTGACTCAAGTTTAAAAGTTGGATCAGTGTTGGCCATTTCCTTTATAAAGTGTGACACAACTTTGTTCTTTTACCCTGCTACAAGGTGGGCCTCCGAGTTGGGTGTAAGATGTAGGGTCCATTTGAATATTTGCAAATCAAATTTTGCAGAACAAGATCCATGAAGTGTGGAAAATTTTATACCAAAAATGGAAGATGCTTTTGAGACTACTGGTGGAAAAATCTCTAGAAAACATTACAATCAAAAGATGAGACTTTTGATGAACAATTTTAGATACAATTACAGAAAAAAAACCATGGAGGGAAAAGAGAGGTTAGACTCCACTCTATCTCCCAAACAGTGGGAGACATTGAAAGAAATTATACATTTGTAATAATATTTGACAAAGAGTAACAAAGGTGAGAGAGCAAGAGATAATGTGAGGGTTGGATATACATTTGGTTGAGGCAGGTTGCAAGCCAAATTGGAAAAATTTGGATTAAGTGTATGGATTTTTGGTTCAATTTACGTTGTGTTAATTATTTCAATTTTTTATTGAACTGACTATATGTTGAAATTGACATTGTCTTTTAGGTGGAAAACAATAATAGAGAATCGGGTGCAGAAGATATTTTCAATTATATGGTAGTACTAGATCCTAGTAAATCTTAGAGTAGGATGAAGTGGAAATCTAGTTCATCAATAGAGATTTCACAACCATATATTAGACACTTGGTAAGAGCCTCTCTAGATCATGTCAACTCAAATGAAGGGTACCAACATGTAATTAGTTGCATATACGGTCTCACTAAGAAAGTTTCATAGTTGGTTGCCTCCGTTAAGCCTATAGTTTCTGAATGGAATGAGCATAATTTCATGCATTCAGATGAGGTAAGAGACTCTATTGATCTCATTTCTTCTTTTTTGGAAATTTTGTATACAAATTCCTCTTAATATGTAGATTGAAATATGAGTGTAAGAGAATCCAACCCAGTATCTTTATTGTTGGAGTGATCTAGAAAATGTTTTTTTGGACAAATTTATAGCTTGCATTCTTTACTTGACTATTGAATGGTTTGTATATTTTTTTACATGATGGTTAAATCACATGTAGAGAAATTTTATCAAAGCAACACGAAAACAAAAATGCCTTGATGTCAACAAAGTTGTCGATATTGATAGTGATCATGATGAACTGGATAATAATGTCCAACACAGTCATAGTTGTATTGAAGTTGAGGTAATATAATAGTTGTCAGTTATATGTCCTAATTGTTTGTCATTATTCATGCTTAAAATATTCTTTTGGACAGAAATTTATAGCTTTTTCATTCTTTAAGTTGTAAGTCAATTTGTCCCAATGTTTTTTCATTCTTCTTTTGGACAAAAAATTATAGTTTTTGCATTCTTTACGTTGTAATTTAATATGTCCCAATGTTTTGTCATTCTTCATGTTTAAAATATTCTTTTGGACAAAAATATATAGCTTTTGCATTCTTTACTTGACTTATATTATTTTTTTCTTGATTATTAAATCACATGCAAAGTAATTATATGAAAGTAGAACAAAAAGAAAAAGGCCATGTCAATAGAGCTCTTTGCAAAGCTACACAACTTCATGTCAATGTTGATAGTAATTATGTTGAACTCGATGAACATGTGCATGATATTCATAGTAGTAGTGGTGTTGAGCTTGAGGTGAGTGCTATGAAACCACATGTAAGTAAGTACTATTCAAGTAAGTAATGGTTGTTTTATTACATAAATAAGGGTAATCATTACCTATGTGATAGAAGCTGGTTAGAATAGTAGTGAAGTGTAATTAGCTAGTATACATAGTTTATGGAAAAAAGGGAGAACATATAACTTACATATAGACACCTTATGTATCTAACATCCATTTTGTATCAAATACCGAGAATTTAATTTTTGTTTAATATGTCAGGTGCATGGTTTCGGGTTTCCTATCTTCATTTTTTAGTTTCTTATAAATATTTATTGAATGCTTATATGTCTATTATCGAATGTTTTATATCTCAATATAATGTGTATTTTTTTTGTTTTTGTAGAAATGTATTGATAAAATACAAGGGGATAAATTTGGGGTGTTAGATCCATTTAATGGTGTTGTTGTGGGCATTGGGCAAATTCACTCACTATCTATTATACATGGAGTCAATTTGAAAAGAACAAGAGATGCAAATGTAAATATTTTAAAGGTAACAAGTAACATACCCCTTGCTTATGAAGATAAAATAAATGGAGTTGTTCGTCTGAAAGAGAAAGAAGGAACCTTCACACGGTGACCACTAAAATATTTACAAACATTGATAGTTTTGATGTTTATCATGTACTAGTTGTTAAACAACTTGGCCCACTACTTTATGTGGTAGTTTGAATGTGTTGTTTAGAGATCTTTATCATGGTGTATTTGTAAGAGTTGGAAACCCTTAGAATTTGACATTTTTTAATATATGTATATATATGAACATCTTACAGTTCATCAAAATTGCATTATATTTTTTATTGCAAATTACATTTTTTCTTATCATGATGTTGAATCAATCTCTTAACTTCTAGCATGTTGTAGCTTGTTGGTATATGTAATATTTTTACTTTCTTTTATGTTTTAATTCAAGTTTAATAATATGTTTATTTATGCATTATACAATTTATTGTATTTAATAAATTATTCATATCATACAAACAAAAATTTACTACTAAATTAGTAGTAAATATAATGATTATGCAATTAATAAATAATGTATCAATATATTACCAGTTGACAAAAAAACAATTAAATAACCTACCAAATGATGACAATTAAAAATTAAAATGACTAAATTTACTACAAATTAATGGAAATCGGTTAATTAAAATAACTAAATATACCACTAATTGACATTAATTAATAATTAAATTAACTAAATATACTACCAATTGATAGAAATTAGTGAATAAATATGAGTAAATATATGACCAATTGACTATAAACTAATGACTAAATATACTACCAAATTGATCAATCAAAACATCCAATAAATGACTAAAACTGGTTTAGTCATAAATTTGGTCATGTAATAAATGACTAACAATAAACTACTATTGGTCACGTGACCAAGCTTAGTCATTTATATGCAATTTTTAGTAGTTTTTTAATCATTTATTGCTATTTTTCTACTAGTCTTAAGGGTTGAGGGTTGAGGGATTAAGGTCAATGGTTGAGGGTTTAGGGTTTAAGGTATAGAATTAAGGGATTAGGGTTGAGGGTCCAATGTATAGGGTAGAGGTTTTACATATGAGGGTTGAGTGATTAAGGGTTTAAGGTATAGGGTTGAGGGTTTGATGTATAGAGTAGAGGTTTGAGGGTTGAGGGTTAATAGTTGATGGGATTAAGGGTTTAAGGGTTGAGGGTTGAGGGGTGAGGGATTAAGGGTTTAAGCGTTGAGGGATTAATATATTAAGGGTTTAGAGTATAGGATCAAGGAATTAGGGTTGAGGGTTTAATGTATAGGGTAGATGGTTGAGAGTTTAAGGGTTTAAGGGTTGAGGGTATAGGGTTGAGGGATTAGGGTTAAGGGTATAATGTATAGGGTAGAGGGTTTATAATTGAGGGTTGATGGATGAAGGATTGAGAGTTTAGAGATTAAGAGTTTAAGGTATAAGGTCAAGGGATTAGGGTTGAGGTTTGAGGGTAGAGGGTTTAAGGGTTTAAGGGTTAAGGGTATAAGGTTTAAGGATTGAAGATTAAGGGATGAAGGGATTAAAGGTTGAGGGTTGAGGATTTAAGGTATAGGGTTGAGGGTTTAAAGGTTTATGGTTTAGGGTTTAAGGGTTGATGGATGAGGGATTAGGGTTTAATGGTTTAGGGTTTAAGGATTAAGGGTTAAGGGTTTAAGGGTTGATGGTTGAGGGATTAAGGGTTTAATGTATAAGGTTAAGTGATTATGGTCGAGGTTTTAATTTATAGGGTAGAGGGTTGAGGGTTAAGGGTTGAGGGTTGAGGTTATAAGGTTGAAGGGTTGAGGGTTGAGGGTTTAGGGTTTAACAATTGAGGGTCGACAAATTAGGGTTGAGGGTTTAAGGATTGAGGGTTGAGGGTTTAGAATTGATATTTTAATGGATAAGGGTTTAATTGTTGAGGGTTTAAGGGTTGAGGGTTGATGGTTTAATGGTTGAGGATTTAGCATTTAAGGGATTAGGGTTTAGGGGTTTAGGGTTTAGGGTTTAAGGGATCAGGGATGAGGGACTTGAGTTTGGGGGATTAGGTTTGAGTGTATAATGTATAGGGTTTACATTTTAGGGTTGAGGGTTAAAGGAATTAAAGTTTTAAAGTATAGGGTTGATGGATTATAGTTGAGGGTTTAATGTATAGGGTAGAGGTTTGAGGGTATTAGATATAGGGTTTAAGGGTTGAGGGTTTACGGTTTGAGGGTTTAGGGGGATTATGGTTGAGGGTATAAGGGTTGAGGGTTGAGGGTTGAGGGTTTAAGGGATAAGGTTTTATCGGTTTAGGGTTTAAGGGTTGAGGGTTTAGGGTTTAGGGTTGAGGGTTTATGGTTTAATGGATTAGGGATTAGGGGTTGAGGGTTTATGGTTTAAGGGATTAGGGATGAGGGATTAGGGGTTGATGGATTAGTGTTGAGTGTATAATGTATAGGGTAGAGGGATTAGGGTTGAGTGTATAATGTATAGGGTAGAGGGTTTATAGTTGAGGGTTGAGGGGTTAAGGTTTTAAGGGTTGAGAGATTAAGGGTTGAATGTTGAAGGATTAATGGTTTAAGGTATAGGGTTGAGGGTTTAATGTATAGGGTACCTAGAGGTTTGAGGGTTGAGGGTATAGGGTTTAAGGGATTAGGATTAAGGGATTAGGGGTTGAGGATTTAAGGGTTGAGGGTATAATGTATAGGGTAGAGGGTTTATACTTGATGGTTGAGGGTTGAGGGATTAAGGGTTTAAGGGTTGAGGGTTGAGAGGATAAGGGTTTAAGGTGTAGGTTTAAGGGATTATGTTTGAGGGTTTAATGTATAGGGTACAAGGTTGAGGATATATGGTTTAAGGGTTGAGGGTTGGGGGATTAGGGTTGAGGGTTGAGGGTTGAGGGTTTAAGGGATACGGGTTTAAGGGTTGAGAGTTGAGGGTTGAGGGTTGAAGGGTTGAGGGATTAGGGGTTGAGGGTTTAGGACTTAAGGGATTAAGGATTAGTGGTTGAGGGTTTAGGGTTTAAGGGGTTAGGGTTGAGGGATTAGGGGTTGAGGGATTAGGTTTGAGTGTATAATGTATAGGGTTAAGGGTTGAGGGATTAAAGGTTTAAGGGATTATGGTTGAGGGTTTAATATATAGGGTAAAGGGTTGAGGGTTGAGGGTTGAGGGTTTAAGGGATTAAGGTTGATAGATTAGGAGTTGAGGGTTTAAGGGTTGAGGGTATAAATTATAGGGTAGATGGTTTATAGTTGAGGGTTTACGGTTGAGAGATTAAGGGTTTAAGGTATAGGTTTGAGGGATTATGGTTGAGGGTTTAATGTATAGGGTAGAGGGTTGAGGGTATAAGGTTTAAGGGTTGTGGGTTGTGGGTTTAAGGGTTGAGTGTTGAGGGATTAGGGTTGAGGGTTTATGGTTTATGGTTTAAGGGATAAGGGTTTAAGGTTTGAGGGCTTAAGGGTTGTTGGTTGAGGGTTTAAGTGTTTATGGGTTGAGTGTTTAAGGGTTTAAGGGTTTAGGGTATAGGGTTTAAGGTTTAAGGTTTAATTGTTGAGGGTTTAGGGTTGAGGGTTAAGGGATTAGGGTTTAAGGGTTTAAGGGTTTAAGGGTTTAGGGTTAACGGAATAGGTTAGAGGGTTGAGGTTGTAGGGAGTAGGGAATAGTTCTTAGGTATAGGGTATTGTGTTTAGGGTTTTGGATTTAAGATATAGGGTTGAGGGTTAATGTGCATGCTTGAGCGTATAGGGAATTATATTGAAAATTCATATCACACACAAAATGAGACATACATATCACTTAGAACATGTCATAATTGGTCAAATAATGGTCTCATTTATGTACCACAACCCACCCCTCTATTGACACATGATAAGATTTAGAAAACCTTTACAAAATCACTTTTTTAAAATGTGAGCATGCTTTGGAAAAGATGAAATATGGCCATTTTAAGAGAAAGCCAAAATGTGATCATGTTATAATGCAAGAACATTATAACATGAGAACGTTATAAGATGAGAACATTATAACATGAGCACGTTATACTTTGAGTGTGTTATAATGTGAACACATTTTTTCTTGCTCTAAAAATGGTTAAAAAGGTAGGAAAATCATGATCCAGGCCCACATGCTCTATTATTCTCTTGCTTCTATGTGTGATCTGACAAAAAATTCTTCTTCATGCCCTTGTGGAAAGAACATGAAATTTTTACATATTCCACCACCTTTGCATCAAATTTCCACCACTTTTTTTTGGTTTTCCAGCTTAGGGACGAGGAAATAATAGAATTTTTACATCAAATTTGATTAGAGGAACTCAAATTTTCATGTTTGTATTGTTGCAATGTTAATTATGATTGAATTGTTATAGCTTAACATTATACATTGGTTAATTCTATAGTTTTTTAATTCTATTATAATTATATAGAATTGAACATTGAAAAGGAAGCAAATTTGTGAAAATCTCAAATTGTTAAGGAGTTTAATGCAAGAAGAAAAAAATACCACATAATTAGGTATTTTCTCCAATTGAATATCCAATTTTAAGGTATGTCAAGTCTTTATACACATTCTTTACATTTTCCTTCATTCTCTTATGTTACTTTATCACTTATTATCATACATGCTTAATACAATACATTGATTTTGGGATTAGATTTTGCTAAGTATTCAAAATTATGAGTGCTCAACATACATAGCCTTAATCAAATGCATTAGATTTCGCTAAGGGATTAGATTAGATTTTTTTTAAATGCATATTCCATGTATCCTATGAAATTTGAAGTGCTTTATGCTCCATTTGTAATTTTCCATGCTTATTTTGAAATCATGTCACACACTTCAATTTTGTCAAACTTATGGGGTTCACTTAAAGTTCAAAATAAAACTAATAATTGGAAACTTATTTTCAAAACCCTCTATGGATGGGAAACAATTTCAACTTCACCCCAAACTAGAAAATTTCACTTATAGATGACAAATAGTCCAAATAAAAATGCTATTTAAGGTTTGATATGAAATGTGTAGCCAACTTAACACCCTTTTAGTTTTATATAAAATTACACTCAAATCTGAGTAGTCAATACTCACAAGCATCAAATAAAAATGTTGATAGGATTGGAAATAAGTGAATAAATCCTCAAATACCAACAAATATAATAAAATGAGGCCCTAGGGTATTGAAATTACATGTATCTGAATTAGAGACCAATTTATCACCTTAAAAATGTCTTTAATTGATTTTCTACTTGTTGGAGCTTAAATTGAATGATATGCATATTTTTAGACCTACAATATTCAAGTTTTGTTTGGAAACAAAAAATGTATATTTTCCATATGTTGTAGGAATCTTGTATGGTGACTATCTAACAATTTTGGTGGCTAGATATGAAATGAAAAATGCCACTAAGGTTGCACAGTGCCCCATAATTGCTTAGATTTGATTTTGTACTACCTTACGATGATAGGAACCAATAATAAGAGATAGAAGATGGTAGCAATGAAGTCCTGAAAGGATAGATCTGAAGGATGAACAATTGAAAATGTTGGTAAATATCCAAAAATGCCTCTAAGCAAAAATAAATTTGGATTAAACTTTCCCAAACTGAAGTCAAACTCTCCTCCAAGGATGGTGCACCCAATTGAATTTGAAGGTTCCTTAGTCATTTTAGGGTCAATATTAGTATTCTCAATATTTGTATTAGTAGGATGTGTTAAATCAATATAATGAGAAACTTACACATCATACGAAATAGATTTGATAAATAGAGCCACAATGCAACATGACATTGGGAACCATTAAAAAACCTACTAATGGATCTTATAGTATTAGCAAAAATGTTTCATACTTGGGGTTACCCTACATCAAAATAAAAGCATTCACTGAGTGTGACAACCAAGCCCCCAGACATTGTGGCCCAAGCTGCCAAAGCCATATAAATACACGGCATGAATAGTGGACCTAGATAGACTTTTTTTCCTAGTCCTCTATAGTCTTTCCTAATTATGCCTTTATATTTGGAACTTTTTTTAGCTTATTTTCCTTGAGAACCTCATTTTTCAAAGATAATGCACTTTTTTTATTTTTTGTCAAACTTTATCAATGTCGACACCTCTTATACTGGTTTGATGGTTTGATCAATGTCCTTCTATTTGTTACCCTCTTCATGCCCTTTTTTTCCCCTCATCATGCCTCTTTTGGACTGTCATATATTATGTGTATTGTAATTTAATAAAAAATTCCATATTTGTGTAAGTTATTTATTTACTCTATAGTAATATGGTGGAACTAATATATATCTCTTTTTCATGCTATAGATAAAATTATTCATGCCGAGGAAATGATCAAGGATCGAACCAACACACAAAGAGCAAGAAGCTAAGAATTCAAAGAAAAAAGAACATATAAGGTAACATCATGAGAAGAGGAAATTGGACATGATAGAAGAAGACATGCCAATTGAAGAGGGACATGAACCATCAATGAGAGATATCATTTTGGTAGCACAAAGTGAATGAATGAAAAACCTTCATGCAATGAGAGATTTAAATATCGTAGTTGGAGACACATCCTCTACCACAATTCAAGATGAAGGGACACCATCTACAACATCTCAAGTTGAAATTACATCATAACTCACATGTGAAAGAGGTACACCATCTTTCCCATCTCAAATTCAAGGTATGTCATCTATTCCATCTTCGATCGAAGATATGCCACCTATCCCATCTCATTTATATATCAATGAAACTCCTAATGTTGAGGAAATTTTACCTTTGAGAACACCTCCTAGAATTTTGTGTAGAAATCCCAAGTATTTAATTGATATTGATAAAATTGTTTTGTAGTTGATGAAAGATACAATTCCAAAATGTACTTGTAGAAGATATTCCCATAATATTTGGAGTGTTCTTTAAGAAATTAAATGAGACCGGAAGATGTCAACTATTTGTTGAAATGATGATAAATCTAAAGTATAGGTCCATTAGGAAGATTCTTGGGTTGAGAACATTGGAGGGTTCAAGTGACAAATCTATTGTGAAAAATCTAATGAGTGCATATGAGAGTGTTGGTAACACCTCACATATAAAATATAGTAATGTCACACAACATGTCATTACATCAACAATAGTAAGTAATCAAACAAAGGAATCTCATCTCATTATAAAGACAAGTCAAGTATTGAGAATAAATAGAAAAACTTTAACAAGAGTCATTGGAAGGTGCCAAAGAATTGAGGAAACCAATAACAATGAATTATGGGCATTCTCGGGGAGACTCCAACGAAAAGATAAACCAATTGTTGAAGCATTGACATCACTAATTGAATACTTTTGGAAGAATAATACAAGGGTATCTTTGAATCAAAGGGATGTGGTATGAAAGAGAATTGGTAGTCAAAATCATGAGCCACATCCAAAGCATTTTTTTGTATATGACTCAAATTGATGCAAGGGCATCTTAATTTTGATGTAAAAATTTTGTTTTTTCTCTTTGGTTTCTATTTTTATTTTCTTCCCTTCTCTTTCTAGGATAAGTATCAGATCTTGTGCCTTGTTTTTGTGTCTTCATATCGAGTTATTTGGTAGTTGATAGGAACATTGGGTAGTTACAAGGCATTGCCCCCATTTGGTGTGGAAATTGTTGCTAATAGAACACGCGGTTATTGGAAATACAAGGCTGAGCAATTGAAACAATGTGACATTGGGAGTTTCCACCTATGTAAGGGGGAGGAATAGGTTCGCAAGAAGGTGAACAAGTTAGCCAAAAAAAATATATACAAATTTTGAAAGCAACGACAACTGTGAGTTAGAATGAGTGTTTAAAGAAAAGTGAGTCGATTCTCTTAAGAATCGATGCAATTCATTCTTGGCTTGTGCACAATGATATGTAGCATTGTTTCATTATATTTAATCATAGACTCTATTGTTTCTTCATTTATTGAGAATTGAACATTCCTATCTCAATTTATCCTCTTGGTCACTTGTAGCGGATGTATGGTTTCTTGAATAAGGAATGAGTTCTTTGTAGCTTTGATGCCTATTCTTTGAAACGAGGAATGTGTTTGTGAATGGTTCAGTTTCCCATGTTTATGTTTGGCCAAATTGATTGGAATATCCTTCTACAAGTGATTTCCTTGTTTTCTTAGTAATTTGTGACAACTTCCTATCACCTTATAAAGCATATTTTCTTTGTAATCAAACAATTGGTGATTATATTTTTGTATCAGAGCAACAAGAATTCGAGAGTTTGGGAAGTGGGAAGAATGCCACCAAGAAGAATGAGATGAGGAGGTGCTCAAGGAGGAAGTCGAAGAGGCCATGAAGAAGGAATTTTAGAGATGTTGCAAAATTTGATAGCTATGATAGATTCCATGGTGCAGGTACAAAAAAAGGGGAGTAGTTACGGATGATACCCATGAAATTGAGGAAGAAGAGCAACCACAAGCTAAGGATTAAGCTCAAGAAGATCTAGAAGGAGTGGAAGAAATATTGATTAGATCCGTGATGAATGTGGGAGCCAAACCAAGAATTGAGGTTCCTACATATTCTAGAAGCCTAAATGGGGAAGAGCTCATTGACTGGATCAATGATTTGGATAAGTATTTTGAATATGAAGGAGTTTGCAGAAGAATGAAAATTGTTTTTTTCCTATACAAGGCTTAAAGGCCATGCAGAAACATGGTTGGATTTCGTGTTGTTACAAAGATGGAAGAGAAACAAAGAAAACATCACTTCAGGGATCAAATGGTTTCAAAATTGAAGATGAAGTTTCTTCCAGCCGATTATCAAACCAATATTTTTAAAAGATTGCAAAATCTCAAGAAAAAGGATATGTCAATCAAAGAATATACAGAATAATTTTATAAATTGGTGATTCAGTTAGGCCATATTGAAGAGGATATGGAAAAGGTGGAAAGTTATCTAAATAGATTGAAATATAGTTTGCAAGATGAGTTAAGTTTAGTGTCTTTGAGAACTCTTGAGGAAGCCTATTAGTTTTCCATTATGGAAAAAGAGAAGCTCGTGAGGAAGAAAAATTGGAAAGGAAGAAATAGAGGAAGAGGCTCTAAAGAGGAAGAGGACCATAGGTTGGTAGGGGACAACAAAATCATCAAGATGAAGGGGCTAGTAGTTCTAGTGGAGTAGCTAATCAAGAAAGAGGAGGCTATCAAAACAAAGGAGGTAGATCTTTTGGTAGAGGTGGTTATCAAGGAAGAGGAATAGGTTTCACTACTAAATGCTTCAAGTGAAATTAGTATGATGTTCATAAGAGTTGGGAGTGCCCAAAATTCATAAAGGAAGGATACCCAAGGCTAGAAAGGAGCACTCAAATTGTGTAAGCAGAGCAAGAAAGTGTAGGATCACCTACTCATCACACTGAGGAACCGGAGATGAAAGAGTCTTTGGTGTCCAAAAGAGTGTTGTTGAAGCCACTGAAGGAGAGTAAAGAATCAAAACAAAGAAGAGCTTTATTAAAGACAAAGTGCAAGGTAAAAGGTAAGTGCTACAATTTGATTATTGATAATAGTAGTATAGATAATTTAGTGGCTATAGAAATGGTGAATAAGCTAGGTCTTAAGAGAACTAAATATCCTACACCATACAAATTTTCTTACCTTCAAAAGGGGCATCGATTGTTGGTAGATGAACAATCCTTAGTAAAATTTTAGATTGGCAGTTATAAGGATAGTGTGATTTTTTATTTCACTCTCATGGATGTGTGCCATGTATTGCTTGATAGACCTTGGTTGTTTGATCAAAAATTTGTACATGATGGGAGGAATAACACCTATACCTTTGAAAAGGATGGAATCAAGCATAATTTTTTACCTATGCGGGAACAAGAAGAGGACAACAGTAGTAGTAGCAGTAGCAAGATAATGTTGGTGAGTGGAAAATATTGCTTGCATATCATGAAGAAGAAAGAAAGGGGAATTTCTTTGGTGCTCAAACCCAAGGAGTTGCTTACCTCTACATAATTGGAAGAGTTACCTAAGGAGGTACAAGATATCTTGGAAGAACATAAGGATATTGTTGTAGTTGATTTGCCTAATGAGTTGCTTCCTATGTATAGTATTAGTCATCACATTGATTTGATTCCAAGGGCTAGCCTTCCAAACAAGGTTGGATAAAGATTGAATCCCCAAGAGAATGATGAGATTAGAAGGAATGTTGAGGAATTACTTTAGAAAGGGTAAATACAAGAGAGTCTTAGTCCTTGTGTAGTTCTTATAGTCTCGGTACCTAAGATAGGAAATGAATGGAGAATGTGCACAGACTTGAGGGCCATTGATAAGATAACTATCAGATATAGGTTTCTAATTCCCAGAATGGATGATTTGATGGATTTTCTAGGTGGTGCAAAGTATTTTTCGAAGATAGATCTGAAAAGTGGTTATCATCATATTCGGATCAGACCTCGAGATGACTTATTTGGGTTTTTTGGTATTTAATGAAGGGTTGAAAATGGATAAGGATAAGGTTCAAGCTATTATTGATTGGACAACACCCAGGAGTCACCTGAGGTAAGTAGTTTTCTTGGTATTTCTATATTTTATACAAATTTTATTATAAATTATAGTCATGTAGTTGCTCCTATACTTGAAATAATTAAGGGGTCTAAAAAGCAGTTTATATGGACTCAAGAGGTTGAAAAGAGTTTTAAGTTTCTTAAACATAGAGTAACTGAGCAACCTATACTTGCATTGCTTGATTTCAATAAAGTATTTCAAGTGGAATGTGATGCTAGTGGCTTGGAAATAGGGGTTGTTCTTAGCCAGGAAGGTAAACTAGTGGCTTATTTTAGTGAGAAACTTAATGAAGCTAAGAAAAAATATGTTTCCTATGATCTTGAATTCTATTCATTGCTTCAATCATTGAAGAAGTGGAGGCATTCCTTGCTTCCTAAGGAGTTTATTCTTTACACCGATAACCATGCATTACAGTTCATTAATAGTCAACATGGATTAAATCAGAGGTATGCAAAGTGGGTAGAGTATCTTCAAAATTATAATTTTATCTTGAAGCATAAGAGTGGGAAAACAAATAAGGTTGTTGATAGAAGAAGTTTATTGTTGCATGAAATTCATACTAACAACGTTGGTTGTGATAGTTTGAAGGAGTTGTATGTAGATGATGTAGATGTCAAAGATGATTATGAAGCTCTCAGCAATCCAATCAACAAAGATAGGGGTCCTTGGATTGATTAAATGCTACAGAAAGGTTTTTTGTTCAAAGGTAGTCAATTGTGCATACCAAGGCGCTCTATGAGGGAGAATATTTTGAAAGAAAAGCATAGTGGTAGTCTAGGAGGACACTTTGGACATGATAAAACTTATTTGTAGTTGAGTAAGCACTATTACTATCCAAGAATGATGGTCGATGTCAAGAAGTGTGTGGAGAGATGCAAAGTTTGTCAGCATGGAAAGGGAAGAAGTCATAATATAGGTTTGTATCAACCATTTGCAATTCCATCTTGACCATGGGATTCTGTAAGTATGAATCTTGTTATGGTTCGCCTAAGACTCAAAGGGGAAATGATTCAGTATTTGTAGTTGTGGATCTAGGTTGTCTAAAATGGTGCATTTTATCCCATGCAAAAGGAATAGTGATGCAACAAATATTGCTAATATATTTTTCAAATAAGTGGTTCATTTGCATGGTATCCCATTGAGTATTATGTCAGATAGATATAAAACAAATTTTGAACATTTTTGGAGAACCCTTTGGAAAAATTTGGGAACACATCTTAGTTTGAGTTTTCCTATCACCCCCAAATGGATGGCCAAAATGAGGTGGTGAATAGAAGTCCTGGTGACATGTTGAGGTGCCTTGTTGGGAAAATGCCTGGTAACTGGGATGTGGCTTTGGCCCAGGCTGAATTTTCTTTCAATGATTCCCCAAATCGGAGTACAAGTTTCAGTCCTTTTTATATAGCTTATGGCATGCATCCTAGGGGTGTCTTGGAACTCAAAAATATTGGTGACATGGAGAAAATAAGTACAGATGCAGAAGTGTATAGGAGAAAACTTGCACCCCTAACACAAATTCACCTTTTACCTTTCTCCACTTTATTAAATCAAAGTCAGAGGCTTAATTCCACATAAGCCTATTATACTTTGTGCCTGTTTTGAGCATCGATAGAGGCAATGCTATCAAGGACACCCATGTGGTTCACATACCTCTGTATGGCATGCTTACGTCCCTGGAAAATTCCTGCAACTAGACTCTATAGAGGTGTTACACTTCCTATTGGAAGTCGAATTATAACGCCTCCCTTTAGCTAGCCAACCCGAATATGGTCATTTCTTCATCTCCCTTCTTCATATTCACCTCTCATTCATTCATTTGAAGGATAGTTGATCTCTAGTAAGCTTCTACACACTCTTAGCATTCACTTCAAGCATTGAAGCAACATCTTACACTCCATAACAGCAATAGAATCACTCCATCACTTCAATAGAAAAAGTGTAGGACAACTCCATTGCAGCAGAGGCTTGAGTTCCTCTCATTTTCTCCCCCACTAGCCTGAGCACTTTGGGCTGAGGTGGTAAGCTCCTCTTTCATGTTCTCTATTACTTTGTTGAGTTAGCACATTACTGCTTTGTAGTGTCTTAGTGTACTTTGCTTGTATTTCCTTCTTTATCATATTATTTCTACATCATTGCAAACTTGGATGTTCATGGAGGTGGAAACACCAAAATGGGGGTTTGATTGATGCAGACCCCTAAATAGCCCCCCAAAATTTTCTCTCTTTTCTGTGTGTAGGTGGAGATATCTTGGAGTGAGCTGGCAAACAATCTATTATTTGAGATCATCTTTGTCACCTTTGCAATAATATATTTGCTTTATCACGTCCGTCTTTATGTTTTGTAGTGCTATTTTGTTCCCTTAGATGTCGTTGACTAGGTTGATAATCTGTTTCTTTGTGGTTAAACCTTGTCTCCCTAGTTTTCTAGTCATACAGACATTAGTGCACCTGAGAGACACCAGCGTTCTATGTTGTCATCCTAGAACGACACTTATGTCCACTGACAAAGAGTTATCTGAGACATAGAGTTGACCCTAAAAATTGACTCGCCTAGTCTCCTTTCAACTCTTGGGTTTGCAAAGTGATCAAAGGATCTTATAGTCCTCATCATTCTCATCTTGTCTATCCTAACATTTCCCTTAAGTTGAGGTAAGTTAGGGCAACCTCCTGCTATTAGCCTTTTGTGACCTGGGGCCTTGCAATGGTTGGTCCCCCTCTCTTACATTTTTGGTGAACCCGATGTGAACCATTTTGGTTCTATTTTATGATACTGAAAGCTCCTTTCCTCGTATTCTAGGAGCATTGTAGGTGTGAATGTTGTAAGGCTTCCACCTTACAACCCAACCTACAACTGCTAGTAAGAGTAGTTGGAAGGTTTCGAAGGTATTGCATAATGAAACCTAAATTGGGTCACTGTCTTATCCGAAAACCTTTAGGAGGCTATGTGGAAGTATTGTTTAGTGTGTGAGATGTCCTCTTTCTTAAATCAACATATTCCCTCTGCGCAGCCTGTAAGTAGTGGTACTAGTATAACCTTCACTTCATAGGACTTTCCAATGGGTTTTAATAGGGAACCATCTCCTCTTTACATCCCTACAAGGATAAATGGGAATACCGTAGCAAGTGTTCTCGTTGACTCGACATCTCAAGTGAATATCATAATTGAGGAGATCATGCTAATCAACTTCCTATATATGGATGGATATGATGCACTTGAGAGTACCGTCCCCACACATGATGGACATTTTGTACCTCCTATAGGGGGTATTGTCCTATCAGTTCTCGTTGGATCCAAATCTGTGAACCTAAAATTTGACATCATCCTAGGGTCTGAACTCTTTAGAGTGAAGCTAGGTATCCCCTGGTTGGTAGCTATGAATTTAGTTCCCTCGATCGTGCACAAGTGTTTGAAATTTATTCATGGAGGTTTGGTACACATTGTCCATGACACCAATTATAGACCACTAGTTGCACATGGCAGCTATACCTTAGATTACTTCTGACCTGCACCTATTGGTCCTCTCCCACCCACAAATGACCTCCTGTATCGCACATATAAAAATTATAAGAAAGGATGTGTTAGGCCGAAAGTGAGATTCCCTCCTTCACCTTATGTTGTTTCACATATGGCTTGCCTAAAAGATGATAGTGATGTTGCCAAGGCACGTAGAAGAGAAGAAGAGAAGTAGTCCTGACATCCTCCTTCTTCCTCTTTCATTGTGGAGCCTGATGCTTCCTCTCACCTTGTTGTGGTACCATCTACTTCTATCTCATGTTTGTGAGAGAATCCCATGGTGCCCGCTTGGTGAAAGGCCAAGCATCCTGCATTTCAACTACCTTTCTTACCCACAAAGCCTAGGCCCATTTGGTATGGTAGACAAAAATCACCCCATGGAGAGTCCTCTATGTCCTCGCCTCTATGACCTCCTATTGCTCCTACCCCTAAAGCAGTGAATGGGAAAAGGCTTGCAGTTGAGGTGCTGGAGTCAATTCCCCCTACCATTTTTGAACCTTCTCTTCTTGCTCCCATCCAAGAGTTTATCCCTCCACTAGAAATAGTTGTGGAGGGCACTCCCATGGTTGAAAAGGAGCCTTCTATTCCTTTGCAACCTTTGGCTTCCATTTCGAAGAGTCATAGAAACTACCTTGTGCACAAACACAAGTGTCGATGAAAGGCTCTCCTGGCTAAGCAAGCCACCTTATAGAAGAAAGAAGAGGAGATGATGGCTCTTGTGTCAGGACCTCCTTACATGTCCTCCTCTCTCCCTTCTGTCCAAACTAGATTTGTATAGCTTCTAGCTTCCGTTGTGAGCGCACATGCACCTAGAAAGGTGTAGGTGTTCATCGCTCCTTCCATGGAGCAAACTTTGTTGACATTCGTTCTAGATGTTTCACCTTTTCCAAAGCCTATAGATATGACTAACACTTCAGTCATATATAATGCATTTCTTTCCTCCTCTCCCTCTACCCTTCTTGCTTCATGTAGACACATAAAAATGACCAAGGCCTGCAAGCAATATTTTATCACCTTTTTCCTTAGCATAATTATGACATTGTAATTATGTTTCTAACCCACATTCAACTATTAATTAAATAATTCACAATTATTTAATTAATTCATAATCTTTCATTCTTCATGATTATTAAATAAATAAATCTTATTTATTTATTCTAATATGTCACTATTTGTCAAAGTCCTCCAATAATTAAATAAAGCCATCAATTTATTTAATTAATCCTTATCATTAAAGTCATCCTGATTATTAAATTAATATATTTTAAATATATTGATTTAATTCCTAAATCCTCTCTTAATTAAATAAATTCATTTAATTAAGTAATTGCCTCTTCTAAATTAAATAATAATTATTAATTATTTAATTGCCTTATGTGACATTTCGCTATTTTTAAATAAAACAATTTATTTAAAAATGACTTCACATAGTTAACCGATTCTTCATTTAGTAATTGATTTCAAAATAAAATTATTCTTCTACAAATCAAGTAATTTCTAAAATTACTGATTTTCTAAAATCTCATCCTCTTGTCTTCTGATTTTTACTAATTTCATCTCAACTGTCACATTTAGTCTTGATTTAATTCATTTAACTAAATCTTATTCACACATGTCGGCATTTTTCCCTAACCCTAATTGAGAGTTGCCTTATTGAATCTTGACCTTTGATTCTAGGGCATTCCTCAATCTCTCATCTCGTCTATCCATTCAAGATTGCATTTTCTATAAAATGACAATCTTGATTTCATTTTGGGGATCGATAAAATCATTATTGTCTTTTAGCATTTTTGTACTCTTTCATCATCACACATTAGGCTTATTATTACTTGCATAAATAGAATTAACTTTCTAGTTTGCATATAGAGTTATTTTATAAATCCTTCAAAGGCTTTTGCTAGGGCTAGACTTATAGAATTTTCTCACAAATCTGAGGGCATCCATCATCAACAGCAAACTTGAGGTGGTGCAATGGAAATGAGCCATGGAGGAGAGAAATGGGTGAGACTGTTCTAGTCTCATTCCTTTTCTCATTATTTCTCCTTTGCATTCCATTGATTGATAGTATTATTATTGCATGCATGTTCTAACTAGTTTTGTTTTGCAGAAGATAATTTTAGATCATTACATTGGTGAACCTGACAATCTAACACACATCTTGCAGCTTTTCATATGGCTTCGCATTTTATTTTGCAGGTACAGGTACACGAAACGCTGCAACCGTAGGCTCCCATGACGCAACTGCTCTATCAAGCCGCATTTGCGCTCGCAAACGATGCATTAGCAACTGTGTAATGCATTTGAGAAAACTTGAACCACAAATGCAATAGTGCACCACATTTGCCGAGCCGTAACTGCCTGCCGAGCCGCACCCAACAAGCCGCATTTTCCGCGCCGCATCTCCCGAGTCGCATATGTTTTTGTGAAGCAATATCTTCACATAGAATAGAAAAATTTCATTTGGGTTTTAAAACTAAACATTTGTTTACTGTGTTTGTTTGGATAATAGGCATATGCTCTCCCCTTTACTGGGTGATCAAAAAGCCAGACTTATCCATTTTTTTCAGCATTTCATGTTTTATTACAACCTTTAGAAGGCCTGTCGTAGTGGGAAAAAGTACTCACCCTACAGGAACGACCTAAGTGGGAACAACCAAAGCCAGGTTTTCCAACACACTATAATCAAAAGCGAATTCGAGGAAAGTTTGCAATTCAACGGTAGTGTGCAAAGATAACCATCCCCAAAACCTTTGTTCTAGAGGTTGGGAGGTCTCCTGAGGGAGTTTATCATTTGTCGCGCCGAATAGAAACCTTGACTAAGAACCATAGTGTAGAAGCCAGCTGAGTCAGTAGCCAGACATTGTCTCAATCATGGTGCAAGGGGAGGGAAGAATCTCCCCCCAAGACACTCACCATATAATCGCCACAGACTGTTTGCTCAGGGGATTCGGTATCCACTTCCATCACCTTGAGTACACACCTGGAAAAGACAAAAACACGGGTGCCCTCTAGGGGGTGACATGGCTATGTGAGTCGACATGATTTTAAGATGTGGGTTGTGATTGTGATGATGACCTTTTGACTATTAAGAGTGAGTTTGTTTGAAGTAATTTATTTTCTATGTGTTTGCCAACTATTTTCAAACAACCTTCAAAAAAGCTAAACGTCAACAAATTTGGATCAAAAACTTGTCAAATTGGTCAAACTATTTTCTATTTTCCAAAATTCAATTCATGCGACGTAAGTGCTTTGTTAAATCCCAATCACTATCTTTTGAGCCGCAATCACTCTACTGAGTTGCATTTGCCACATCCTGAGTCGCAGTCGCACTATCAAACTTCAATCACCTCGACAATGCCGCAATCGGCTATCACTTGATGCATTTGTCTAGTCCACCGACGCATTTTCTTTTTGAGCCGCAACTGAAACAAACTAAGCCGCATTTGCTAGTATCAAACCGCATTTTCTATAACGAGTAGCATTTGCCATTCTGAGAACCGCATTCGACTGTCATTAAATGCATTTGACTTCTACAACACCACATTCAAAATTTGAACCGTAATTGCCTACTTTTGAGCCACATTTTCTCTCCTGAACTGCAATAGGCCTATCAAACTGCATTTGTAGTCCTAAACACTGCATTTGCCAATTTGCAAAACAAGTCAAAATCTTGCAATGCATCTTCTTTAGTGAAATGCATTTGACTAGTAAAATGACGCATTTGATACTGCATCACATCTGAGACCTGAAACGATGCATTTTCCTATCATTTGGAAAAACAGATTTCCTATCAAAAAACCAAAGGCCAAACTTTTGCAGCCAAATTTTACTGGCATTTTTTTCTAGCAGCTTCTGTCTAAAACCAGCAAAGCACTTGTCCAATTCATCCATCTTTGCTTTTTAGTTTTCATCTAGCTTGCAATCCGTCATCCTCATCTTCATAGGCAAAGTCCAAAGTCCTCAAAAATTTTGCACACCTTTGGGATAGGCAAACTTTCCTTCCTTTGTCAAACCATTGTCTCAAAAATACATTGTCATTGGACCAATTCAAAACAAATCAATCCTAAGTCATTGTCTTTTGGTGAGCTATTTCCAACTCATAAGTCTAGTGTGGAAATCTCACCTTGTCATTTTATCATCTAGTCTTTCAAATAGGTCCTTTGACAATCCAAACTGAGACATTGGCCAGACTTTGAGTTATTAGAAAACCTTTCTTAAACATCATTTGACATAAGGCATCCCCCTTTTCACTTTGCATTGCATAGCTTGGTCTCATTCCATCCACCATCATGTCTTCAAGTCACTATGACATGCTTGCTAGTCAAATTGAATGCCAATTCAATAGTAATGGTCACACACAACTTGCTAGGGACTTCAAAACGCTATACCTCCAATGCAAGTCCAAATACACCTCAACCTCTAGTCCTCCATCCATCTATCCCGCTTACCAACAAGCCATGAGTCCTAGTCCCCTATCCATCTACTATCAAGGGTACCCTAACACCATCCATGACACTAAGTCACAACAAACTTCCATTGGTTATACCCACCCTAACTTTGACAAGGGAAACCAACTCTCCATTAATTCATTCCAAGCCTCCACGTCATATCCTAGTCTTTCATTCATGTCATATCCTAGTCCTTCATCATATCCTAGTCCACCACCCATGTCATATCCTAATCCTCCATTCAAGTCATATCCTAGTCCTCCATCCACGACAAATCCACGTCATGCATTCATGTCCTATGCTAGCCCATCATCCCTCCACCAAGTCCAAACCTCCATGTCATATCCTAGTCTAGCATACACCAATCCATTTCAAGACACTCCATTTGGTCATGAAAGCACATCTAGTCATGGTCTCCAAAGTCCCATCTTCTTACATACACTTGAGGATACATGTCAAGAGGCAAGTCCAAAGCACAACATTATAACATCACTGTCATGTCAAGATCAAAGTAGTCCATTCCATGACTCCATCTTTACGTCCATTCAAGAAGTCCTCCTAGACAATAATGGCGTACCAAATACACCTATCTTTGGGCAAGAATCCATCAAAAACCATGACATTCAAGAGGAACCTATCCTCGGTCAAGACCCTATTTTCAATCATGTCATTCCAACTGTGCCCATCTTTGATCAAGACACTATCTTTGATCAAGCAGTACAAAATGTTCCACTCCTTGACCTCTATACCATTCATGATGAAACGCTTGAAGATGATTCCATTCAAACTTCAAGTATTGACACTCCCAAAAGTGAGACACTTGCCTCCATGGGACACATAGATGATCTACCACTAGAACAAGAGTCTTCTAGCATGGACATATTTGCAAATGATCAAGCTATATCTGAATTCAATGGGCTCTATGACAATGACCATGAAGATGGTTTTGACATAGACTTGGAAGCACCAATAGAATCATCGGAATCTAATATGTCAGAAAATCAGACCGAAGATATTAATCAAAACTCTATCCAACATGTCAATAAAGCTACAACACCCTATCAATTAGGATCATCTAAGTTTTTTAGAGAAATCTTTCTTACAGAGGAGAAGATTTCAAGCATTAATCTCCCCAATAAGGATGGGTTAGCATCTTGCTTCCAAAATGACAAGTATCCCATCGCCAACAAAATCTGTCAGAACATGCATTATCAAGGCAAAGGACTACGCCTACACGAACAAGGAATTTTGGAACCTATACAAGTTCAAGTACATTACAGACATCAAGGTCTTGGATATCCATCAGTCGGAAAATCAAGAAATGTTAGTGGTCCCTCTTCGATACTAGGGGCAACTTTATCTAATACAAATGTCAAAATGGGTATCATGAGTAGTCCTTGTCATAAGATTGTTGCCAATACCCCTTCCCTCCACACCCCAAACCATCATTCCATCATGAATAAACCTTCCATTTGGAACCAAAAAAAGTCTTAAAAGTACAAAATCCAAAATCAAATGTCAAAGGCCATCAAATCAGTCAAAAAGTCAAGTGGACAAATGAAGCTAAAATGGATCCCAAAACAAAATGGATCGAGTCAAGAATTAGGCAAAGCAACTATGCCAAATTCAAAAGTCAATCAAAATTTGGAGCCACAACACAAGAGGACTCCCACATACAATACATGTCCACCTCCGTCAAAATGGCCATCAAGAAAGACATATGAAAATGTTGGTTCCAAGCAACATCCTAACCCAACACCCAAAGTTTGGAGAATAAAAACCAATACATCCAAACATCCAACCAACCTGTCCACATCCACCATCATCCATCATAATCCTACATCCTCCTTAAATTCTGAACATCCCATGTCAAAAATCCGTCGCATCTTGGCAACAACTCTCTATCATAAGGACTCTCATGGCATTCTATCGCGATGTGCGCATTCTGATAAAGCCAACCCTAGTATCAACAAAGATCACAATGACATCAATCAGTTGTATGCAAGCGCTATCATCCTGACAAGGAAACTACTTCAGAAATGTCATTATTGGCATGTCATGGCACCAGTCTCTACATCAGCATCGTCAAAAGCTTCAGCACAATCAGTGGTCATATAAAGCATCAAGGCTATCTGGCAAAAATGCAAAAATACAAAAAAACTGAAAAATTGAAAAAATCATCCCTTGATGAAAACCTGGTAAATAGGCGTCATGGTGACAACAAAAAAATCAAAAAACCCAAAAAATAGTAAAGAGAAAACTTTCGTCCAACGGTGAAAACCTGGCAAACAAGCATCATGTGTAGAATAAATCATCTATGTGGACCATTGCACTTGGGGGCAAGTCATCTCATCTCCCATTCCCTTCACATGACATTTCCACCTACCCATCTAAACCTTATCATTTGCCCACCGATTTTTGATCTTGACAAAGACTAAGGCACAAACATAAATCATGCTTTTCCAACTCTCTTGACATGTTTATCTTTTGGTCATACCTTATTCATTGCATATCATGTCACTACCTCCATAGCCTTCTTTTCACTATACAACATCGTCCTTAGGAGACCATATGATAATTCTCCTAGTCCAAGTCATCAATCTCTCTTTCCTTATACCTATCACCCATCTTGGTTTTCCTTATCAATGGTCCTACAATCCTCTGTCATCCCATTTTAGTCCTCACCAAGTCATTTCAAATGCAACCATATGGCACCCTAGCATATTATCCAAAACATTCCTTGGCTTTGTCCCTAGACCTGCTACAGACTTTTATACTCTTATCATATCATTGTCATCTTCACGTTGTTTTGGGATGTGTCCTTCCCACGTCAAACAACGTTGTCATCGTCATCGTCACCTGTCATTCGATTTTCAGCTTGACTAGTAGCAAAATCATGGTTGTCCTTGGATTCATGTGCATCAGCGTATTCACATGCATTTGTCACAATTTCCATTAAATCATCAAAAAGTCATAAAAAAATTAGAAAAAGTCTTGAAAAAAGTCCTAAAAATTGAAAAACGTCTTGAGAAAACACAAAAACATTCACAAAAGTGTCAAAATCCCAAAAATAGAGTCAAAGTCAGTCATATCTGGTCAGTCCAGTCAGTCCTGTCAGTCAAATATTTTGTCCATGTCTGAACTACGTTGTCTCTATGCACTTGCTATGTAGGAAAGATTCATCTTTGAATCCCCGAGACATTAGGTCAGTCCTTTAGGTTTGTCAAAATAAAGATCATAAGTCAAACATGGTCGTGTCAATCAAATAAGTCAGACAAAGTCACACTTGGTGCAAGACAGTCATTCAAAGTGTCAATATCAAAATTTGTCAAAATCAGACAACATAGTCCAATCAATTATATAGTCAGCATCAGTCAGCTCGCCAAAGCATTAGTCAATTTATCAATCTCGTCACTTTTTGGTCCTCTTCAAGATGTGCCCTTCTTGGATTTGGATCTCATCAAAGTGTCATTTTCCTTTTCAAGATGTGTCCTTCCTGACCTTAGGCACCGTCAAACCATCAGAACCATCAAAACTATCAAGCTTTCAAACAAATTAGTCTTCGACAAACAACATTGGCAATACATGTAAATGACTGTTAATTTTTGGCTATCTTGTCTTATCTTTTTTTTTTTTTTGACTTGTCTTTTGGTCATGTTACTAGCTACCTCTAGGATGTCCCATGAAGGATTTAGAGGTGCGATGATGTCTCATGACCTATTTTGTTTTCTCTGACTGCTGTCTATGGATTGTCTTGACAAAAAGACTAGGGCAAATTGGCCTCTAGTATGAGTTAGGGCATTCCTTGTCTGTGATTGTTTGTTCTACAAGTGGATGACCTTGCACACCTTGGTCTATGTCATACCCTGGTGTTTTTTGTCCATTTGTGTCATTTTTACCACCCAATGATGATTCGAGCAACAATTATTAGTACCTTGGCAAATATTGAAGGATTCTAACATGCATTTCATTTTCTACACTAACTTACATTTCCTTCTATCCTAACATTCATCTTTTTCTCTAATATTTCCTCTAGTCTGCATCATTATCATCTTTATCTATCTTTCCTATATACTTTTGTCTTTCATCTTCTAGTCTTCTCATCAATTTCGAGAGCACACTTGTGTTCTTGAAACCCAACTGTCCTCTCGAGGGGGCATACCGCTACCTCCTCGTCATTCTTCCTCAACTTATTTTGCACTGAGGCATATTTTGACTTGTTTTATTTTCCATAATGCGACGAGCTACATTATGACAAAGAGGGGCAAATGTAGACACATAAAAATGACCAAGGCATGCAAGCAATATTTTATCACCTTTTGCCCTAGCATAATTATGACATTGTAATTATGTTTCTAACCCACATTCAACTATTAATTAAATAATTCACAATTATTTAATTAATTCATAATCTTTCATTCTTCATGATTATTAAATAAATAAATAATATTTATTTATTTTAATATGTCACTAATTGTCAAAGTCCTCCAATAATTAAATAAATCCATCAATTTATTTAATTAATCCTTATCATTAAAGTCATCCTGATTATTAAATTAATATATTTTAAATGTATTGATTTAATTCCTAAATCCTCTCTTAATTAAATAAATTTATTTAATTAAGTAATTGCCTCATCTAAATTAAATAATAATTATTAATTATTTAATTGCCTTATGTGACATTTCCCTATTTTAAAATAAGATAATTTATTTAAAAATGACTTCACATAGTTAACTAATTCTTCATTTAGTAATTGATTTCAAAAATCAATTACTCATTATCTCACAAAATCCATATTTTGAATTAATTTAATTCAAAATGGAATTATTCTTCTACAAATCAAGTAATTTCTAAAATTTCTAAAATGTCATCCTCTTGTCTTTTGATTTTTACTAATTTCATCTCAACTGTCACATTTAGTCTTGATTTAATTCATTTAATTAAATATTATTCACACATGTGGGAATTTTTCCCTAACCCTAATTGAGAGTTGCCTTATTGAATCTTGACCTTTGATTCTAGGGCATTCCTTAATCTCTCATCTCGTCCGTCCATTCAAGATTGCATTTTCTATAAAATGACAATCTTGATCTCATTTTGGGGATCGATAAAATCATTATTGTCTTTTAGCATTTTTGCACTCTTTCATCATCACACATTAGGCTTATTATTACTTGCATAAATAGAATTAACTTTCTAGTTTGCTTATAGAGTTATTTTATAAATCCTTCAAAGGCTTTTGCTAGGGCTAGACTTATAGAATTTGCTCACAACTCTGAGGGTATCCATCATCAACATCAAACTTGAGGAGGTGCAATGGAAATGAGCCATGGAGGAGAGAAATGGATGAGACTGTTCTAGTCTCATTCCCTTTCTCATTATTTCTCCTTTGCATTCCATTGATTGACAGTATTATTATTGCATGCATGTTCTAACTAGTTCTGTTTTGCAGAAGATAATTTTAGATCATTACACTTCATCCATGGGGAGCTCACCTCCTCCAATGAAGAAAAAGGTAGAGAGTGCTCCCTCCAGTAACGGAGGACATAAGAGGATTCCACCTTCTCCAAAAGGCGGTCCCATGCTGACTTGTTCTATCCTAGTAATGGAACCAATCCCAACCTCTCTCGAGTTAGTCACTGCTCCTGAATCTCTTAGTGAGCTTAGCAATGAACCTCGAGCACAAAATCCTCTGTCCATCGAGGTGAAACATGGCACTCCCATTAAGTGTATGTTTAACTCAGTGGATGAATTTTTGACCTTGTCAGTGATCCTTGCTAGGTCGTTGAACTTAGACCCACAAGAGTTGAGTGCTGGAGGCCTCACAAGTCCTTTTTCCTTAGCCCTTGTTGTAGGGTCAAAAGCTTCTCCCCTTAACATTACACCACTGCAGGCCCGTCCTCCTTCCCCCTACAATGATCTAGAGTGGGAAGCTGATGACCTCTTGGTTGATCAATGTTAGGGGAGATCCTCTTCTTGATCTTTAGATTAGATGTGTGTGTGTGTTGTCTTGTGTTTCCCCGTGATCATGTTGTATGTGCCTAGATGACCCTTTTCAGCCTCGTTGGGGCTTGGATATAGGCGTGGTTTTTATGCTACAAACTTCCTCTATTTGTATCATCATTCTTCCATGTTGGTGATTGACTTTTGATAAATTGGGGATGATACAAAGCGTTGGGTGCATTTAGGCTTCCTTCCATGTTGACCCAATCTTTTATTTTTACTTTTTATTTAGTGCATTCTTCCTGATCCGATTAGGGATTGATGATCTTTTTCCCTTGCACCATGGTTACCTACTATTTATACAAGCAAGAATAGATCTAACCTCGTGAAACCAGATCCCCTTATGCCCTTTGTTTGTGTTCTCTTTCCTTTTGCTTTCTCTTTATCTTTCTCTCTTATTTGCTTGAGTTGTCCCTCTCATGTGTGACAACGCCACTTCTACATTATTTGGATCTTCAAAAAAAGTATCATTGCCAATGAATCTTTTCTTGACCCTCCACACACTTCTTTACTAGGATCGCATTCTCGACTTGAAACCCTAATGAAACATGTTCCCTTCATCATGGGTTCATAAATAAAGGACTCAAAAACCTTCCTCCAAAGAAGGAATGACTTTGATCTTCCCCTCACGTGGGGGCATATCCTTCCTTTCAAATTCCTTGATGAAGTGAACATCTTTCAAAAGGATTCCTTGATGATGAATCAATTCAAGAAAGAAGACATTGAATTTTGAATAGTGCATCCCTTGAGTGGACCCTTTCCTTTTACATTGGGTTCCTAAGGGACCCCCTTCGAAAATCCTTTACATCTTGGCATCTAGCTCGGGGGTAGTCTGACTAGACCTATTTCACGTCCTTGCGTCTAGCTTGGGGGCAACCCGACTAGACCTTACTTTTAAAATAGCACATCCCTTGAGTGGACCCCTCTTCCTTTTGAAGGGTTCCTGAAGAACCCCTTTGAAAGTCTTCCAACTTGGCAACGGTCTGCATGACTATTCATTCATTGGCCTATGCGGCCGCTTCCTCATGTGATCTATCTGTAGGTAAACATGTTGCCCTTCCTGACTCTATGGAGTCCCCCTTTCTCAATCTCCCTCATGTGATAGTTCTTGGCGGATACCTTCCTTGTAGGTTTAGGAGTCTGTAAGGTGCTTTCCTTGGTTTCCTTCATGTGAGAGTTCTTGAAGGATACCTCCCTTGCAGGTTCGTGGTCCTGTAAGGTGCTTCCTTTCTTTAGCTTCATATTTTTGCAAAGCTATGAAGTCCTCTGCTTTTCCTGCACTTTTGAGTTCACCAGACTGTGATTTTCTTCCTTGACGGTTCAGGTATACATTTCTAACCCTATCACTTTTGCGATCTACTTTACCAAAGCACTCATCAATATTCATGCTCACTAAAGTGGGGGCAAAATGTATAGGAGCAAATTTTCACCCCTAATGCAATTTCCCCTTTTACCTTTCTCCACTTTAGAAAACCAAATTCGGAAGCTTAATTCCACATAAGCCTATTGTTTTCCATCCACTTGGCGCCTATTTTGAGCATCGATAAAGGTGTTTCTATCAATGATGCTCATGTGGCATGCTTACATCCCTAACAAATTCCTATGGCTGGAGTCTACAGAAGCATTACACTTCCTATTGGAATTTGAATTGTAATGCCTCCCTTCGGCTAGTTGACCCAAATATGGCCATTTCTTCATATCCTTTCTTCATATTCACCTCTCATTCATTCATTTGAAGGCTAGTTGATCTTTAGTAAGCTTCTACACACTCTTAGCATTCACTTCAAGCATTTAAGCAGCATCTTACACTCCATAACAGAAATAGCATCATTCCATCACTTCAATAGAGCAAGTGTAGGACAACTCCATTGCAGCAAATGCTTGAGTTCCTCTCATTTTCTCCCCACTAGCCTTGAGCGCTTTGGGTGGAGGTGGTTGTTGGAATTATGGATGCACAGGTGTCCTTGATGAAGTTGCATTCTTCAATGGAGGACTTTTGCCAGGAAGAAATATTCAACCACACAAAAAGTATGATAATGGCATTCAAATAGAGATTATATTATGATCTAGATATTTTACAAAGAGTACATATGCCTGATTATATAAACAAGTGCTAAACCTAGAATGCAAAGGATGTTGCCAAGTGTTCAAATCACACTTCATGTGACGACAAGAAACCCTAACCAACTACCTAGGGAATGATAACAAGATGGAGATAAATTCTAGAAAAGACAACTCATATTCTAGAAGGGAATCTTATCTCAACAACATTATTAAATGATTAAATGCAACCTAGGACTAATATGATTAATTAAGACCTAAGTTAACTTATGCTAGTGTAATAAATAATTAATTACACTAACAGTGGTAATCTCCTCTTTCATCTTCTCTATTACTTGGTTGAGTTATCACATTATTGCTTTGTAGTGTCTTTGTGTAATTTGCTTGTATTTCCTTCTTTATCATATTATTTCTACATCGTTGCAAACTTGGTTGTTTGTGGAGGTGGAAACACCAAAATGGGGGTGTAACTGAGGTAGACCCCTAAACAACTCCCCAATATTTAACCTCTTTTCTCTGTGTAGGTGGAGATATATTGGAGTGAACTAGAGAACAAGCTATTGTGTGAGATCCTCTTGATCACCTTTGCGATAATATATTTTATTTATCACGTCCATCTCTATGTTTTGTAGTGTTATTTTGTTCCCTTAGACATTGTTAACTAGGTTGATAGTTTATTTCTTTGTGGTTAAACCTTGTCTCCCTAGTTTTTGGGTCGTACGGATGCCAGCGCACCTAAGAGATGCCAATGCACCATGTTGTCATCCTAGAACTGTACTTTTATTCACTGATAGAGAGCTATCTGAGACACAAAATTGACCCTAAAAACCAACTCACCTGGTCTCCTTTCAACTCTTGGGTTTGCAGAGTGATTGAAGGATCTTATAGTCCTCATCATTCTCATCCCGTCTATCCTAACATTTCCCTTAAGCTAGGGTAAGTTAGGGTAGCCTACTACTCTCAGCCTTTTGTGACCTGGTGCCTTGCAATGGTTGATCTCCCTCTCTTACAAGAAGATTTAGCACAATTCATTCATGACCTTCATGAAGAGGTTAAGTTGAACATTGAAGGAAGTAATCAACAATAAAAATAGTATATTGATAAGAAGAGAAGAAAGGTTCATTTTCAGGTGGGGGATCTTGTGTTAGCACATCTTAGGAAAGAAATATTTACTACAAGTGAATATAATAAACTAAAGATGAATAAATTTGGTATTTGCAAGATTCTATAGAAGATTTCAAAAAATGCCTACGAGATTAGTCTTCCTTTGAGCATGGGGATTTCACCAATCTTCAATGTGGATGATTTGTATCCATATCATGGTGCTATAGATGAAGAAAAAATAGAGGTAGATTTGAAATCCATTGAAGATCAACATGTGACCAAAAATATTCCACTAGAAATTGAATGCATTCTAGATAAACAACTATTGAAGAAGACTCGCGGTAAAGAGTACTTTAGGTTTTTGGTGAAGTGGTGTGATCATCCTTTCGAGGATGCTTCATGGTTAATGGTACCTAAAATTTCCACCAATGGTCACTCCATTGATGACCTCATGAATGGGAGTTCATGATCTTTTGCTTCCCTTGGGAAGCCTGATGCAAGGGCATCTCAATTTTGATGTACAAATTATGGTTTTTCTCTTTGGTTTTTCTTTTTCTTTTGTTCCCTTATCTTTCTAGGACAAGTGGCGGCTCTTGTGCCTTGTTTTTTTGGTTTCCTATCAAGTTCTTTGGTGGCTGGATAGGAACATTGGGTAGTTACAATGCATTTACCCCATTTGGTGTATAAATTAACGCTAGTGGAATAGACAATTATTCAAAAAAGAAGGCTACGCAATTAAAAAAAATTGGCATTGGGAGTTTCCACCTATGTAAGGTGGAGGAACAGGTTTGCAAGAGGGTGAATAGGTTAGCCAAAAGCAACAAATACACAAATTATGAAAACAATGACAACTATGAGTTAGAACAAGTGTTAGCAAAGTGAGTCGATTTTCTTAAGAATCGATGCAATTCATTCTTGGCTTGTGTGCAATGATCTGTAGAATTGTTTCAATATATTTAACCCTAGGCTCTATTGTTGCTTCATTGATTGAGAATTGAACTTTCCTATCTCAAATTTTCTTCTTGGTCACTTGTAGTGGATGTATGATTTCGTGAATAAGGAATGATTTCTCTATAGCTTTTATGTCTATTCTTGGAAATGAGTAATGTGGTTGTGAATGGTTTAGTTTCCCATGTTTATGTTTGGCCAAATTGATTGGAATGTCCTTCTACAAGTGATCCTTTTTTTGCTTAGTAATTTTTGACAGCTTCCTATCACCTTATAAAGTAGAATTTTTTTGTAATCAAACATCTGGTCATTACAAACACATTTTTTTGGTAAATTTCTAGAGATGTATCCTCAAGTTAAAATATTTCAAAAATATTTTTAAATGATAAATACTTTCTATGTCAAAATAAATCACACACACACACTACTTGTTGTTGTAGAGTACATATTGAATTTTCTAACCATTTTGACGTTAATCGGTCTATATGTTTAGATTTGTATACTAAAAATGTTTTGTAGGAATGTGGCATACATGCCCCACCTACATCTTCAAGAGAGTTCATATAAATAATTTTATGTGAAAGAGAGGAAGATCAATTATTCTATAGGAAATTATGCTTGGATGGCACATGCCAACATTTTTGTGGCTTGCAATGTATGCCAATATGTGAACATATGGAAAGTACACATGTGGTTAGGAATGAACTAGTAGAATTTAGTAAGTATAAGACAGTGGCCTATAATAAAAAATATGGTAAAGAAGAAAAAAGGTGTGATTTGGTTATTCAAAATATTCCAGTGTATCAGTTTATGTCTACATTTTGTGATAGTATAGTGTATGAGTATGCAAGGAATACCCATAGAGCTCGATGGTTGGACTTGAAATTCAAGTTATGCAAGGACACATTTCCACTCGGTAGCATTGTTTCAATCATCAACTTTGTAGAGAACTACATTCTATAGCTATAATGTGAGATGCAATCACAGTATTACAAATCCACACAAGTTGTTATATATGTGCACATAACATTCATTCATGCCAATGACAGTATAGAGGATAACAAAAAGATAATAAGGGAGTATCATTTTTATATCAATGATGATTGTACACATTCTACAAAGTTCGTGCAAGGTTTCTTTCAAGTGTTCTACCATGATTTCACTATAAGGGGTATATCATTCCATCAATATATCATATGGTTGGATAATTGTGCATCACAATTCAAGAAATCATGAATGTTATATTAGTTGAGCATGATGCATAATATTACAGGTGTTCAACATATGTGGAAATATTTTCAGGTCGATCATGGAAAAGGGGATCATGATGGTGCAGTAGCATGTATCAAAAGAGCCATAGCATGAGAAGAGTTAAAGTATAAAGACAATGCAAATTTGATAGATGCAAAATCAATCATCGAGTGTCATACTACTTTGATGGGTCTAGGTAATGAAATTAAGTCTTTAGCTCATAGATATTTTTTATTGATAGATGATACTAACATTGCATAATATGAGGATTGGTGTACACTATCAGGATAAGTGAGCTACACTCTTTCAGAAGCTCTAATGCAGTTCATGGGGTATCTATACATGAAAGATGGAATGCTTTTGTTCTTCATGTACAATTAAAGCATGGAATGAGTGTGAGTCAAAGGTGTGGGTTGGCGGATGATGGATAAGATTTCTAAGTCCACTTGGCATGTATCAGCTCTCGATGGTTGACTTTGATAACATATCATATCTAGTTCATCTAGGTAATCATTGGTTGACTTTGATCACATATCAGATCTAGTTCATCTAGGTAATATATCTAACTTTCATATTTTTTGAAATTCCGAGTGTTATCTTACTTTGTAGTGTTTTTGTAATGTTGACTTAATTCATCTAATTTGCTACACATATCAACGTAGGGAATGTTTATACAATTATTGGAGATGAACATAATGAAGAGGGAATATATTATTACTTTTGTTGTTGTGTTGAGGCCAAAAATAAATTGGAGGCCCTAATTACAGATGGAGAAAACATCGAATACCCTACAAGCTCGATGGTTATTATTGGAACATGGCTTAGAAGGTACCCACATAACAGTGTTAATGTTTGGTTGTTTCAAGACTTTGACACACATCGGAAGATTTTTCATTACTCAAACCTTTTCATGGCATCAAATGTTCATTTGATCAAATATGGGGGTAGACAGGTTTGAAAAATAACTTATGGAAGGTGTTGAATCTAACCATGAGGCAATACTTGACACAATAAAGAGTAGAGAAAATCCAGATGGTTCATTGGATTAATTTATAAGTATGCACATTGAATTTGTAAAGTCATGTTATTGATATTAACATATTATAGTTGATAGTTAGACCTTCCCCTATCACATTTCAACTTTACTTATGTTTTGGTTCCAAATTCCATATGTCATAGGAAGGACTTACTACCCCTCTTTAACTTAAAGTTTCTCATTTTCTTGATACTGCATTTTTACACATATACAGTGAATATTGGGCAGATTATATGTATATTTATGGTAGGTCTATTTAAAATGGAACATAGTGGACTTAGTTGTGATAAAAATTACATTCACCATCTTTTATTGTGTTTCACTAACAAGTCAAAAAGACATGATGTGGTTCCCTTAGTGGTGGTAAATGGACCATCTTCTTACGTGTAATAATTTGATGACATATTTAATATGACCATATAATTTTTTTCAACTCTATGTGGTAAGTATGATCTACACTCTAATACTAATGCAATAGCTTTGTACTCATGTGTTGGTTTGTAAGTGTTGTCAAGATCCATTTAGGTATAGTGATGAGTCTCTATATGAATGTAGGTGGATTTTAGTAATCTCAACATAAAAGTGTTAGTGATAATACATCCCCCCTTCAATTGGTTGTATACAAAGTCTAAAAAAATTAGAGATGAAAAATAATTTATGAAAACTACATGAAATCTAAAATTGAAATCATGCAAGAACATAGATCATGAAAAGTAATGCAAAAAGAATCATTGATAGAATCATGTAACAATGAATATATATATAGAATGATAACTATGAAAATTATATACAAAATAGATAATCATCAAGAAATAGAAGACTTATCCCAATAAGGGTAAACAAGTATGATATAATGTGTAGGTACATAAGAGATTGGGATCAAGGTACTTTCACATTTTTTGAAAAAGATGAATCATTTGAAATAACCGTATTATTTTATTTCATTTTATTCTTGATATTTTTAAGATTATACTCTAAGATAGGGTATTCATGTGCTTCTATTTATTCAATGTCAATTGTAAAGTTCATATTTAGATTTTGGACAAGTTGATCAATAATAGTAGCACCTAGCGCTTGGGAGTGACTAGTTGATAGTTAGACCTTTAACTACCACATTTCAACTTATGTAAAAAATCAAATCATATTTCTAACATTTTATTTATAATGTCATGCTTTGAAAATTATTTTTTTTAGGCCCTTAGCCTACTGTATAAAATTCAACAAACTATAAGTTTAAATGGTATCCTATCTGAAATCTACAAATCAAAACATAATCTTCGGCAACTAAGTCATTTAAGCTTTCATTTATAGAAAATGGTTAGAATTTGTAAACCTTGGATTTGAACGTATTATTGGAATTTAGAAAATAAATTTAATTAAATACTTATTCTTCCAAATACTTCACTTCTCTTCATACTCTTTGATCAACTCAAAGATCCTATTTCACACCGTTGCATGCCACAATGTTTCAGGCTACATTGCACAAGCGATTTGTTTTAAGAGATCAAAGTGCAAAAGGGAAGCAAAATTTGATGAGTTGTTACATAGAAATCATGGAACTTAGAAATTTTTCATCTATAGGTAAAGGTTCATGTAGGGTCCCTATACAATAACCTCTCTCAGTTTTCCATACCTCCAATCCCTTTTCCCATGGTGACAAGTTTTCAGTTGATGGAAAAGGCATCAAATGTATGCAATGTAAAGTTGCAAGGTGGTTTAATTTTCATTATGTTCATCGTGCAACCAAATTGACAGTTATAACACATCTATATGGGTATATTTACACTAGGAAATTTCCTATTTTGCACCCCAAAATTCCAAAACATTCTAAGATATATTGCATTAGCGATATCTCTTAAGAGACCAAAGTGAAAAATGGCAGCCAACTTTGACGACATGTTACTCAGAAATCATGGCACTTAGAAAAATTCTATTTGAAGATACAAGATAATGTAGGGCCACTCTACAATAAGCTCTCATTTTTTTTCATATCTCCAATCTATTTTCCCATGGTGACAAGTTTTAAATCGATGGAAAAAGTGTCAGATGCATGTAGTGTAAAGTTACAAGGTAGTATAATTTTTTTATTCATTTTGCGACCAAATCGATAGTTCCAACACATCTATATGGGTAGGTTTATGCTAGGAAAGGTCTTATTTCACACCCCAACATGCTAGAACATTCTGAGATACATTGCATTGAAAATATCTCTTAAGAGACCATTGCAAAAGGGTGGAAAATTTTGACAAGCTATTACTCAAAAACCATGGCACTTAGAAAAAAAATTATAAAGGTACATGATCATTTAGGGACCCTCTATAATAACCTCTCTCAATTTTTATATCTCTGATCCATTTTCCTGTGGTGACAAGTTTATAGTCGATGGAAAAAGTGTCAAATGCATGTAATGTAAAGTTGCAAGGTGGTGTAACTTTTGTTCTATTCATCATGTAACTAAACTAATAGTTCTAATACATTTGTATGGGTAGTTTTATGCTAAGAAAGGTTCTATTTTTCACCCCATCATGCCAAAACATTATGAGATACATTGCACCGGTGATATCTCTTATGATACCAAAGTGCAAAAGGGAAGCAAACTTTGATGAGTTGTTACTTGGAAATCATGGCACTTAGAAACATTTCATCTGAAAGTACAAGATAAATTAGGGCCCTTCTACAATGACCTCTCTTGATTTTTCATATCTTTGATCCATTTTCCCATGGTGACAAGTTTTTAGTAATGGAAAAAGCATTGGATGTATGTAGTGTAAAGTTGCAAGCTGGTGTAATTTTAATTTTTTTCTTCATGCAACCAAACCGATAGTTAAAAAACATCCATATGGGTAGGTTTACACTAGGCAAGGTCCTTTTTTGCATCTTAGCATGTCGAAACATTTTGAGCTACATTGCATCGATGATATATCTTAAGAGACCAAAGTGCAAAAGGGAAGAAAAATTTGACGAGTTTTTACTTAGAAACTATAGAAATAAGAAATGTTTAGTCTGAAGGTATAGGATAATGTAGGGCCCCTCTATAATAATTTCTCTTGGTTTTCCATATCTCTGATCCATTTTCCTGTGGTGACAGGTTTTCAGTCAATAAAAAAGTGTCAGATGCGTGTAAAGTTGCAAGGTGGTGTAATTTTTGTTCTATTCATCATGTAACCAAACTAATAGTTACAACACATTCATATGGGTAGGTTTATGCTAGGAAAGGTCCTTTTTCACACCCCATAATGCCAGAACATTCTGAGCTACATTGCACCAGTGATATCTCTTAAGAGACCAAAGTGCAAAAGGGAAACAAACTTTAATGAGTTGTTACTCAGAAACTGTGGAACTTAGAAAAATTATTTCTAAAGGAATAGGATCACATAGGGCTTCTCTAAAATAAACTCTCACAGTTTTTCATATTTTTGATCCATTTGCTCGTGGTAACAATTTTGTTGTCGATGGAAAAAGCATTAGATGCATGTAGTGTAAAGTTGCAAGGTGGTGTAATTTTTGTTCTATTTGTTGTGAGACCAGGGTATGTGTAGGATCATCATGGAAAAAATAGGCCCTTAAGTGGAAATGAAAACTCAAAAAATCAAAGTTAGGCAACTTGACGTAAAAATTTGAATAAGTTATCTATATTATTTCAAAAACATGTAAAAATAGAATCTGTAGCAAATTGAATTTAGTTTCTAAACTACTAGACCTTTATTTTTTTTTAAATCTATTTGGTCAAAATTTGAAATTTTAATGCAGTAGTACTTAAATTTTAGGGTAAAAATAAGAAGTAGGTGTCTGTCTGACCACCCTAACAACAATAAAATGATAATATTTTTTTATAAGCTTTTAGATATAAGTAGAGGACTCATGTCCCGATGTGATGCATATTTTTATATAATTTTTTTTAAGTAAATAATTAATTATGATTTTTTTATTACAACTTTTAAAAAATATAAAAACTCGTCTATCTAACCACCTTAACTTGGTCAAAACTTCATGAAATTCAATTTTTTTTTTAATCATATAGTATGTGAAGCATAGAATGTGACACATGTTTTGGATTCAGAAAATGTGATACCGTTTGAAAGTTATAGATGTTTTTCAATCAACCTATCAATCGGGATTTTTTCATAATTCAAATAGAAAATCAATAATAATTATCTATTAAATTCAAAGTAAAGCATAATTTATATGGGTGGAAAGCATAGAATCTCCTTTAAAAACCCTTTTTGTTTCATCAATTTTGGGTAAAAAAAAAGTCGTCAGCCACATGGGTCATCATATCACTTACATATCGCCACTTTTTGGCCCATCATGATCCTACACATACCCACCAAATTTACATTTCCAACACATTTGGATGGGTAGGTTTAGGCTAGGAAAGGTCTTTTTTTTACCCTAGCATGCCAAAACATTTTGAGCTACATTGCACTGACGATATCTCTTAAGAGATCAAAGTGCAAAAGGGCAACAAACATTGATGAGATGTTACTTGGAAATTGTGGCACTTGGAAAAAAAAAAATTGAATTTATAGGATCACATAGGTCTCCTCTACAAGAACCTATCTCGATTTTTCATATCTTCGATCCATTTTCCCATGGTGACAAGTTTTCAGTCAATGGAAAAAGCATTAGCTCCATGCAATGTAAGTTTCAAGGTGGTGTATTTTTTGTTGTGTTCATCATGAGACCAAAATGATAGTTCCAAAACATCTAGATGGGTAGGATTACACTAGGAAATGTCTCGTTTTGCACCCCAACATGCTAGAACATTTTGAGATACATTACATCGACAGTATCTCTTAAGAGAGCAAAGTACAAAAGGGCAAAAAACTTTGACGAGTTGTTACTCAAAAACTATGGAACTTAGAAACATTCAATCTAAAGGTATAGGATTACGTAGGGTTCCTCTATAATACCTCTCTAATTTTTTCATATCTCCAATCTATTTTCCCATAGTGACAAGTTTTCATTCGATGGAAAATGCATTAGATGCATGTAAAGTTGCAAGGTGGTGTAATTTTTGTTTTGTTCATCATGCAACCAAATCAATAGTTCCAACACATCAAGGTGGGTAGTTTTATGCTAGGGAAGGTATTTTTTCGCACCCCAGCATGCCAGAATCTTCCAGACTACATTGCATCGACAATTTCTTTTAAGAGACCAAAGTACAAAAGGGCAACAAACTGTGATGATGTGTTACTCAGAAATCGTGGCTCTTAGAAACATTTTGTCTAAAGGTATAAGGTAATGTAGGGTCTCTCTACAATAACCTCCTTTATTTTTTCATATATCCAAGTCATTCCACTATGGAAACAATGTTTCAGATGTTCCAAAAAGTGTCAGTTGCATTTTGTAAAAAAAAATCGAGACATTTTTTACATTCTTCATCTCCTGAGGGTAAATCAACAATTCGAACACATTGGGGTGGCTATAGAGTAAGTCCAATTTATAATTTTTGGTCACCATAAGTGTCTTTATAATCTTATGACTAAAAAATATACACCAAAGAACTAGTCTCCTCTATTGCTTGAACTCAATGCAGTCATAAACATTATGGTCAATATAGGAAAACATTTTTCTTGAGATGAATGAAAGTGTGGGCATGAAGAATACGTCTCTTAATTTGAAGTAGTGATCAACCAACTAGAGGATGGGTACTTCAATGAATGGGTAAATGAATATACTTGACTAAAATTATTGGAAACATAGTGTAAATTGTTTGTAATTTGTCTTGAATAAAACTTGATTCCATAAATATATGCCAAAAATATGTCATCAAAGACCACAAACACATATTGTTGTAGGAAAGTTAATAATTATCCAACAAATATAGGTGAAATTAATGTAAAATAAGTTATGAAGCATGGAATACACTTGGATTTTAAAAATCTACAAATATCTATTGAAGCATGAATTAATGCAAATATGGACACTATCAATAAAAAATATGTGTATTAACCAAATATCCATTTAGGCATACATTAATATATGTAAATATAAGTATAACATATATACAAAATAGTCACACAGGCTTACAAGAATTACATATAGGCGTATAATGCCATGTATATGCAATACAAAATATATGTCCAAAAATGCCTCATAGATATACAACAAAGGACCCTAATAAAAAGTCATTCTCCTCCAGGTGAAGAAAAAATATCATGGGCATCCTTTGATCATCGAGGGGATGGAGATACATATGACAGTGGTCTAGTTTGAACTCAAGGGATGCTCCTCCTATCTAATTCTTCATGGAGCTTTACCTGTTACAATAAAAAGTATAAACATTAATGTATAGAAATTGCATTATAAAAATGGAATATTTAACAAAATAATCACTTGTCATTGCCAAATGATCTCTCTCCTCATCCAAAACAGAAATATGCTCAAGCTATGGCATTTTAGATTCCTATAGAAACCATCCAGATAGAAATTAAACTACAAATAAATAATCATTTGATTTTTTAATAATAAACAACTATAACAACAAATGTAATTAGAAATTTACTAATCTACCTTACACCACAATCAAAGGAATTGAGTTGTTTATTGTAGTAGAGACACCATACTCCATTTCCCTATCAACATCGAGAGGAGTCTCTACTTGCATTATTTGAAAAATAAAACAACGTTATTCAATTACAAAAACTAGAAGAGTGATGCTAGTCATGGATTATAATGCATGATATAGTCAACAAAATTTTGATTACTTATTGAGCTATATATAGCTTCAAGGGTTTGCATGTTTCATAAGGATAATTTCAAAGTAAATAACAGTCCCAAGATGTCAATCCTAAGGATGATCATATCATGCAAGCAAGGGACAATATCATGATTACATAAAGAAGTCATGCAAACCTTTGTTGATGTGAAATGTGAAGAATTTTTGAAGTGGGGATAAGATTTATGGAAATAATATAAACCATGATAGTGATATGCATGAAAAGAAGCAATAATGAGCACTGTCAACTAAGAACAAAGTGATGTATTGATAGTGAGCAATGAGGGGACTATGGTCCTAAGATCTTGATAACAATTCACACCTATAAAGACACTACATGATTTTCATAAAACCTCAACATTATATTCATATTCATGAGTGAATCAAAAAGAAGAGATAGCTAATAATTGGAGTGAGATATCTTCATTATAGTGGACGGTGTAATATTCACATAGGTAGAGTAATAACCACAAGTAGAAATGATGAATAAAGGATAAAAAATGAACAATAAAGGATATAGTACAAATAAAGAACTATAATAGGACAATTACATAAGACTAAATATGATATTCTATGACCACTTAAGATGTAAGAGGACATTCACATGTATTTCAATACCAAAGAATGCTTCAAGGGATAATTATGGAATACGTTTTTTTATGAGGAGATAGTTTATATATTTTTAACCAAGATACCTCAAGGTAAAGAGTGCATAACAGTCATGAATGTGGTGGTAATCACATGAAATCCAATGCTAAAAATAGTCTCATAAGAGAAGCAAAAAATTTAGTACAATTGTATAAGAGGAGCATGCAATAGTTTATTATTAAAGGATAGTTTAGAGTGGAAGTGCTCTTTCATGATCATATTTATAGAGGATATTCCTTGTGAAGGGATAGAAAGTGGGAATATATTTCTAAATGACAAGTGGACCGTACCTTGTCTATGGAGTAGATACCATTGAAGATAATTGATAGAAGATGACACTATACAATCAAGAAATCAAGAGAGTAGTCCTTTATGATGTCAAGCACTTCAAATGTATAAATGAAATTCTACATCCATAATGTATGAATATGATAATATAGTCATCATGATAATTATAATCAACATAGGAAAAGGTTAGTAATAAGATCAATATCCTGAGCAACATTCATGAGCCCAATAGTTAGCAAAGAGATGGTATGCTACAAGCTAGTGATGGTAGTTAGGAGGATAAGAGTGAAATGGTATGCTTCAAGCTAGTGATGCCACTAGCATATATTTTTGGAGGTCAACAACATGAAAAAATGAAATTAATAGATTATGAAGTGCATAACAACTTGAAATCTTTAATTAATTAAAAAGTACAAAACATACTTACAAACTATCTAGAACCTTCAAGTCATTAAACATTATTCAATTACAAAATACATTTTCTTTATTTCAAAATTACAAATAGTTTGTATTACCTAAGTGAAAGTTCGATGACCACCTCTATTAGGAGATGTTTCCATCAAAGCTCTAAGATTACCCTATTTAACATCCAAAATGAGATATAAGAATACCATTCATATGACATTTAGCTATTCACATGTAATATTTATAATTCTTTACTAGCTAGTTACATACCTCTATAATACATGTGGTCATGTAATAGGGAGGTGGAGGACCGTTGAAAATAGAGTGAACGTTATGACCCTAAAATTTTATTATAGTCATTCTACTAATTTAGTTAATCTTGAATTTCAAAAATTAAATTTAATAAATTCAATTCAATGAACTTGCTAACATTTACCTGACTAACAAGGCCGAATGCCTCATGAAGGAGAGCATTTGTCATCACCATCTGATTAGTTCTAGATGTACCCTTAGAACCTGCATCATGACTATGCATGGGATCATAACCAAATGGTCACCCGCAAGCCTGACAATAATGAGGTTGAACTCTACTCCCTAAAGACTCGCTCGACTCACCCTGTGCTAGAGGATTGGTATGTTGTATGAGGCTCTAGGTCAAGGAACTAATCGACTGCAATGTATCAACCTTAGCACTCTCCTTCACAATGGAAGGGATGGTCACATTCTCATATGTTGTTCTAGTGTGTGCTCATCTCACTAGACATTGTGCATTAATAAGTTCCCCCACTCTATCCTATGCATAGCCCCCAACTCTACCTTGGAAGTCTCACATGTCAAAATAGTTTGGGAATTTATTGAGAAAAAACTCACAGTAGAGTTTCCTCAAAACATATTGTGGCACCTCATTGTTGTTGTATGGAGAATGGTAAAAAACCATCCACCATCTCCTCCAAAATTGGTTTTTTATCCCTTGGTGGTTGAAAAAATGGATAGGGAACCTCTTCCTTGAAGGATGTAAAGGTTGATTCATTCTAGGGTTAGTGAATAGGGCACACAAGTCAAATTTTGTAATTTTTCCTCTTTCACTTGTTTATAGAATAATTTATCTACATAAAATTCTCTAAAATCTCGTCTCTTCTCCGACCAACTACTTATTTTCTTGTTAATTGAATATACATGTGATACTATCGATTCAAGTGATTGAGCAAGCATGGTTCTATGTGAGATTGAGCTTGCAGGATCTTTCAACCTTGCAATTATATCCCTAATTTGTTTTTTTTATTTCAATTTGCCCCATTAAATTTTTTTGAGTTCTTGGAGCAAGTTGAGGAATTGTTGGAGGTGTTTGTTGAGGTTTTTCTTCAATAGGGATTTGGCCATGAGGTGAATTATAACTTTGAAGAGTAATTTGAGGAGGGTTTGGAGGTGCATTATCATTTCCTATAAATTAAATTTACATCAAAAAACATATTAATTCTACCTATTTGATGCCAAATTCACAAAAAAAATAGAAATTACTTACTTCTTCGACCTCTCTGACATTGTGGTGACATTTTGACAAAGATTCGATGAAGAATTGAATTATTTTTGGCCTTCCAAAAGCACAATCACATTATGTAGGGGTTTCAAGCCACAAAGAGAACACAAACTTGCAAAAAACACAAAATTAAGTTTTTATTTTTTTGTTTGTTTAAATAACATATAACGTGCTCGTGTTATAATGAAAGTGTGTTATACCTTGGGAGTGACTAATATTGAGGATCTATCAATACAATCCATAACACGAGCATGTTAGAACCTACTTGCATTATGGATTTTTTTAAAAAAATGAAAAGTTGGTCAATTTTTGGCCTCCCATCTTTTTGCACCCGCCTGTAACTATATATATGGAGTTGTAGGTTTAACTAAACACTATGTATTTAAATGTGGACAAGTAAGTAAGCATGCACATAATTATTTAAAGGTGAAGATGATGTTTTCTTAATCAAGATAAAAATCCAAGATTGATTGATGATAGATGGAATGTTGTTGATCTCGAAAGGATATATCCTAGAAAAACACAATGATTGGGAAGGATACATCCCGATGATGATGATTGGGTGTTTTTGACATAATAATTATATATATTGAAAAAAAACAAGGATTGGGAAGGATGCATCTCGATGATGGAAATTTTTGTTGGATCAATGCTTGCAACAAGGCTAGGAACAAGACCACAAATTTGATTGGATGATTTCATGTAGATTACATAATTGGATTCCATGGATTAGAATTTTATTGTATTTTTGGATTGTAAGGAGTGATGTAATAATCAGATAGATGGAATTAGATTGCATGGAGGAGTAGCCTATAGCTAGGTACCAATGAAAAAGGATTATGAGATGAAGGGATGAGGTTGTAGGATGGAGCGATGGATGGTGGATAGGGATATAAGGATGGGGGGATGGAAGGTTAATGGGATGGGAGATATGCAATGGTTAGGATGAAAAGATACATGGATTAAAAAATATAGATGAATGGTTAATGAATGTAATGGATAATGAAATGATTTTGATGGATCAAATATGCTTAGATTAATAAATCTATATTAGCCTAAAATGAACCCAATGGATTAATGCAATGATGGTGGATTATAGGTGATATGGCACATTATGATATATGGATGAATTTATGCCATGCCATGGTACATCAGATGCAAGAGAAGGATAAGTGGAAGATGAAAAAGGATTATGAGATGAAGGGATGAGGTTGTAGGATGAAGCGATGGATGGTGGATAGGGATATAAGGATGGGGGGATGGAAGGTTAATGGGATGGGAGATATGCAATGGTTAGGATGAAAAGATACATGGATTAAAAAATATAGATGAATGGTTAATGAATGTAATGGATAATGAAAGGATTTTGATGGATCAAATATGCTTAGATTAATAAATCTATATTAGCCTAAAATGAACCTGATGGATTAATGCAATGATGGTGGATTATAGGTGATATGGCACATTATGATATATGGATGAATTTATGCCATGCCATGGTACATCAGATGCAAGAGAAGGATAAGTGGAAGATGAAAGAATGAAGGAGAAATTGGGACAAGGGGAAGAAAGTGAACATCAAATCAATTATTAGGTGAGGATTATGGAATATATGGGATATATGGATGGGGGATGGTATAAAATAAAAATTTAGGGATGAAGAGATGGGGGATTATGAATGCAATAATTAAATTTATAACAATTTTGAGAAGGTCTATAAGATGATAGAAGATTCCAAAAAGGTATACTATGTTAGAAGTATAATTTATTTTTCCTCTAAATTGTACTAATGATGAATCAAATTCTATAGGAGAAGAGCTCGCTTACAAGGATACAAAATTTAAAGAAAATATATGAAAGAGGATATGAAAACACTACAAAAAAAACTTGGGACTTGGTTGATTTACTTGAAGGAACTCATTGGTTACAAATGGTTGTACAATGAAAAATTTAGAGTAGAAAAAACATTAGAAAGGTAAAAGGATAGTTGGTGCATTGGGTTATTCTAAGGTAGAAGGAATATAAAATAGTGAGATATTTTCTCTTGTACCTATGTTGAATTTCATTAGGATGTTGTATATAGCTACATCTTTTTATTTTGAAGTGGACAAAATAAATTTGGATAGAACATTATCATATGGAGATTTAGATGAAAAAATCTATATTGTTCAACCTAAAGAATTTTAGATAAGGTGTATAGAATATTTTTTTTGTAAAATAAAAGGTTATTTATATGGATTAAAGTAGTCACCATGTATGTTGTATCAAAAATTTAATCCATATGCATTAGAATTGGATTTTCCAAGGAATCGAGTTGAGTTAATCATATTTTTACATGTTGATGATATGTCAATCATTAGAAATAATGAAGTGTTAATTAGATAACTAAAGGATTAGTTGGATTATAGGTTATAGATGAAATATATAGGTGATATAAGATACCTCATTGATATAGAAATGCATATAAATATGGATAATAAGAAGCTATGGTTAAACTAGAGGAAGTATCTTGAGACTATTATATAATGATTCAACATGCACAATGATAATCCTATAAGTATTCCTTTACTAATAGCCACTAAGTTTAGCCTAGAAAAATTCCCTAAATCTATGGAGGTTTTATGGGACATCATAAACATTTCTTACACAATTATAATTGATAGCTCTATGTATGCATTAATATGTATGAGGCTTAAAAATTACTTGAGAAAGGAAAGTTCAAAGTAGGCTAGTGCCAAATATTTGTAAAGAGTATTAGATTTAGGTGAACATATCTTTTATGTACTTGAAAGGAAATGTAAACTAATATTTTTGTTATCATGACACTAATAATGTGGGAAAGGTGTTCATTATATGAGAGATTATTAATTTTGATTGGGATAGATATTTGGATAGCTAGATATCAACAAGTGGTTATATTTTTACTCTATGGATTTAGGAGATGGAGGATGAGGATGCTTAGCTTTTGTATTAGCATTTTTGGGTACCATTATGGGTTTTTCCTTTGGATGCATTGCCACTTGTTAATTTGGGTCCACATGGTTTTTATTTTTTCTTTTTCTTTGGTGGACCTTTGTTGACTTTGGGACTAATTACACTTTTGGATTGGATTTTTCTATGTTTTCCCATGTCATTTTGAGGGTACATAGTGATCCTTAGATGTTGGTTGATGTGAATTTGTATGCATTTTCCATTAGCATGTAAATTTCTTCCAATAGAAATGGTATGGGTGCAAGGATATGGATGATATGAAGGGAATATTAATGGAGTGATAGATGTAGGAGCATGGACGAGATGTCTGGAGGGAGTATGTTGGATGACGTTCATAGTGATATGCCTTTTTTTATCCTAGTTTGGAATTATAGGATTCAGATGTTTAGCATGAGTGAGAGTGGTAGGGGATTGGTAGATCAGGGGATGAGTAGGATGAGATGGACGATGGTATTTTGGGATATAAGAACCCAAAATGGACTTAGTTGGTGTGGGAGGTTTGATGGTGGATTATGGAACATATGGACTTAAAATGGATGGATAGGGTGAAGGAGGGATAGGGATAATGTTTTTGGGTTGGTGTGATAGAGGAGGGAAATGGTAAGAAATGGTTTGGAGGAATGATGGGAAACACCTATTGTGGTCTTGGGAAAATTTCTCTTAGATTTCACAAAGATTGTACCAACATTTTTAGATTGTGAGCCTTGACATGTAGTCAAGGCCTCGTGATTGTAGATTTTCTTTGATTTGGATAGGATTTAATATACCTTGTTCATGTAGGCCTAAGCCTTTACCTTGATATTTTATGTTCTTGAGAATTTGGTTGAAAGTAGGGTGTTTATTATTTTTGAAGCAAGCTACGAGTTCATTGTTAGGTGGATGAGGATGAATGGTTAAATTATAATTTAAGACCATTTTGAAAAAAATATTGTGTTTTCCAACATGAGTAATTTTTTTCTTCCTTTTGAAAGATACAAATTGTGTTTTCAATCAAACTTTGTTAAGTGGAACCTAACACATTGCCAACAGATACGAAGTAATTTTTATATGATGAGAAAAATATATGAAAAACACAATTGTATTCTACAAATAAGGCCATTATTATAAGTAAATTATACAAATAGGTGATACATATAAGGGAATTACACAAATTCCATATCTTGTATCTTGAGTTACATTATAATTAAAAAGAATTCGGAAAAAAACATTGTGTATTCTAACATGGTTTCTTTTTTCTTCTTGTTGTATGAAACACGTTGTGCTTTTTATCAGTCTTTCTTAAGTGGATCCTAGCACATTTCTAAAAGAAATGTAGTAATTTTTATAAGTCACAAAAACCATATGAAAAATTCTTCCCCTTGATCATGTTTTTTACATTATGATGAAGGGAAAAGTAAGGAAAATTGTACTAGTGGGTCTTTTCATGGTCTTTCTTTGGTGGATGCAACCCTCCTCTCCAAATGTATAGAAAGAAAATATTACACACAACCCCATGAGACCAATCTTTTCTAAAATATAATTGGTATGGATTTTAGAGTGTATCCTTCACAATACACACTTTACACTACACATGTTGCTTCGTATAAGAAATTACAGGCTTGAAGACACATTGTGCTTTTTTACTTGTACTAATTTGGGTACCATGTCAAGTGCAAGTTATAAAACATGGTTTGTTTTTAAATAGTAGCAACACAGTTATTCTTGTTATTAGGTAAATTCAATATACCTTCCCATAGTAGAGGTTACACAACATGGGGTGTTTTGGGTACCATGTGAAGTGCAAATTACAAATCATGGTGTGTTTTAAAACCTACAATTTTTCATACCCAAAAAATATTGTCATGAAATGATGTTGTTAGTTGAAATAGAGACCTAGATATGTATATTTATGAATATCTTATAACAAGTAGTAGGTTTCAAAAGTTATAGTTCAAAACACATTACATTTATTAAACTGCAATTCAAAACATACCCAACCCATGTGTTTTTAAAATTATGTATATCTAGGTTTACATTTGAAATAGCAATGTTCAACACAATTGATTTTGTTATTGGTAAACTGGATATACTTTTTCACAATAGAGGTTACAAAACATGGTGTGTTTTGGGTACCATGTGAAGTACAATTTACAAATCACGATGTGTTTTGAAACTTGTAATTTTTCATATCCAAACACACTATCATGAAATGATTTTGTTATTTGAAATGGAGACCTAGATATGTATAGTTATGAATATCTTATAAAAAATAGGAGATTTAAAAATGTGTTTTAAAACACATTGTGTTTATTAACTTTTAATTAACAACATACCTAACCCAGGTATTTTTTAAATTATGTATTTCTATGTTTGCATTTGAAATAGCAACAACATAATTGATTTTTTTATTGGGTAAATTGGATATACTTTTCCATAGTAGAGGTTACAAAACATGGCATTGTGTTTTGCATACAATGTGAAGTGTGGGTTACAAATCATAGTGTGTTTTGAAACCTACACTTTTTAATACCCAACACACTTTCATGAAATGATTTTTTTATTTGAAATGGACACCTAGATATGTATAGTTATGAATATCTTTGACACATAAGAGGTTTCAAAATATGTTGTGTTTCAAAACACATTGTGTTTAGTAACCTACAATTCATAATGTACCCAACATATATGTTTTTAAACTATGTATACCTAGGCCTTCATTTCAAATAGCAACAACATAATTATTCTTGTTATTAGGTAAATTGCATATACTTTTCCATAGTAGACGTTACAAAAGATAGTGTATTTTGGGTACCAGGTGAAGTCCAAGTTATAAATCATGTTGTGTGTTTTGAAACTTGCAATTTGCATACCCAAACACACTATCATGAAATGATGTTATTTTAAATGGATATTTTTTTAGAAAAAATTCACAATACATAGCTCTTGAAAAAGTGAAAAAGGTTATTTCATTGACCCAAAGGTATAAAAATAAGTACATTTGAGAAAAATATTTTTAATTTTAAATTTTTTAAATTGAGTTACAATACTTAGTAGGAAAATCACTAGAAAGAATTCCTTCTTAACTACTATAGGCATCCCTTTTCTCTATACTCAGATTAAGAGAGAATATAGGACATGTTTTAAATGACAATTAAAGATTCCTTCTTTGACATATTAATTTTACCTCCAATTGGGTGCTTGAAGACTCTTTCTTTTAAATTTCTCCTTGGAAGACTCCTAGAAATGCTCGTTAATGATGTTTCATAAGGTTACTCTTTTTCTCCTTTGACTTTATTCATTGAAGATGCTCCTAAATTAGTTCCTATATTCTCTCAAATGCTCAAACTTCTCCCTAGATGCTTAGATAGTGTTTAAATTTCTTATCACAGTCTCTCAATTGTTCAAAAAACTACTTTGAATGGTGCCATAAATACTTCAGCTTCCCTTCATCCTCTATTGTATCACTTTTCAATTTTAGGTAGCTGACTTGGTCCTCTTTAAGGCATGGGATCAATTTCTTCTTCAAATACATCTTCAAAATCTTATTTATGAGCCTTAACTAATTTTATTTTGTCAAGGTTATGCTATCTTCTTGTGTTAGATACTTTTAGAAAGTTTCTCATGCTTTGAAACATCATATTAACACCACTAATAGTTATCTTTGCCACCTCAGCAATAGATCATTTAACTATTCTTGGAGTTCTATCTAAGGAGAATGATTTTTTTTTTTTATTGTAGATTATCCTTCTCATAGTTCTAACAATTTTTCATGGACTTATGCAAACCAACATGCAAAGGCTAATAGAATCATACATTCATGCTACAATGTTTCCCCAAGACCACTACCTTATCCATGGATCTTAGACACAATACCCTTATGGTGAATATCCTACTCTTCACTTTCATTTGATATTTTCTTAAGGATTTGACTATCCCTTCATTATTACTATGCATGTTTATCACCATTGGAGATAATATCATCATAAACACCCAAAAGTATCTAGTACTCTCCTCAACTTGTGTGTGTGATTGGAAGCATGAAGACAACTTTTCCCACTATTTTTATACTTGAGAATATTTTCACTATTATGAATATCCTTTGTGGTTATTATTGACTTGTAGAATATTTCTTGTGACCTTTGTGTTTGAGACTTTCCTTCAACATTTCCTCCAACTCCATATTTCTAGTCAATGTCCTCTTCCTTTAAAATGTTTCTCTCTATGAAGACAATCAACCCAACAATGAACACCACTTCTTGACTATCATATAGTATTTTTCTCATTGTCATCTATGTCATCATGAATAACTATATATGTTGAAGGAACTATCACTTGATGTAGTGAACTATTCATTTTCCTTTACAATATATAAAAACCATATATTAATGATTACATTCATCATTTATAGTTTTTGTATGATGAATTCCCTTTTGATAAATGTTATATATTCTCGATTTTTGGAAAGTCTTGTTTGGTGTTTGACATTCTAATAGGCTTCTTTGACTAATAAGACCTCAATATTTTAATATAAATGTAAAATAGGGTAAAATCAAGGTAAAAGGAATGAATCAATAGTATCAACCACCAAATACATAACTCATACCCTAAAGACCCTAATCCAATAATGAAGCACAAATGAACATATAAACATAAACAATAATAAAGTAATATTACTAATAATTCTTATGCCATGGTTGAATCACCTTCATTTCTCTTCTCCATTTTGCTTTATATGCTTGCTTGCCCTCATATTTGTAGTATGCAAGAATAATCCTAGTGATAATGATAACAAAATATCAAAGATAGTAGTTGTGGTTGTAGTCCTGAAATGAAAGGGATAGGTCTCTTTTATAGAAAACCAAATTTGAATGAAGGGCCAAGATTAAATGATGAAAATCAATGGATGAGATTGCTTTGAGAAGCAAGGAAATAGGACTAAGGAAAAAATAGGGTTTAGTTAAGGATAGATGGTGGAGATAAAAAGGTAATAAAACCTTATCAAGGGTGGAAGTTAATTGAGATGAAGAGATAAGAATGGCATAGAAAAAGAGGTTGCTATCTAGTAAATTAAATAATTATAAAATTATTTAATTTTTATTTAATTTAGGAGGGAAAGTGAACAATTAAATAATTAAAACAATTTTTTAATTATGAAAGAAGAGGGAAAGTTGAATTTTTAATTAAATAACAATTTAATATAAAAGTAGTGGAAAAGGACAAAATATTAAATAATTAAAATAATTATTTAATTATAGTGGGAAAATGAAAATTTATAATTAAATAAAATTAATCGAAGGAAGAATAAAAGTGAAAATGAATTAATTAAATAATTAAAATTATTTAATTAATAGAAGAATATGACTTTAAACCATAATCAAATAATTAAAATTATTTAATTATGAAGGGAATATAGGGAATTGATGAAAAAATGGCATTTAAGGACTTAGGACATTTTTCAATGTGTACAATAACTTCAATGTTTGTGATAGATCCAAATACTCGTGCAAGATTTGAAAGGATCTTAACATGGCATTTACATTGTATCACATGTTTACAAACCTTATCTCTCAAACAAATTATTGTTCAACCATATTTTGATATTCATCTTTTCCATGACCAACACCCTTCACCTTTTGGTGAAATCACTTTATCTTGTCATGAAAATACATGCTTGTTTATCATCATTGCTCATTGTATGCTCTTTTTCCATTAATAGACACATTATTTTTCAAAGAGGTAAAGGACCTATTCATTTTCATTACAAAATCCTAATCACCATCATCTAAAAATTTTTAAATTATATCCTTTATTTATCTCTCGCATGTCCAAACTATATGGCTTTGGATGGTTTGAATAGAAGAGTAACCTTCATATACATTTTGGTACAAATAAAAGTATATTCATAATCATGAATTCTTGAACTATATCATAAAGAGCCTTAACATTGTTATGATCTTCCATGTGAGGATTTTCATTTTATTTGGGAATCTATAATACATGTTGACTACCCTAATAGGCCTTTAACATCAAATTTATACTCACTATAGTTTGAGATATTTCTATGGACTATAATTTTTAATTTGAGTTGTCATGATTGTGATTTCATTTCTTTGTATTATGACTATCACTTACTATCCTCTATACATGCAAATCATATACTCTTTACTCTATCATATGTTTCATCTATAGACTAATAAGTTTTCCTATTTTTATCATTTAAACTTTGTCTTGAAATCATTGTGCTCTTTTTCACACAAAATGGTGTAGGTTGTCGTCTGACTTTGATACATTTTCATCTAACATCTAGAACATTTATTTGGATTATATGATACTATATCCCACATTAGATGTTTAATATGTGAAGACACAATGTTTAGTCTCCTTTATTTTCTCAATCGTCTCTATGCAATTTTCTAGTAAACCCTTATTTATTTTATACTAATAGACATGTTTAAATTCTATGAGACTTCCTCAATGTTCCTTAGGGCTTCCCATCTTTAAGATTTCACTAGTGGATCATTCAAACACTATATCAATTTTTTTATAATGTCTATAATTCTTCCTCTCATAGGTTACAATCCTACTACTAGTTTCTCAAAAGCTCTATGATGTTTCCAAATTATATTATATATTATATAAACCCCTATTCTTAGTTATGAATAAAAATAATCATGACAATATTTATCACTATTTGACAGAGATTTGGTGATTCAATAGACATAATGTCAACATATATATAGTAAGGTGTGGAGTGCGTACCATGTAGTACCTAGATCTTGAATAAATTTGAACATGTGGATGAGGTGTGAAAGAGTCCTTGGAACCTTTCTAACCTCCATGCAACAAAACATGTTTTTTATTTGGTGTCACAACAAGGGAAAAATTAAGAGAAACTAGGCATCACTTCTACAACAAATATGGAAGATTCTTTGATGCAAAGAAAAAAAATATAAAATCTCTCAAACAAAACTTTCAACCATTTTTATTCGATGAATATATTAGGACTTATCAAAAAGTGAAAGCTTATTCTTTGCCTCTTTTCAGTTTTGGCACATAAGAATTTTACAAGTGACTTGTTTCATTATAAACCATGGTATGATACTAATGATGACCTAAGAACCCCTAAAGAATTAGAAAATAAAAGATGACCTTGTGAAACAATTTAGACCATACCAAGTTAACAATATTAACAATAACATTGAAAGGAGATTACTCTATTATCCATTAGATTTTTAAAATTATTTTTTTCCACATAAACTTCTCATTGAATTGCTAGTATAACATTGGAACATATTGATTCTAAGGAGTTGGGGAGCATGGTAATGAATATTATAACCACCACTTGTGAACTTAAGTTTGATTATTGAGTTGCTAAAATTCATCCCTTGCAACCTATCCCTCATGGGTATTTTCCTAATTTGTATATGTGTATCCCAAAGAGGGATATTTATATAAAACTAATATTTTTATCCCCTAAAATACACAACATAACATCTTTAAATAACCTTATTTTAAATTTATAAAATTATAATGATTAAATCATTAAAAAAAAATCATTTATCTAGGAGTTTCTCATTTTAAGTACCCCTTTTGTAAGTAATTTGAGATTCTCAAGTATCTTTTTAAGTTTTGTTCTAGAGATTAGTCAACATGGTCATGTATTCATGATTTCTAGCCATTTAGATACCAAATTACTTTACATGATTTTAGTTTTTTTAGGATAGTCCTACTCTAAATAAATTTTCTAGATATGACATACTTTTATAATGAAGATTATATTAATATTTAGAAATATACAAGTGTTACCTCATTTTCCAATAATTTAGTTGGCATGCTTTTTCTACTTACTCTAGATCCTTGGTTTAATTTAATGTGTTTTTGTAGATCTAAGTGCAAGAAGAAAAGAGTCTATAAAGGTAGCCCACCTAGTGTAAGAAAAATAAGTTGTTTTCCTTGGGTGTGTTAACATTTTAAACCAATCTCCTCACAAGATAAGACTAAGAAAATGAAAGGTTTTTGCTATCACTTTATAATATAAAAGAACAACTTTCACTTTATCCTTATCTAATGTTTAATATACTTAACTAAATTGTATATAACTAAGAAAACTATTGAGATTAGAATAAGAAATATAAAAAAATATAAAAAATACATAAACTAAAATAGTTTAAAATTCACCCCCCAATTAATGCTATTTTATTATGAACATAATAAGTATCAACCTAATTAATTCTAGTTTAGTTTTGGCCATTGTTTGGCCCCCCATCTTTTTGCACCCACCCATCATCGCATTATCAAAGTATCAAAAGAATTCATTTTGCATTGCACATTCATCATCATATTTTCCATCCAAAATATACAAAACATAGTCATGTATTAAAGTATTTTAACCCATCAAAGTAATAGTAAATAAGTAATAACACAATGGGGTGTAATAACCACTACCACCATCCCTCCCTCATGTGCAATTTTCTCCATCTCCCCCACTAGCACCCCCCCTCCTAATATTATTTTGGAGTCTCCTCCACAAGAACAACCACCAAAAAGGAGTAGGATTGATCGACCACCATTGGTTGACTATCCCATTGGCTCGAATGATGATGATGAAATTGAGGTGACCAATGAAGAGGTGAATAAAGAGATGACCTCCCCTCTAATAGAACCTGAGGTCAAACTGCCTCAAAGTAGTCTTAGCATTAACATCATAGGAGGAAGGGGTAATGCCAATGACATCAAAGAATTTTTTTGCCAACAATCATGGATGATAATGAGTTTTTGAAGACCCAAGAGTTTTCAAAAAAATTCTTGAGGTCCAAGAGAGAAGAGTACCTAAGGAATCTTGAGATAGCTAAGGTAGGAGTTCCTAGGGAGTAGTATGAAGAAGTATCTAAAAAAGTATCGATTGAGATGAGATTTAATGCTAGGAACATACCCCAGAAGAGGGGAGAAGAATGGTGAGAGAGAGTGGATTATTACTACTTCCTAAATGGGATATTGCATCATCCATTGCCTTTGACACCATCAAAAAGTAGGACCAAGAGATATCCTCTTCAAAAGATCAGGAAGCGACAACATTATCAGGATCAAGTTTCAACCCTAAGTGGGAAACCATTTCCATTTGGGCCCTTTCCCCTAACACCAATAATCCTCAAGTTGTAGAAGAAACTTAGGATATAAGGGGAAGCCTAGTAATAAAGAGGGTTTTTGACACCCCTATTGTCAAAGTTGTTGTATTAGTAATTGATACTGAAAAATTTAGTAAGGCCACTGCAAAATCTCTATAAAATAAATATGGTAAACTGTTGCAAGATCATCTTTCATTAATAACAAAGTACAATAAATTGAAAATTAAAGAGGCCCAAACATCACATCCTCCCCCAACAGATTCATAAGCACCAAGATCTTCCTTAGCACCATAGTAGAATGAGTATTTGATCAAAGAGAATCAAGACCTTAGGGAGTAGATTAGGATGTTGGAAGAGAAATTGTAGACCTTTCAGTAGGTTCAACATGAAGGAATGTATCATGTTGTATCCAACATTTTGGGACATCTAATGTCCAAAATTTTGAAGAAATTAGAGAGTGTGCATGATGATTATACCCTTCTTGTAAGAACAATAAATAGGGTGGAAGAGGACAAGGAGAAAACCAGTGAATTAATGGCTAAGTGGATCTCGAGAATAAATGTGTTGCAAGGGATGTATAAGGGATCAGTTCATGAGCCCAGTCCACTAGAAGATATTTTGCCAACTTACAATATGGCCAAAACAATGGAAGAAATATAATGATACATGGATCAAGTAACAAAGAAGGAAAAGACACAGTTAAACCATTTTAAGAATATAGAAATAAGGATCATTCGTAAGATCATAACTAAAGATGGAGAAATAAAAGAAGTCTTATAATGGAAATCTTAGTTCAAGGCATTGACTCCCACCTTGTCTTTATTCATCTATGATGATAATAAAATTGATATAGAACTCCTAAATACTTGTATGGATAAAATGATTGATACAAATCAACTTTTAGAGGCTTTTGGGAAGGATACTAATTAGATTTTATCCGAGCACTCTTACTACATGCATAATATTGATTTGATTCTTGCATACCAATGGCCATTAGAAAGGGTATATCAGGCCTATGATAAGAAATATAACCAATTGGAAGGTTATGAGCCTATTATTATATAAGTCAAAATAAGGGGATATTATAATTCTTTAAGTGGCATAATTCTTTCATTCTTTGTGTATTTGGGAGGTTTGGCATTCTTTTGTCTTTTATGATGTACTCAACATCAGTTCCAATGATTTCAAGAGAGAACATTCTTTCCGTTCAAGAATTAGGCCTTAGTGGGTAATCATTCCTCTCTTCACCATTATAGCTTCAACAGGCATCTTCTTCAACAGTTCAAACAACCTTTTTTCTCTTAGTGATTTATGTTTTTTCCTTCATCAAAGGGGTTGTTTATCTTTTGTCTCTTTATAGTAAAATATTGTCAAATTAAAATGTGACATCTGTCCATGGCCTAAAGCTTTTTCACTCCCTTGTTTTATAAAAGGGAATTCAGTACCATTTGAAGAATCTTGGAAAATTTTGTAAGAATAACACTTTTGTAATTACAGTTTGTACATGTCTAGTCTAGGTCTTGATAGAAAAGGATGTCATTGTAACTATTAATCTTGTATAACAGTACTAAATCATTGAATCAAATACATATGGCAATTTTACATGCAATTGTCTCCTAATTGTATTTATCTTCTACAATAATGAATAAAAATTGATCAAGGATCTTTTTTTGTTCATCTTTGCAATTTTCCTGTGAATGAATATTGATTTTACATGGCTTTTACTCAAAGAGTCAATTAAATATGCCTTGTGATAAATGTTGAATGTTTTAGGTATATACAAGGATTTGTAAGTAGAATTGAATTCAGAGTTTTAAAATCAATATTTTTAATGTAGAGTTTTTAAAAGCATATAAATATCATTATTTAATAAATATGTAAATAACATATTTAATAGATAAAGAAGAGAGTATATCTATTTTAAAAGCAATATCTAATATCAAAGTATGAAATCCTAGTTGATATTGTATAGGATCACCCTCCCAAGTTCTGCAGAGCCTACAATGCAGAGGAGAAAATTATCCAAATCCTTCTCCTATTCATTGGCCAACCCCTAGAATGATTCAACATAAGAACTAACTATCCATTTAGGTCCTTTTAAGGATTCAGTTGGAGTTCTCATAGCACAAAAATAAACCAACATTTTCAATGCGATTTTTCATGTGATTTAGGGAGAACAATGCCTAACATATATGGGAATTCAATACAATAATATTGGTCATGGGTTGGTGGCATTGATTATGGATTTCACCTCTCTCTCTCCCACAGTATTAAGGATAAAATATATCTTAATTTTGGGAGATGGTGAAAAAAAAAAGGTAGAGTAGTGGAAAACCCATCAAAAAGAGATATTCATTGGAATCCCTAGGTTTGAACAGTTTCTATCACTAGTTAAAGGTATTTTGGCATCACAATTTTCTAGGTTCATCCCAAATTTTTAAAAACACATTTAAATCTATAAAGATTGAATGATAATGGAAAATTAAACCTTGATTGAGTGTCTCCTTAGGGTATGTGCAGGATCATGATGGGCCAAAAAGTGGCGATATGTAAGCCATATGATGGCCCACGTGGCTGACGACTTTTTTTTTACCCAAAATTGATGAAACGAAAAGGGTTTTTAGAGGATATTCTCAGCTTTCCACCAATATAAATTATGCTTTACTTTGAATTTAATAAATAATTATTATTCATTTTCTATTAGAATTACGAATAAAGTCTTGATTGATAGGCTAATTGAAAAACATCTATAACTTTCAAACGGTATCACATTTTTTGAATCTAAAATATGCATCACATTCTATGTTTTGCATACTATAGGATTAAAAAAATAAAATTTGAATTTCATGAATTTTTGACCAAGTTAAGGTGGTTAGACAGACGAGCTTTTATATATTTTAAAAGTTATAATAAAAAATTCATAATTAATTATTTACTTGGAAAAAAATTATAAAAAAATATGCATCACATCGGGACATGAGTCCTCTACTTATATATAAAATCTTATAAAAAAATATTATCATTTTATTGTGGTTAGGGTGGTCAGACAGACACCTACTTCTTATTTTTACCCTAAAATTTAAATACTACTGCATTGAAATTTCAAATTTTCACCAAATAGATTATTATTTTTTAAATAAAGGTCTAGTATTTTAGAAACCACATTCAATTTTGTACAGATTCTATTTTTACATTTTTTTGAAATAATATAGATAACTTCTTCAGATTTTTACATCAAGTTGTCTAACTCTGATTTTTTGTCTTTTTATTGCCACTTAAGGGCCTATTTTTTCCATGAAGATCCTGCACATACCCCTTATGTATATGATACATTTTTGGATGTGTTTATGATTAGTTGGACAACCAAATGATCATAAAATTATTGCAAAGTTTTTACAATGTATTTTCTCAAAAAAAAAAAGTAATGTATGGGTATAATCATGGATTTTTAAGTAGACTTATTTAATATTCTACAAATATCTATTTTTTAATTTATGTGTAGAGCCAAACTTTCTTGTGCATTTTGATCAACATAGTCTTTTGTGATAGCTTGATTAAGGTGTCACCCTAGGTTACAATTGTTATAGTTTTGCATGAACTTAGAGACTCTATCTGGCCCAATTGGATAAAATCATTGATCTACTATTGGTTCCAATTCCTCATCATTCTAACACATTGGTAACAACTCAATACAAACATATTTTAGTTTGACCTAAATTAATGTGTTTCAACTACCATGTCTAGATGTATATAACATAATAAGGGATCATTATAAAAAACATTCTCAAAAATTTAAATGGAAAATTATCTACTTTAACTAGGTTCTTAGTCTTAAGTTTCTCAAAGCATCATATAGGTATCAAGTGACAACTAAAAAAGGGGTGAACTATGTAGAAAATATGTTTTATGTCAAAGTAAGTTCGTTAAAAGTTCTACGGTGACCTCTATTCTAGCACCTTAGGGATGCCACCCTTTGGTTTGGAAAAGATCGAAGTGAAGGTCTTACCCACCTCAATAATTGGTCCTCAATTTCCCAACTTGAATATAATGTTTGTGGTATTCTTCCTAGGTTTGACACCCCTGGCACTTGGGAGACTATCCCGAATTAGGGATTTGGGGCTTATAAATTAAATCACCAACACTTACCTTTTCATATCATGCTATTAGAGTCACTTTCATGCCTTGGACATCATGTATCCCCTATAACACTTGAGTTTCCTTTTCCATATCTTTACATCAAGGGCGTCATTCCTTCCCTTATCTAATTTGTACTTACATTGTCTTGTTACAATTCCAAAGATACCACTTTTATGTTGGGGCAAGTTGTCCTCCCCACTCCTTTCTCTATGCTATTATTTCTTATCTTTTTACATTGGGATAATTCTAGCCTCCCCAACCATGACCTTGAGATCATCTTCTTAGACCTATATTACCACTAGGGATTAATTACCTTAACTTCGCCACTGTATGTTCATTCTCTTGGGTGTCATTTTAAGGGAATACACACATCCTAGTGCCTTAGATATCTATATGGCTATTTTTGGCCATTAAGAGCCACATGGCCATTTTTATTTACCATTTCTAGGGGCAACCTTATACCTTGAGATTCATCTCTAATCCATGATACAATTTCCATACTTTATCATCCTAGATGTTTTGCATGCCTATTACACATGATGTATTAATAAAATTTATTTACATAATTCATATTATTGCATATTCATCCTTAGATTACATCTAGTTTCATGTACTATTTTTCCTCTCTTCTAATTCCTATCACATCTTGTATGCAAGCACTTGGAGGGGACATACATGGTCAGTAACATTCTTATGGTCAAGCTTTCAAGTAGTGATTGATGCTATATAGGTGCACATCATGGTGATGAAATGGATCACCAATGCATGACATAGAAACATCCAATGTGGCATGTATCTCACAACTATTGTACAAGGCGGAGTATTACCACATTTTTTACACGTGGAATTTTTTAATCCTACTCTCTATTATTATTACTTGTATGATGGAACCTAATCATTATGTTATAGGTTCCTCTGGATTTCACATGCCAAAGGATGAACACACATAATGATATCCAGTTGGGTGCATTACTTTATATGGACCCAATATCTTTAATGTTTGAATATTTACTTTACTTACATATTTGTGAGTGCTTAAATAATTTGAGATACATGAACATTCTAAGATTCACATTTTTCTTAATGTTAGGGAAAAACATAATTGATACCCATGTCAATTCCCATTTAGTTTTGGGCTCATTTTGAGAGAAAATATTGATGAAATTACATATCGATGAATGGTGTAATCTTATACAAATTTGGGCTCATTCCCCAATCTTTTGACCATTCCCATTTGCACACATTCCCTTAGATTCAACTTTATGTTACCTATATCCACAAAATGTCCCATATGGTCCACATTTATTTCATGGGCTTTATGATCAAACATTTATTCTTTGTGCAAACATTGACATTTTCTTAACCTAAATCAATCATATATGTGTGACGATCCTACATTCATAGATTTGACCCTTGCAATTATAAAAAAACAAATTTAAATTTGGTTGAGTCCACCCATTTCACTAGTCATTGTGAACCAACTAAACACATGTTTACATTATTTATTGCTACATCCTTGTATTTAAAGACATTCAATTGCATTCATTTACATTTGCAAACATTATTGATTAACACTTGCATTAAAAGAACAAGCAAGCTAGGAACACTTTGAGTGGTGCACTAATAAGAATTAGAATCTATATAGTCATTCTAGAGCATCAACATGCTTGAAGAGTGTTGTCCTTAATCACTTCCACAATTGTAAAGTTGGTCATAACAAGGGGGTCAACCCAAGAGAAAACAACCCTTGTATTATGGCAATCTCCCTAGCTACTTTTAAACACTATCAATCCTTAGTCTAAAGCAAACCATAGAGAATCTAGTCAATAAGAAAGTAAAATTATACAATTAGCAAGATTGGATCCATGCCTTATAGGATTGGTCCGTGATTGCAAAAATGACCTAAACCCACAATTTTGACCAAGAAATTTAAGCTAGTAGGTTACATAGAATACGAGGTAGAAAGCAAATGTAAAATGTAATTTTTTCCACTTGATCATCAAAATCAATAGGTGATCAAGATCATTTTTGTATATCAGTTATAAATATCTTTATTCTTTACATTTAATTTCTCAACTTAACATTTGATTTTCAATTATGACTCTTATAATTATTGTTTACTAATCTTAATTACTTCTATATATGCACCATAATAAATCAACTTAAATTAAACTTGGGAAAAAATTATTTTCCGTTACAAATAATGAAAAAGTCTAATACCATTTTCTATTATCTAAATCTTTAGAAAATTCAAGCTACAGATCCTCAACTACCTTTTAAGATTAGATGACCAATAATAAAATTCTATTAAAATTTCTTGATCAAAGCAAGAAGGTAAACCGTTAAGATTACGGTATTATACCAAAGGAAACCGCATAAAGCCTTGCTCAATTTCTTATACAACAAACTCTCTCCCTTGGCATAAGGATGTTTGTTGTATTAAATGACAATAAGCAAGCGAGATTCATTATTCTGGCATCATTAAGAACATATTAAGTTACTTTGGTATCTTCTCTTGCTGACTCTAAACTTCTTAATTCAATCCAATGATCCAAAAACACACATAAATTCACAGCAGACATTGAATTCCTAAATTTAAGACTGATAAATAATGGCGGCCTTGTCCCTTTTGTTCCTTTCTGCAGCTTAAAGCAGCTGGTATTGCATACATTTTATATATATATATGCTCTCAGTATTTTTCTTCATCGCCTGATATGAGAAGAATTATTTTAAGGCAATGCCCAAATCATTGGTGGATCAAAGACCCACTCAGAAAACAACACAAAACTCTCAAACATCACTAACAAAATCAAGGGTTCTGCATCAATTCCACAAATGCGAAAGGGCTAGTAAAAAAATAACTATCAAACCTTCCTCCTATGTCTAAGAATATTTAGACCAGCCTCTACGTTGTCTGCAATTTCGTTCTTGCTGAACTTTAAATGCAAATAACAGGGGATTCGGTAGTTGAACTAGTATGATTAATATTTCCATGCAAAATGGTTTCTACAAAACATTAATTGATAATAGAAAGAACACATGAGAACAAGATTAACAACGAAATTTCCCCAAAAAATAAATTCAATAGTTAAAAATCCACTGACAAAGAGAGAAGCCTACAATGACCATTCTGAAACCATCTACATGCTTCTTTTATTATAACCTATGCTTGCCCTAGCTACTTTTGATTTCTGCCAGTACTTTCCCTGATTAGCTGACTCAAGATTAAATTACAAATGCTCTCCAAATTGTACAGTTAACCTTTAGGGCATATAATTGGCTGTATATGATCCCAAAGCTAGGCTACCATGAGGATATACAGAAATCTTGATAATGAGAAATGATCCTCTGTTAAGAGTGGCTGTAACTAGTAAAGCAATGTTTCCTATTTTCAAGTGCCACTGATGGTACATTTCTGTGCTAGCTGCAGGGTAACTGGACATGTATACCTGCTAACTTATACTACTTGGAAAAATGAGCCAAAAATCTGAATGACATACAAATTCTAAGACACTAGGATGCTGACAAGGAACAGGGGTAGCTTGCAATGAGTCAAATTTTGTAGAAGGATAGCTAATGATAGTCATTAAGCTTACTTAACAGTTCAAATAAATATATACCTTTGTTAGAAAGCATGAACTATAGTAGAATACAATAAGGAATGGAATTCAATCAATCAAGAACGCAGTCGATGCAATGAAAAGGGTATAGCAGTAGCACTCAAATACTACATCAATATTACATTATTCAGAGTAATGGGAAAACATACGGTGAGACAAAACTACTGAAAAAAGGAAAGTCTTATCTTACATTATACAGCATATGCATCAGAACCCGGTGAATTAAGGCAAGCCATCATATCAATGTTGTTTGTTCCCCTAAAATGGCGGGGTAATGGGAAATTTCTTCAGTCTTCACCCAATAAGAGCTTACAATAGTAAGTTTTTCAGCAACTCTTTATATGACAATCTCTCTGTAAATCAAATCCCATATGGATTTTATCCATATTGTATACTGAAATACCAGTAAAACTCGTCACTCTATCTGAAGATGGCTGCCATTCGCAGCCATGACTGCGATCCATATCACCTTAATCCACCAACTGAAGATTGCCTTCTCCCAAGTTTGAAATCTCGTAGCAGTCTGAGCAAAAGAGCTGAAAATCTGCTTCTGATCATTGGGAGGAAGGCTTGCAATTATTTTAATCACTCCTCCTTCAAATCTCTTGGAGAGTTTCAAACCTTGTGTCCGACTACTGAAACGCTCGGGCGAATCACTTACAGATCTATAATCAATAAGTTCACGCGTATTGTGTGCACAGGCATACCTACAGATAAGATATGCTATGACTGGCACCCACTTTATCAGAAAAGAAACACGTGCACGCTTGGGAATGATTATATCTCCATTTGCCAGAGCGTCCAGAAACCTGTGGACCAAAATTTCTAGCACAAGGCTCGAATATGACCTATCCGACTTAGAAAAGTTCTGATTATATTGCGCACTTGTTAGGAATGCAGGTGGCTGAATTAAAATATTAGGTGGGAACCTTATTTGGGGTTTTGCTAATATGTCAGCAATGCCTTCATCTTCAACAAAAATTGTGAATGCAGCTTCAAATACATCCCTTTTACAGAGCTTAATCAAGTCTAACAACCACAAGAGAGATTCACAAGCAGGACCCCTTATCTCGGTAGAAGAGCCACTCTTAATACGCTCAATTCTCATCCCAAATTCGTTTAAAAGAGCATCTCTGCATCTTTTTTGAATAACCGGATGTATATCTTCCTGAAAGTATGCAACTATCTGGTTCTTCAATGTATCTTGCATGTGTTGCAGAGGCACGCCGTACGGAACAAAGGGTTTGTTAAGAATTTCAGAAAGCATTTCGGGTACTATTGTTTTTAAGAGCTCTAGTTCTTCATCAAAAAGGGATTTAGATATTTTAAGTCTTTCAGCTAAATCAGTGGAAATATTTACGTGCAAAGATGATAGAAGAGCTCGAATTCTGAGCTTTTGTTCAGGAGTCCAACAAACTGCTTCCAAATATTCCATGCACGCTTGAATTCCGGCTTCAAACAGTAATTCGGAAGCAACTGGCAAAATGCGTAGGGCGTCATCTACATTGGAGAAAGAAAGGTGTCCTTCCCAGTGAGATGAATACATGAGACGAATACAGTCGATGTAATTCGAAGTAGAGCCATCAGGGGGAAGTGTTAAAATGATTTCAGGAGACGAAGACATGTCTGGAGACCAGCGATCAGAAAGCCTGGCTTCAAAATAGCTTGATTTCTTCAAAACTTGAGAATGCAGGTAAATGGGATTACCACCGTATGGATGGCCATCGGAGCAAATTATCTGCAGTTTCACATCACCATTGTTCTGGTCGCCAAATTGGAAAAATGGGGAATCCATTGCTAATTTCTAGTTTCAGGGTATGGTTGAGTTGCACAAATGAGAAGATAAAAAGCCCTGCTTCTCTTAATGGGTTTTTTTACCTTATGCTTTTCAGTCTAAAGGAGCTCAGATTCCCAAACCTGTAAGGTGGAGATTCATTCCATGGAATTTGGAGTGCATGTACGCTGTCATGAGCCTCTTTACCAATTCTTTTCAGTTCTGTTTCAATTACAGTACGGGATCCTCCTGTTCTGCAAATCCTTTAGGTAGTGCTCTTTTTAGTGCATTCTTTGTTTCGATTTAAGGTGCATCGAGTATGCTGCGCATGGGGCAACGTTTATCTAGCATGAGATGATGGATGCATTTTTTAATAAAAATAATAACTAGCCATTGCACCTGTCATGCAATGGGTACCCCGAAGAGGAGCCGACTAACTCCTAGACAAAATTCACTTATGTACATCGAAAAACGTATGAAAAACATACATAAGAACATACATGGATACATACATAACATGACGAGACATCGTAATGCGGGGCCTGCCAGACGCTTGAAACCAGCAAACAGGACGAAACGTCTGAGCGATGGTCAAACAGGAGTTAACGACGCCATCAATTGGGTTTTCCCGCCCGTTGGCGGGCGAAAAAGCAGGTGGGTTAGCTTCAGCGGCAAGTTTCTTTTGTCTGGCGTGGGAAAAGTGGAAGGGAATGGCGTGGGCCTTTTCTGTTTCGAGAAAGCAAGGTGAAAATACTATTTATTTTGTTTCATGTCTGCACGTTGGAAGGGAAAGTTGAAGGTCTGAGTGCACGTGGACGACTTCGAGGAGAATACCAACCAAATAAGCTGAAGTGTGGAGTACACGTGGAGGATTTGGAGCCAACCAAATTGAAGTGAGGGGTAATTTTGTTGCAAGCAGAGGGTTTTACAAGATCTTTTAATTTGAAATTTGGGAAACACAATGTGGAGTATTTCAGTTTCTTGAATGTCTTCAAAATCACACATTCCATTGTTGTGTTTAAATTTCGCACCATTGAAAAAATAAAATGCAAAAAATAATTCTGAATGGGAAACACAGTGTTGGGTTTTAGTTATTTGAATCTCCTTGTTTAAATGTAGAGGGTTTTACAAGATCTTTTAATTTGAAATTTGGGAAACACAATGTGGAATATTTTAGTTTCTTGAATGTCTTCAAAATCACATATTCCATTGTTGTGTTTAAATTTCACACTATTAAAAAAATAAACTGCAAAAAATAATTATGAATGGGAAACACAGTGTTGGGTTTCAATAAAAAAACTGTACAAAATAATTCTAAATGGGAAACATAGTGCTGGGTTTCAGTTATTTGAATCTCCTTGTTTAAATGTAGAGGGTTTTACAAGATCTTTTAATTTGAAATTTGGGAAACACAATGTGGAGTATTTCACTTTCTTGAATGTCTTCAAAATCGCACATTTCATTGTTGTGTTTAAATTTCACACCATTGAAAAAATAAACTACAAAAATTAATTCTAAATGGAAAACACAGTGTTGGGTTTCAATAAAAAAATTGTACAAAATAATTATGAATGGGAAACATAGTGCTGAGTTTCAGTTATTTAAATCTCCTTGTTTAAATGTAGAGGGTTTTACAAAATCTTTTAATTTGAAATTTGGGAAACACAATGTGGAGTATTTCAGTTTCTTGAATGTCTTCAAAATCACACATTCCATTGTTGTGTTTAAATTTCGTACCATTGAAAAAATAAACTGCAAAAAATAATTTTGAATGGGAAACACGGTGTTGGGTTTCAATAAAAAAACTATACAAAATAATTCTAAATGGGAAACACAGTGTTGGGTTTCACTTACTTGAATCTCCTTGTTTAAATGTAGAGGGTTTTACAAGATCTTTTAATTTGAAATTTGGGAAACATAATGTGGAGTATTTCAGTTTCTTGAATGTCTTCAAAATCACACATTCCATTGTTGTGTTTAAATTTCGCACCATTGAAAAAATAAACTGCAGAAAATAATTCTGAATGGGAAACACAGTGTTGGGTTTCAATAGGGAAACACAATGTTGGGTTTCAATAAAAAAACTGTACAAAATAATTCTGAATGGGAAACACGGTGTTGGGTTTCAGTTATTTGAATCTCCTTGTTTAAATGTAGAGGGTTTTACAAGATCTTTTAATTTGAAATTTGGGAAACACAATGTGGAGTATTTTAGTTTTTTGAATGTCTTCAAAATCACACATTCCATTGTTGTGTTTAAATTTCGCACCATTGAAAAAATAAACTACAAAAAATGATATTAAACTACTATCTTATACTACTAATACATAAGAAAATAGACGAAAGCCATAAATTTTTTCACCAAAATAATAGACCAAGGCTTTAGTACATGAAAAACTCCAATACCCACCTTGGACATCAATGAATTCACATGGATGTCATATGGGCTCAATCAATGAGACCCTAAATACAAAATAAAATTGCAAAGACATGTCCGACCCATAACTACCTTATGGATTAAATCCCTAAATATAGTTCTCTATTTTGGAGCCATTAACACATGTGGGACCCATTTTTATGACAAGATTCTCAACTTCATCTTCTAGTACTTAAGAAAGGGAAAATACTTTAAATGAGTCTAAAGTCAAATGTAATATGAAAAATAATGCCAAGGTTACTATTAGAATATAAATAGAAGATACCTCTATAATTATACACTATAGGAATCCAAATTCACATTCTAAGAGTGTTCGAGATGCATGAGATAGAAATATGATTACAATATAAATAGAATCTTAATCCAAGCAATGTATTTGTACAATCCTTATCAAACAATCTCACTTTAATCTCAATTTTAGTAACATCCATATTCACCTATTTATGAATTTTCTCCATCCTTAATTTCATTCTTGAACCATTTTAGGAATCTATGTTGAAGATTAAAACCATCATTGAGTGATTTCATTTTAGGCCATAGTCTCCTTGATATAATTATTATTCCTTTTAGTAGTTGTTTATATATTCTTAAATCTAGGGTTATCAATAAACTCAATTGAAGAACCAATGATATCTAGGTATTTTCCTTTTGTATTAGAGGGAGGGGAAATGATATCAATAGGGGAAACATTAGATGGATCACCTCAACACTAAGATTAGAGGGGGTAGGACTTCTACTAATACTAGCTCTACCTATAGGTCTAATAAGTTTAAAGAAGATAACACTAGGAATAGTGAAGATTTAGTGGGATCATTTGTAGTTTCCTCACCAAGACTAGACCTCTTGTAAGATTTAAAAATATGGGAACTATAGGGAGAAATTTTAGTGATCACATTTTTTCGAGGTTAGAGAATCTTTTCCCACATAAAAGAGACTCGATTCTTATAAAATAAGAGCACTTTTCATTAACAACCACCCTATGGTTGGATTTGAGAAGTAAGGAATTGGATTTATCACAATTATAAAGTTAAATTATAAAAACTTGGTGTAGTGGACCATTTTTTCTTACCTAGAATCTCATTCATGACTTATTTCTCTATATATAATGAAAGCTACAAAGCAAAGCTAACTAGGTAATTATGCCTTATATTGTTTACAAAGGGAAAGTTATTTAACAAAAGATAGATAATTTATACTTCTCATTTAGGGTAAAATATTTAATGAGAAAGAAGTTGAATTCATTTTAAGGAAGAGCCTCCTTGAAATATCTTAATTATCATTTAATGAGCTTCTCAAAGCCTTTTACGAAAGTGTCAATGTTTTCTTTCTTTTACATTTGCCTGCTTGATGGGTCTTGGCTCTTTTCTTAGACATGCTAGCAACTACAATGTTGAACTCTTTAGAGTCTTAAAATTTCAGATCCCTCACAATAACCTTCTTACTCTTCCATTGTCCAATGAAATCTCTATGAACTAATGGATCGTAACTATCTATGTATTATATAAATGGATTTAGCTCACCATTCGCAAGGATTGCCAAACAGTAATTTTTTTATTATATTATTGACAATAATAAGCCTCTATTCATAGTCTCTCATCTCCCATGATAATCTTCCAAATGTACTAGTCCATGAACAAGTAGAAAATGATGAAATTATTAAGTCTCATTGGAAAAAATGAAAGAAGTTGATTCCCAAAGAGGGATCAATAAGGAGATTGATTGATAGGTAGTATCCTTTACAAATAAAGAGAAAAATGGTGATATTATTGACCTCCAAGTTGTAGATTGTGATAAATCTAAAGGAGTAACCCAAATAAATATTTTGATGAACTTCAATTATTATCAAGTCATTCAATAATTTTCCCAAGATCACATAATTGCAATCAACCCCACTTCTCATAATTATTCCACAAGTAATTTTACTATGAAAAGATTGTCCATCATACCAATGTGATGTTTTCCATAGAACAACTCATATCATGTAAAGAAATATTTTTTCCACTACATCCATGGTAGAGATGATCAATTGTTTCCTCATTTATGGAGTGAATTTTCTTATAGCTTTTAATAATTTTTAAGATATTCCAAGAGGGGGAGAAAGGTAATTGAGGTAGTTTAAAAAACCGAGGGAATCTCCATTCATCATTAAGAGTGAAAACTTGATATTTAGATAGAGTAGGAGAATAAATATTCTAGAAAAATGTGAAAAATAGACTCAACATTATTCTCACAAAGATCACACCTATTGGGGATTGTAATGGCTCTATTTTTAAGATTATCAATAATCAATAATTTACTCTAACAAGCAACCTGCTAGATGTCATTGAATTTATGTAATATATTCTTGTTCAAAATCTTCTTCTTTTCAAACACCTCAACATGTATATCATGTTAAAGGAGATAAGTAGATGCAATAGTACACTTCCATATGGAAGAACCCAACCAAATGGTCTATTTTTTCCTATTAAACTAGACTATATAGAACTCCATAACTTCTTTATAAGGTAGCTAATAACCTTTTGATTGAGATGATCGAGAGGAGTAAATAAATTAATCAACTTTCTACATTAAGTACCATATTCCTAGTAATTATCCACACACTATCAAAATAAAGAATAAAGACCATTCTTGATAGCTAAACAAGGGATTACAAAATTACGGAGAGTGTTTCCCAACCAAGAATCATACCGAAATCTAGCCTTAAACCCACTTCCTACATTTCAAATTGGTCTCTTTCTTATGAGTTATCTATAATTTTTTACTTTAATTCATATAAGTAAGACATTATATAAGTTATCCAAATTTGGAAAATCAATAACAAGTAACCCATTGAAGTATTTAGCCTCCACTATATTAGTTCAATTGTTATTCTCTTTTGCAAGTCTCCAAATAATTCTGAATGGGAAACACAGTGCTGGGTTTCAGTAAAAAAACTACACAAAATAATTGTGAATGGCAAACACAGTGCTGGGTTTCAGTTATTTGAGTCTCCTTGTTTAAATTTAGAGGGTTGTCTCATGGTGGGTTTCTTGCTTCTTAAAACCCATGGTTTTGCAATATGGAATGTTACAGTATGACTGTCCTCCAAACCACACATTCCATTGTTGTGTTTAAATTTCAGTCGATTGATAAGAAAACTGCACAAAATAATTTTGAATGGGAAACACAGTGTTGGGTTTCAATTATTTGAATCTCCTTGTTTAAATGTAAAGGGTTGTCTTATGGTCGGTTTCTTGCTTCTTAATACCCATGGTTTTTTAACATGGAATGTTACAAAACAATATGAATGTCTTCCAAATCACACATTCCATTGTTGTGTTTAAATTTCGCACCATTGAAAAAAAAACTGCACAAAATAATTATGAATGGGAAACACAATGCTAGGTTTCAGTTATTTTAATCTCCTTATTGAAATGTAAAGGGTTTTCTTATGGTCAGTTTCTTGCTTCTTAACACCCACGGTTTTGCAAAGTTGGCAGAATTTTGATCCCAGGTTTTCTTCGACATGGTGCTTCCTGGTGAAGTTGTGGAATGGGAAATCGAGCTAGTACCAGTCATTCAGCCTAATTTAATGTGGCTCGAGGAGGAACAACTCGACATTGTTTCTGAGCTATGTTCGCTTGCATGGAAGGAAAAGTCCAGCTATGTCGAATATTGGAGGGTGATCTTTGTCTTAAATAGAGAGGAAGAGTAAGCCAGATTTAATAATTTGCTTAATGAAATGCTTGCAGAGATTTTCTGGGCTTCAGCTCCTCCGGTTGTTTAGCGAACTTGGTTTCTTTATGCAGTTTTCAACAAAAACGGTTTCTTTCGACAGAAACGAAATCTTTACTTTACATGCATGAAATTTTTGTAATTATGAATAGTGATCAAAATCCTAGGGTGTAATGGAAACAGTGTCCGTTTCTTAATGAATTATTGCAACCTTGGCCATTTTTAAGGAGGATTGTGAACAATTATTGGAGAAAAAAAAGGGAAGGAAAGAAAGAGAGGAAAAGGGGGGAGAAGGGCATTTTCTATTTTTAGACAATTTTGTTATGCAGCCATGGAGCCTTTGAACCCATATTTTATATTGAGAAAAAAGGAAATAAGATTGAATCTTTCAGTTTGCTAATATTTTCTTGATCGCGAATGTCTTTGTGCTTCTGTGATCGTTCTTCAATATGATATTTGTTGATTCAAATTGTGTTGATGTTTTATTTGCTGAATCTATGAATTCTAAAAGAAATCATCTTGTGAAATTAGTCTGTTGTTTATCTTTCCTTGTCTCATGGTTGGTTGCTTGTTTCTTAAATGGTTGTCTCATGGTGGGTTACTTGCTTCTTAACACCCATGGTTTTGCAACATGGAATGTTACAAGATAGTATGAATGTCTTCGAAATCACACATTTCATTGTTGTGTTTAAATTTCAGTTGATTGAAAAAACAACTACACAAAATAATTGTGAATGGGAAACACAGTGTTGGGTTTCAATTTTTTGAATCTCCTTGTTTAAATGTAGAGGGTTGTCTCATGGTGGGTTGCTTGCTTCTTAAAACCCATGGTTTTTCAATATGGAATGTTACAATACAATATGGCTATCTTCCAAATCACACATTCCATTGTTGTGTTTAAATTTCAGTCAATTGATAAGAAAACTACACAAAACAATTCTGAATGGGAAACACAGTGTTGGCTTTCAGTTATTTGAATCTCCTTGTTTAAATGTAGAGGGTTTTCGCATGGTGGGTTGTTTGCTTCTTAAAACCCATGGTTTTGGAATATGGAATGTTACAATATAGTATGACTGTCTTCCAAATCACACATTCCATTGTTGTGTTTAAATTTCAGTCGATTGAAAAAAAAACTGCACAAAATAATTGTGAATGGGAAACACAGTGTTGGGTTTCAGTTATTTCAATCTCCCTGTTTAATTGTAAAGGGTCATCTCATGTTTGGTTGCTTGCTTCTTAACACCCACGATTTTGCAACATGGAATGTTACAAAATAGTATGAATGTCTTCCAAATCACACATTCCATTGTTGTGTTTAACTTTCACATGATTGACAAAATCAACTGGAAAAAGGAAATGTGATTTGGAAAACACAGTGTTGGATTTCAGTTATTTGAATGTCCATGTTTAAATGTGAAGGGTTGTCTCATGGTGGGTTGCTTTCTTCTTAACACCTACGGGTTTGAAACATGGAATGTTACAAAACCATATGAATGTATTCAAAATCACACATTCCATTGTTGTGTTTGAATTTCACATGATTGAAAGAAAAGTGCAAAAAATTATTGTGATTCGGAAAACACAGTGTTGGGTTTCAGTTATTTGAATCTCCATGTTCAAATGTCAAGGGTTGTCTCATGGTAGGTTGCTTGATTCTTAACACCTACAGTTTTGCAACATGGAAAGTTACAAGACAGTATGAATGTCTTCCAAACCACACATTCCATTGTTGTGTTTGAATTTCGCATGATTAAAAGAAAAGTGCAGAAAATAATTGTGATTCGGAAAACACAGTGTTGGGTTGTTGGACTGTCCGATTTCTAGCATGCGTTTGTGTTATATTTTATGCGTAGCTTGATTGAATTTATCACCTTTAATTTTCCTCGGTTGAAGTCGAAATGTCCTATTGGTTTCACGTGGGTGAGAGCAATGCAAGCACATTTGATCTATGTTTAATGAATTATTTTTTTCTTTTTCTTCACACAATCCACACTAATTTTAAGTATTCGTCCAATGTTGTGATTTCCTATAATGGGGAGAGGTTTGAAATGGAAGAAGCTAGACGAATTGCAAGTGCAAGATGTACAAAATGGAGGCTCTCCTTTTTTGTCTTCTGATTTGGAATGGGCTACTATTTCCGTCAACAAGGATAAGGTCCCTGACCTTGTTCCAGCAATTCCTCTTACGAGACTTGATCATTTATTCATGATGAAACGTCTGTTGAAGGTGTAGAAACCAAATTTGTGGACAAGAAAATAAGAGAACCTACCACCTCATGTCCCGTCTATGACAAAACTTATAGCAAAAAAATTTTGTATAAGAGGTTTGTATATATCGACATTCATTTCTTTGGTCAAATGATATTTTACACTCTCTTGGTTGAACATGATGAGATGATTCCTTTCTCGCAGCTAGTGGTGTCAATACAGTTCTGAAGACAAGAGAGACCAGCCTCCACCAAATAAGAAATGACTTAAGACATTTATAAAAATGCGAGGTTGTCAATACCACTTCATGGTAAAGGTTATGGAAGGAAAACCTGATGTTGCCTATATTATCTACAAATGAATGTTCCACGTAGATTAAAAAAGGTGAATTTTTCCATGGCATTCATGACACAAGTGGAGAGAAGTGTTTTATGTTTTCTGCTAATCTATCCACAGAGTGCAAAAGCTATATTGAAAGCCTTTTGCTCATGGACGTCAGTGTCAATGCAATAATGGATAGACACATCAGCGATCCTTTGTTATGTGGCATGATGTCCAAGAGAGATCAATTCCTTACAAGAAAGGACATAATGAATGCCTGGCGAAAGGTGCATTCTACTCACACACAAAAACACAAAGTTGATTCGACAAGTATCCTACTATGGAGTGGACAAGACTTTGACAACTTCTTCTACTTTCAACGGCTTGATGGGAAAAATACGCCTTTTGTTATCGGGGTTTAGACTACATGGATGCCGGATAGGATGGTTAGCTGCTCGCACAATTCAGTCATCTCGATGGATTCCACATTTGCAACTAACAAATATGAGGTGAGGCCTTACAAACATTGACAAATAGTTCATCATGTTTTCAATGATCTTCTTGGCTGTAAACTTCACAATGCTCATGCTGAGTTGTTCTCTCTACAGTACCCATTGTATACTCTCCTCGTTTTCGATGAGAAACAAAGTGGTGTGTCGGCTGCGTGGGTAGTCTCCTCATGAAACAAGATTGAGGACATCTCTGCGTGGCTACACGTATTGCTCGAACATGGAAGAAGAGCCAAGCCCGACTGGAGAATCAATTCATTTTTGACCGATGATGTGACTGCAGAGATCCAAGCCATATAGTATGTGCATCCCTTTCTTCATTTGTGTACCTTTCTCATTTCCTATTCATTTTCAATGCCACTTTCTCATGCAATCGAGCGGTAAACAATATTGTTTGTATTGTCTATTAGGGTTGTCTTTCAATGTCATGTGCTTCTATACCTTTGGCATGTCAAAAGGGCTTGGCTAAATAATGTATATAAGTATGCAGCCAAGGAAAGGGCAATGGACGTCTTTTGTAGTCTTGGCACGATCATGATGGCAATCGTTGACACCGAAGATTGTGTCACTCAGCTATTGAACTCTTTCTTTCAGGAGTTCAATGATCAGCCCCAATTCTTAGAGTACTTCAAGAAGACTTGGTGTGAAGGAAAAGGTCGAATTGGTGAGTTGACAATTTTCATCACGTTGCATGATTCACATCATTCAAATTCTTTGATGTCATATATAATATGTTGTGGCTTACTTGACTATTGGATTTTCTTTTTTTTGCAGCCATGTGGGCGAAAAATTATAGACTATTCCCACATGCCAACCAGGATACGAATGCAGCCATTGAGTCATACCATTGCATACTAAAAACTCAGTACTTGTGCGATCGTTCAAAAAATGCAATAGGAGAATGGACTATTTGTATTACACACTTGTGTATAAAATGGAACCATTCTATAGGCAAAAGGAAAATTTGCAGCATTATGGTTTTTTGACGAACAAAAATAATTTAAATATGTGATCTAGTGTGGAGTGGGCCAAGGCAATTCTAGATGATGACTGTATTCCCGATGAAACATATCCTGGACGGTACTGGGTGAAAAGTCAAAGTAGGTCAATGCACTACCCTGTTCTGAAATTTTGGGAGCACCTTTTTGTTTGTGACTGCCCTTGGAGTTTGTAGGGGAACACTTGCAAACATGTCATCAAGGTTGCTTGCTTGATTAAAAGATCATTTGCCATTGAAGGGGTGGTCCACGGTAAGTGAATTTCAATTCGAATTGCATTACTTTATTGGAGTCAATTGTGTTTTGCATTTTCTATAGCCTAATACAAATTTCTTTTGTGTGCTCATTTAGACGGAGGAGGTCAACCAATTGATATAGTCATAGATTTGAATGAGACATTGTCAGAGGGGGCCGTAGAAGAAAACAATCCTAATGTTCTGACCCCTATGCAAACTCCTTCTATGACTTGAATGTATATGATGAACATGTGGTGAAAATGTCTCTTTGGAATGACACTAACGAACTCTTGAAGAAAGTGATGCGTACACCGCCACAATCTCTACAACAGGTGCAGTCATATGCAAAATGTGTGGACTGGTTTGTAGAGGACCTACGACAATCAAATGCATTTTCGTTTGAATTCATTCTGGATCCTGATCAAGCTGCAACTACCACCATTTGCATGCATCCATGGTTTAGTGCAACCAGGGATCATCGTCGACGTCTAACCCAGCACACGAAGCATTCCGCACAACAGTCAGATCACCGAACCCTTTTGGATGACTCCTTTCTGTTGTCCATGAATAACAATTTGAATTTGAATGTCAATATGCAATGTGAGACTTTAGGTGCAACTACTATGGATGTGGCAGAGGATACAACATCTAATACGGGTGAGTGTGAGAAAACCCATTTCAATTTATTTATTGTAATAGGAAATGGTAATGCAGATTCCTTTTTTCTAGTATGTGCTTTTACCACATCATAAACTTTATGATTTCTTTTATGGATTTTTTTGTTCACTTCAACATTCCAATCTCGGGAAAGGAGTCCTCGTCGGTGACTGTCTTTTGCAAGTGTAAACCCAATGGAAGGTATGGATCGAATTTAATAACTTTGCTTACATAAGTCCATTTTTTGGTATGACATTATGTAATTTAAGAAGTGTATCTATTGAATCATGCAGGGGAAGCGAACCATTCAATGTTTGGTTGTTGATCTTTAGAAAATATAAAAAATTTCCAATGAAAAAGGATGCATACAAGTTGGTAACTGAGGAAAGTGCATTCAAAGGGGCTGAAAGTTTGTTCCTAAAGCATGGGCAGACATCTATAAACATGTTTCATATGGTGGTATAGCATGGGAAGGTTTGGAATACATTATTTTATTAAAGCCTCATTTGATAGAGCTTTTTTTGTGCATAAATTAAGGGTTTAGTAGATCAGCGTTGGCTTGAGCCTTTGTATTCATAAAAGTATATGATTCCTAAGTTATGAGAGTTGTCAAAGGATTGTTTCAAGTCGTTAGGTGTTTTGATGATGATTTAAGACCTGCTCCTTTGTAAATTTGGGCTAATTGAGTTCATTTCCAGCACTAGAATCATGTTTCCAAGCATTCTTTTCAAAACAATAGCATCTCAATTTGTGATATGTAAAAATTGGCACAAATGGGTTTCTAGAACAGAAAATACCTTATGGAACAAACACTTCAAACAAGCTCTTCTTCATTGTCGTGGACCCCAAAATAGGCCTATTTTACAAACAGACTAATTAAGCCTAAAACATTCTTCAAACATGACTAATTAAGCCTACAAAAACTTAATCTTACCTTAAACTTTGTTGTCCCCAAGTTTGATAGACATTCACTTACTAAACCCACCACATTTCACCTAAAAGTTGCCTTATGAAAGTTGTGTGATGCAATGGATGTAATCAGCGATGTGATCTCCATCACTCGGGGAATGATTCTGATAGGTTAGGTTTTGTTGCTGGGAAGATGGTTTTCTGAAGGGAGAAAGGAATTCAGTGGTTTGAGTTGCTGCCCCTGTAGACTGTGAGTGGAAAAGAGTATGACAAGTGAGGTTTAAGGTTAGGGTTTCATCAAAAAGGTGAGGGCAATGATATCCTTGTTCTTTTAAGCATGTACATGCCTAAATAAAGGTGTTTGAGTTGGTTTGAAGGATTCAAAAAGAGTGGAATATAGTTTTCCAAGTTACCCTCATGTCAATTGCTTGAAACAAGGGTTTCATGAATACATTTGGGATAGGCAATTTCTGCAAACCAAGTGTGGATTTGGTGGTTTTGAGGGCTGGTGAGACTTGCCCCATTGGTTTCCTGGGCTGGTTGTATGATTTGAGTGGTGTGTTTGCTGCAATTTGGCGTAATTGGCCTTGTCGACAGCACTATTTCTTGTTTTTGTGCAAGTTGTTCCAAAAGAGCCATATGTGGGTTTCAAGTATGTTGAGGGGAACTGGAATGGGTCTCTACAATGATGATTATTTGTAGGGGTTGTTAAGAGTTTCAGATAGTTAAGTTGACAAATTTGAGTGTTTTTTCTATCATGCAACTGTTATGTGCATTTTGTGTTTGGAACATATGAAGACATATTAAAATGGAATGTTATGTGAAAGAAAGGGTTTCCACAAAACAAGACGGTGAAATTCGAGACCTTGTTTTGTTACAGTCTGCAGAAAATAAAAATGTCAGGAACAACCCATTGTGTTTTCCATCCTGCAACTGTGATTATTTGCAGGGGTTGTTAAGAGCTTCAGATAGTTAAGTTGACAAATTTGAGTGTGTTTTCCATCATGCAACTATTATGTGCATTTTGTGTTTGGAACATATGAAGACATATTAAAATGGAATGTTTTGTGAAAGAAAGGGTTGCCACAAAACAAGAAGGTGAACTTTGAGACCTTGTTTTGTTACAGTCTGCAAAAAATAAAAATGTCAGGAACAACCCACTATGTTTTCCATCTTGCAACTGTGATTATTTGCAGGGGTTGTTAAGAGTTTTAGATAGTTAAGTTGACAAATTTGAGTGTGTTTTCGATCGTGCAACTGTTATGTGCATTTTGTGTTTGGAACATATGAAGACATATTAAAATGGAATGTTTCGTCAAAGAAAGGGTTGCCACAAAACAAGAAGGTGAACTTCGAGACCTTATTTTGTTACAATCTGTAGAAAATAAAAATGTCAGGCACAACCCACTGTGTTTTCCATCCTGCAATTGTGATGTGCATTTTGTGTTCGTAACAAAAATATATTTTCTACAATTCATTAGTTCAACTCATGTAATTGCAACAAATAGAATGCTCAAATTATTTTCCATGTTGGAAAAGACACTGTCCATACACAGTTACTTAGTTATGAACAGTTTTCTTTTGCTTTCAATTTTTTTATCAACTGTTTCGTGTGTTTCTAATTAGAGAATGTTGTTGTATGTGCTGAAATTTTTGTTCTCTTTCCTTTCAGGCATTGTTCTTCCCACTGTTCAACTCATGCGTTGCCATATGCCCATTGGAGATACTGCATGTGTTGCCTCGTTCAATTCAAAACAATAGGTACAATCTCTTTAGTGCATACATTATCTATATCTTCCACTTTGCTCGCTTATTTTTTTAATGTTTCCATTGCATTGACAATGTCTTTCTAATTAGAGAATGCAATTCTACCTTCTAAAAAAGTTGTTTTGTCTTTCATTTTAGGAATTTTACAACCTGTTGTTGCAGTTCTATAGAAGATGTCCCACAGTTCTTGAGCATGGGTGGCTAGTTGGTTGACCAACTACCACACATATCTGCCATGCAATATTCTTGCTCGAATTGAGGAACTCAACCTCCCATACAGGTTACGGGAAAAGATGTTAAGAAGAATTAATAAAAAAGGGCCAAACTACACATATTTGCACTATGATAATTATGCTCACTTCTTCAACAACGTCTTTGGTGTATGGGCACATATGGGCATGGACTTTCAATATTACAATCTACAAATAGAGATTGTCAATTTATGTGATTGGCCAATGTCTGTTTACCGCGAAATTCGAGACATTTTCCTAGTTGGATTCATTTGGAAGGTGTGAATTAGACCAACAGTTATCATACGCAGGCACACTCTTACGGATCAGCTGAGCATGAGGTTTATGATATTCCTCAAGGGGGAATCTTTAATTAGTAATCACAAAGGTCTTGTGGAGGAATGGTTGTTGGTCGTGTTCAAATTCAACCACATTGTTAGTTTTGAGATCCACCATGTCAGGCCCTCCTTCAAGCTGCTACATGAGAATTATGAGGTGCCAACATTGTATGCTGTCAATTCCACCTTAACAATCAGAATGCAAAAAATGCCTCTAGATGCTGAGAACACAGAGATTATACCTATTCATAAATGGTTGACATAGTCCTCAGTGTTACCAGTATTAAATGTGCATTGTAATTTTCTTCAGATTGTATAATATTGACTCGAAATGTTTTTACATTTCATTGTGTGATGCACATTGTTCTTATAAAATTTGACGGTGAACTTGAATACACTGTTTTGTTACAGTCTGTGTTTTCCATTCTACAACTTTTCTTATGCATCTTCTCTTGGAAATGTATAAGGATATTTAAATGGAATGCTGAAATGGAATTTCAAAATCTATAAATGTCTCTGTACATTCGTGACTTGATGAGTTTTGTTTGTGGAATATCAGTCCTTGTTGTGTAATTTTGTTTTGCAGAGGTTTTTGGGCATAGGTGACTCCATTCCAAGATAGGGATTGATGAATTTATGAGTATTTGGAGACCATTAATTAACTGTCCTTTCAGGACAGAATTCTCAAAAGGCGTAGATTGAACAGTATGTGGAGTGTTTGGAATTTCCTTCCTTGAAAGGCTAAAAATACATTGAAGATTCATTCAAATAGAGTATTTTACATGCCATGGAACTAAGTTAAGAGTGTAAGAGAGTCTTTTGTTGTTGTCTATCAAATTGAATGATTAAAGGAAACCTAATTAGGCTGGTTAAGGACAGTCTATTTTGAAAGTTCACATAGGGGGATTTTTAAGTCGGGGATTGCTTTTTGTCAGTCATTTGTTCTTGGCTGAAAGGTGGATTTTTCTAGTTTAGTCTCATCTGACTTGTTTGCAATAGCATAGCGAGTTGAGTCGTTTGACCTTTGCAATGTCATCAAACGTTTCCTGCAAGCAAGGGTAGTTATAAAATATGTAGCTCAACTTCAATACATTGTCTTCTTACAGTGCGCATAACACTAACTGTTGTCTTCGAACAAGATTTGAAAAGTTTGGGACAACCCACTGTGTTTTTATCCTACAATAGTTATGTAAAATTTGTGTTCGAAACATATGAAGAGATAGTGAACAAGACTATTTTTATTAAAGTAAGGGGTTTCATAAAACAAGAAAGTGAAGTTAAAAACTCTATTTTGTTACAGTCCGAAAAAAATAAGAAGTGAACCGCAACCCACTATGTTTTCCATGATGCAACTGTTATGTGAATTTTCTGTTGGAAACACATGAGCAGATATTGAAGAAGAGTGTTTTGCTCAAAGTAAGGGTTGTTAAAAATTATGTAGCTCAACTTCAATACACTGTCTTCTTATGGTGTGCATAACACTAACTGTTGTCTTTGAACAAGATTTGAAAAGTCTGGGACAACCCACTGTGTTTTCCATGCTGCAACTGTTATGTGAATTTTCTGTTGGAAACATATGGGCAGATATTGAAGAAGAGTGTTTTGCTCAAAGTAAGGGTTGTTAAAAATTATGCAGCTCAACTTCAATACATTGTCTTCTTACTGTGTGCATAACACTAACTATTGTCTTCGAACAAGATTTGAAAAGTCTAGGACAACCCACTGTGTTTTCCATGATGCAACTGTTATGTGAATAATGTGTTGGAAACATATGGGCAGATATTGAAGAAGATTTTTTTGCTCAAAGTAAGGGTTGTTAAAAATTATGCAGCTCAACTTCAATACATTTTCTTCTTACGGTGTACATAACACTAGCTATTGTCTTCGAACAAGATTTGAAAAGTATGGGACAACCCACTGTGTTTTCCATCCTACAACAGTTATGTAAAATTTGTGTTCGAAACATATGAAGAGATAGTGAACAAGACTATTTTTCTTAAAGTAAGGGGTTTCATAAAAAAAGAAAGTGAAGTTGAAAACATTATTTTGTTACAGTCCGAAAAAAATAAGAAGTGAGCCACAACCCACTGTGTTTTCCATGATGCTACTGTTATGTAAATTTTATGTTGGAAACATATGGGCAGATATTGAAGAAGAGTATTTTCCTCAAAGTAAGGGTTGTTAAAAATTATGGATCTCAACTTCAATACATTGTCTTCTTGCGGTGTGCATAACCCTAGTTGTTGTCTTCGAACGAGATTTGAAAAGTCTGAGACAACCCACTGTGTTTTCCATCTTGCAACAGTTATGCAAAATTTGTGTTCGAACCATGTGAATAGATAGTGAACAAGACTGTTTTTCTTAAATTAAGGGGTTTCATAAAACAAGAAAGTGAAGTTGATCAAAACATTATTTTGTTACAGTCCAAAAAAAAAAAAAAGTGAGCCACAACCCACTGCGTTTTCCATGATGCTACTATTATTAAATTTTTTGTTGGAAACATATGGGCAAATATTGAAGAAGAGTGTTTTGCTGAAAGTAAGGGTTGTTAAAAATTATGGAGCTTAACTTCAATAAATTTTCTTCGTACGGTGTGCATAACACTAGTTGTTGTCAAACAATATTTGAAAAGTTTGAGACAACCCACTGTGTTTTCCATCTTGCAATAGCTATGTAAAGTTTGTGTTTGAACCATGTGAACAGATAGTGAACAAGACTGTTTTTCTTAAAGTAAGGGGTGTCATAAAACAAGAAAGTGAAGTTGAAAACATTATTTTGTTACAGTTCGGAAAAAATAAGAAGTGAGCCACAACCCACTATGTTTTCCATGATGCTACTGTTATGTAAATTTTTTGTTGGAAACATATGAGCAGATATTAAAACCTTTCTTTAAACGTTTTATAGAAGGATGAATAGGGTTTTCTAATCCACCAATATATGCTTTTCTTTGTCATTGCCATTTGGGTAGGGTACACCATGAAAATGAATACTTTACCAATCACATTGTTGTCATTACCATATGGTTGAAGGTACATAATGAGAATCAAGGGTGCATTACATGATTGATATATTTTGATGGGCCTATTGTCATCACCTTTGCAATTGTTGACATTAGTCTAATTTTCATCATTCTTTTCTTGAGGCATTTCACTTGTTCATTCGAAAGTTGATTTGATCTTGTGAGTGACTCATAGATAGTCCTTATTTTTATGTTTTGAGGATTGAGACCCAACATATTTTTTAGGTTGTTTTATATATAATATGCATTGAAAATGATGCATTTCAAAAATGAGTATATCATTGGTTTCCTTAGGGTACTAAGATATGTCTATTTATTATTGACCATGTGTTTTGATCAAGCCAAATAGATATTGTCTATTTCAACACACACCACCATCCATAGAGATTCCAAAGAATACAATTTAAAAATGACTAGCAAAGAAAAGGTAAACTAAGAAATTCAACCCACTTTAACACTTTAAACTAGTCTATAAGAGAATTATTCTATCCACTTGTATAGATTATCACAATCCAAAACTAGATTAGCGACACTTGATGGGTTTCAAATCCCATACCTAATGGATTGTTTTTTAAAATAATTTCTCAAATTTCTTGATAAATGTTGACATGATTTGTTGCCATACCAACCACTTTAGCATTAAAAACCAAATGTAAAGTGCAAGCTCGAGATAAATTTTGTTATCAATCATGTTTGATGATTTTTAACATGAATGAACATAAAGACCATAACCAGATCACAAAGACTGAGAACATTATAGAAACCCAAAAGCTGAAATATTTGCAAGATAACATAATCTTATGAAAACTTTAAAACTGAATGGCATACGATAAATAAATGAACATGAGGACCAAAACACTTCAGTGATATTGAATGCCTTGAACAACATGCATAAATAGTGTTCTCTATTTTTAAATAGAAAGAGAATTGTCTTCATAATTGTTTCAACTCATATAATTGTATTTACATATAGTCACAATTTTAGGTCCCTATCACAATATGCAAGGTGATTGAACATGAAACAATATACAATGTACTAGACTTGAAAAACACGTGTATGCCAAGTCAAGTGATTATCAAAGAACTGAAATGAAGAGACCATCAATTGAATTACCAAACCAATACTACTGACTTGTTTACCAATGAATAACATCTTATTGTCTTATTGCTTTGACATTAATGCCAACACATGCCAGAGGGGACAACACAAGAGTTATGTAAATTTTGTGTTCAAAACATATGAACAGATAGTGAACAACACTGTTTTTCTTAAACTCTGATATGAAATGGATAACAATTATGTGTTCCAATGACAAGAAATTAGTATATACGTTCAGCATAATTGTTCAATAATAAAATAATTAGAGAAGCCCATGAAAAGTCTCCTATGAAATGTATAACACCATAGTGTTGAAACATATCCAAATGGTGTATCTCTACACCACAATTTTTCAATATTCAAATAATGAAACCCACAAAGCAGAATCAGTATTCGGAGCCTGTCTCATCAGTTCCTACGCTGCCTATTCCTTGCAATCAAGTTCAGGTCTGCGTAAAATATGGCACGTTTCTTAGGGTTCTTGTATATTTCGGGAGGGTGATTCCAGATCCACGAACCCTCATAGATGATGAATGTGAAACAATAGATTTCTTCATAGTTTGTGCTTTGTCTATGCCAGGTTTAACACCTTCACCCTATAGCAAACAATTAATGATAATTAACGTATGCATGGAAACAATATACGTAATATGATATATATACAGCAACATATCATTTATGTGTACCTCTAGAACAGAATGCTTCATCACACTAAGATGCCATATGACAAAGCTGCCCACGCACTCTCCGATGGTCTTTGTGCTAGGCATGGGAAAAGGCACGTAGCATTGACCATGAATGGCCTCAACAATGCTAACTCTCACACAATTTTTTGGGTGCTTCAAGCAGTGGGTGTGAGATTTTATGTGGACAACTTGTAGAATGCCTTTGCCAACCCATTTATGTAGCCTCCAAAGGTCGACATGATCACCGACCTTAAAATTTATGTCATTGAACTCTATCATCTGTTCATCCACCAGATTTTCCTGCAATGGAAACGTCATTAACGTGAAGCATAATTGAAGGCACATTAAAAAATTTCTAAAGAAATAAGAACACAAGCATGGAAGTGTGTTGGGTCTCATACCAATATAGATGGCACATTGTAGCTCTCCTCATCCTCATTTCCATCTTTATTGCCATCTCGCCCTTATAGGCCAGTGCTCTCCTCCTCCCCAAGTCCATCCTTATTACCCTCTCCCACTTGCAAGCCACTACTCTCCTTTTCCCCATGTCCATCTTTGTTACCCAGCTCCACATTCAAGCCAGTGTTCTCCCCGTCCTAATGACCATCTGTGTTACCCTGTCCCACTTCGAGGCCAGTGCTCTCCCCATCCGCATGTCCATCTCTATTGGCCTCTCTCATTTCAATTGCAATGACATCACCAATTAGGTTAAGGCTTGCACTTTGTTCTTTATCCTTGCCCTGTAATAGCAAGAATTCAAAGGTCATTTCAAATTCAGCTGCATGCAACCAATTCATTGAAATAATGAAAATAAGCATTAAATAAAAGAATTGCAATTCACCATTTCTTCTAGTTCGTCCATGTCAAGGCACCTTGACACGTTTGATGGTATATGCTCCTCCTTCTTCTTCTCAACATTGTTAGACGGTGGGTCGGGAGGAACAACATCATCTTTTGCTTCCATGGGCAATGGTTCACCATCGAAAATCACCAAAACCTGCTCGAGGGCATCAGTTCATTGTTCATTGTTGTTGTCTAATAGGAGGAATTGAAATGTTGCACCAAACTCAGATGCATGCAACCAATTCATTCAAATAATCAAAACAAACATTAGAGTAAACATAAGATTTTGAGATTACCATTTTTTTTCGTTTCTTCTTAAGAGGGTGCCTTGAAACTTTCAACCATCTAGGATGCTTATTCTGAATGTTAGATGCAGGGGTGGGAGGAACAACATCATCTTTGCCTTTTGTGGGCATAGCTTCCTCTAGCAAATGAACCCTACTCTGTTGGGGGGAAGAAACCACTTCTCGACCAATACCTTTTCATGTCATGTAAGTTAACGTTAACTGAACCTTGTATGCATTAGAAGAGAAAATATGAAGCAAGGAAAATTCACATTTAACAATAACTTTTGACATTACCATTCCTTCCTGTCTCTTTCTCTCCCGCAATTATAATATTCTTTGCCTTCTCTGCTCCTTCATCTCCTGACTGTTGTATAACGCCATTTGCTTCTTCACCTCATCCTTTCCTTCTTGGGGAAGTTGAAGGAAGTTTTGTTTCCCACACTTTTGACAGACACGTCTAATAACACACTTTTGTTGCATTTGTTGCCATAGATTCATTTGGTACTTTGTATTTTCCACCTTCTTTAGAAGGTACTCTTTCAATTTATCAGGGGGAGGAGCGGGTTGTTTTGGTTCCCGCCCCCCAACATAGCTCGGCCATGCTTTGGTGCCTCAAGAATAGGAAGGTGGTGATGTTGAAACCTATGCATGTTGAACACTCTCCAATCATAATACTTTGTCTTACATTCTTCTACAATACAATAATATATATATCTACCATTCACCGTTTCTCTTTTGTATTTAGCAGCAACCTGCACAGCAAATTTGGAAAAGAAAATCGCTTAATATATTTGATATATAAAAAAATTGAATGCACAACATATACACACAGCCAAATGATGCAATAATTTAGTTATTATATCTACCTTCTCGTCCACCACATCACCTCGTGCTTCATTGGATCCCTCTACATCCTTAGGGTCTCCCTTTGCACGCTTTTCCTTTCACTCATGGACTATGGCAAGAGCGTGATCATCTCCCTGATTATTTTCCTAAATCAAAGGAACGATATACTGCCAAAATCAGAATATTTTTAATAGACATGATATTTTCTAACTGAAATTAAAAACCATTTTGATTGATGCATAGGAAGGGAAAAGCAATTGCAAGTTCACAATAAATTACCAAACACGTCGTTGCCTTAGGGTTCACCATTTTCATAAACCGAGGGGACTTCCTCTAAACCGCGGTTGCTGCCTCCTAAATAAAACATTCCCACTTTCCAATCAACATCATAACCACTTATGAGAGATTAAAATTATACATTTGATTACATCTTGTAATTACCAGATCTTACCTACATGTTTCATGAACGCGACCGCCCTGAAGAAGATGCGCTACTACACAACCTTTCAGGTGTGTTGTCCATGTCAATGACATTATTCACTGTAGGAAGCAATTTCTATTTTATAGCACGCATCCTTGGTTTCCTGTAAACTGTAAAAATTTTGTAAGTGTTATGGATAGTTAAAGTTCCAAAATTTATTGCACCATTTTGCAGTAATCAAGCATATATTTTTTCAATGAAAAGAAGAATTTGAAATGCACGACCCACACTATTGTAAAACACTATACAAGTAACCCACTGTGTTTTACAACATGCAATTATTTTGTCCAATTATTATTGTCAATCATGTGAAGATACTGAATTACAATTTATACCATAACTAGCAGTTGTAATTTTTGGAGGTGCCATTTTTACATTTATACAATGTAAATAAGAAAAGATTTTCAAGACACTCAAACTGTTATCCGAATTTTTAGGTTGGAAAACATAGGGAGTTATAAACCATGCAACCCACAAAGTGTTATAAAACCCTTTACAAGAAACAACCCTATTGGTTAGCCTCAATTTCGTTAACATAGTTTTCCTTCGCTTCTCTATTCTTCTTCAAAGACAACATTTTCTGTTATGCAGACTATAACAAAACAATGTATTGAAGTTCACATTCATATTTTATAACAACCCATCACATGCACCAAACATTCCATTTGAATATCATAATACGTTTCGAAGAGAAGATGCACAAAAAACTTTGCACGATGGAAAACACACTGGGTTGTCCCACACTTTTCAAATCTTGTTCAATGACAACACTTAGTGTTATGCACACCGTAAGAAAAGAATGTATTCAAGGTCACTTTCATATTTTATAACTGCCCTTGCTTGCAACAAAAGTTGCACACAAAAAAAAAAAAAGTTGCAGTATGGAAAACCCAGAGGGTTGTTCGTCTCTTCTCAAAAGCTTAAATAATTATGGTTATTAAAAAGCTTTAGGATCATTTAGGTTATATATAATGCGAGCAATATAACTCCTGGACAAAATTCACATATGTATATAACATAGGATATAACAGTTTCAGGTGTGCCCCGCATTACGATGTCTCATCATTTTATGTATGTATCCATGTATGTTGTTTTGTATGTTTTTCATGTATTTTTTGATGTACATAGGTGAATGTTGCCTAGGAGTTTGAAACTAGCATATCCTATGTTATATACATATGTGAATTTACGCCTGAAATCGACATATCCTACATTATATACATATGTGAATTTTGTACAGGAGTTAGCTTGCTCCCTCCTTAACTCCTAGACAAAATTCACATATGTATATAACATAGGATATGCCCCCCATACCACATGGAGAAAAGAGCCACGACGGAAAAGGTTTCCGGATAGAAGCAAAGACTTGACGGTCGGACATCTCATCCCGTTACTCATTTGTTGTCCCATTGCCGAGAAATCATGTCAGCGCCGGCGGGTTTTCAAAATAATTGTTTGGTGTGGATGGAAAAAAAGCCAAAAACATGGCATTCGAAACCATTATTAGCAAAAATCAAAAAGCCCAGGCGAGGTCCCATTTTCTCCATTTTTTGACAACGACATTTTGGTAGATAGCAAGGGCAAGAGCTGCAGGCATGCAAAGCTCCTTAAGGTATGTATATCCGCTCTGTGTATGTGCCATTTTTCCATTCTACCATGAACACTGAAGAAACGAATAGGCATTCATTGTGGTTTTCATTTTGTGATTTTTTGTTGAGGATTTTTTAATTTTGTTTCCTCCCGTCTGCTGGTTTTGAAAATTTGTGGTTGCCGAATGAAATAGATGACAACCCATCATGGAAATATGACTGAATTAACTGAATAAGGTTTACATAAGGAACTCGCGACGAAAAAGGTTTCCATTTGAATATCATAATATGTTTGGAAGAGAAGATTGACAAAAAGTTTGCAGGATGAAAAAACACTAGGTTGTCCCACACTTTTCAAATCTTGTTCAATGACAATAGTTAGTGTTATGCACAACATAAGAAGAAAATGTATTGAAGGTCACCTTCATATTTTATAACTGCCCTTGCTTGCAGCAAAAGTTGCACACAAAAAAAAAAAAAGTTGCAGGATGGAAAACCCAGAGGGTTGTCCCTCGCTTCTCAATTCTTCTTGAAAGACAAAACTTTATATTATGCACATTGTAAGAACACGGTGTATTAAATTTCACCTTCATATTTTATAACAACCCTTACTTGCACCAAACATTCCATTTCAATACCGTTATACATTTCGAACACAAGATGCAAAAAAAGTTGCAGGATGGAAAACACACAGAGTTGTTCCCGCTTCCCCCCCCCCACCGCGACAACATTTCATGAAAAATGGGCAACATTCAAGCATACCTTTCTAATTTCCAAAGCATGCACTTCTCTCCATCATACATGGATGACACCTTCCAACAACACGGAGTTGAGTGGATGAGATTGTGGAAGAGGTGGTGATGTGTTCTGGAGAGAAGAGCTTGTTTTAAAAATATTGCAAGGTAGCTCGAAAGATGCCTATTTGTCATGAAATTTTGACATGTCTTTTATCTAACGCTTGTATGGGGCATGCAGAGGTCAACGTTTTCATAGAATAACATAATCAGACATAAATGATATCAATTTTCCACAATCCATATTGATTATTTCTAGTTGATTTGTGGATTCAATTGTGTAAGAATTCTTGCATCAACGTTTGGGATCACACTCTGTGATCCAACATCAGGATGAAGAAGACAACATCATTCATCATGATGTTGGATCACGGAGTCTCATCTGCAATGTTGATGCAAAAATTCGTAGACAATCGAATCCACAAATCAACTAGCAATGATAAGAAGATATGTCTTATCCCTGAAGAAGGGCAATACATTATCATGTGTAATCCATGTCACAAGGAGATCACCTTCTGCAATTGGGAGTAGACTATTCTCCCTATAAAAACATGTGTCACATGCATCATAACAGTCATCTTGTTTTTAAAATAATTGTTCGGCATGGATGGAAAAAAAGCCCAATGCATGTCATTGAAAACCATTATTTACAAATAGCAAAACGAGGTGCCAAGAATGTAATTAAATTTGAAAAGTGAAATGGGACAGTGTGTTTTCTAACACTGCAAACCATCTATAACAACACTATGCCTTGCAAGTATTATGTTATGATACTTGCAAGGCACAGTGTTGTTATAGATGGTTTGCAGTGTTCGAAAACACAAGCTGCCCCATTTCAGTTATTTGAGTCTCCTTGTTTAATTGTAAAGGGTTATCTCATGCTGGGTTGCTTGCTTCTTAACACCCATGGTTTTACAACATGGAATGTTACAAAATTGTATGAATGTTTTCAAAATCACACATTCCATTGTTGTGTTTAAATTTCGCAGCATTGAAAAAAAAAGTGCAGAAAATAATTCTAAATGGGAAACACAGTGCTGGGTTTCAGTTATTTGAATCTCCCTATTTAGATGTAAAGGATCATCTCATGCTAGGTTGCTTGGTTCTTAACACCCATGGTTGTTTAAGATGGAATGTTACAAAACAGTATGAAAGTCTTCCAAATCACACCTTCCATTGTTGTGCTTAAGTTTCAAGTATATAACAAATTGCATGCTTCATAACACATTGCATTTTTCAACCTCCACATCACAACATACCCAAGCCCTTTCTGGTTTTTAAACTAGTATATCTAGGTGTGCACATTGTGTAGTGCATGTTGGAAAACACAATGTGTTTTGAAGCCTGCGTTTACTTATACAGTATACCCAACCTTTGTCTTGTAGTGTAAATATACAAACATATAAATGGTGTATTATTTTTTCAAATAGCACATCTCTCATTTAACGGTGACTCTAATAACCCTCAACACATAGTGTAATTCATAGTACGTACTTCATTCTGTTTCACAACAATTCATGTTGGAAAACCCTAGGTGTTAAGAAAGAAGCAACCCAAATAGTGTTGTAAAACCCTCTGCAACATTATTGGATAGTACTTGTCACCTCATTTTGGTCAATATTCTCCTCCAAGTCATCCACATGCACTGAGACCTTCTGCTTTCCCTTTCAACGTGCAGACTGGAAACAAAACAAAAAGTATTTTCACCTTTCTTTCTTGAAACAGAAAAGGCCCACGTCAATCCCTTCCACTTTTCACGTGCTAGACAAAATAAACTTGTCGACAAAGCTAACCCGCCCACTTTTTCGCCCGGCAACAGGAGGGAAAACCCACCCGACGGCGCCGCTAACTCCTACCTAACCATCGCCCGGACGTTTGGTCTCGTCTGCCTATTTTGTCACTTTTTGTTTCCATGTATGTTGTTATTCTAATAGCTCTTTTACAATTTGTCTATAATATTTAGGGCCAAGTAGTGTAGGCCAAACTCTCAATTAAGTTATTCCTACCCATTGGCTTTACGAGTTCTATTTAATGCAGTGCATAGAACTATTTCAAGTAGTCACTTGTTATATTTGCACATCTTTTTGCAGTGTGGTGGTCAGATCAAAACATACTGAAAAAGAGCAGAAATAGGATATAGAAATAACATTCTACAAAATTGCCATCAGATGTTTAAAGCGAACCATTTATAACTTACTAAATATTCTAGACAAATAGCGAAATTGTAAAAAGAACTATTACGAAAAAACTTATGAACCACATATAAACTCTTTTGGTGAAATATTTCAAATTAGCGCAAAACACTTAAGAATCACATGAAAATGATAGCTGATTGAAAACCCCAACATTTCACAATTTCAAACAAATCGACACTTCTAAATGCATATTAAATTTTAGAAATTTAACTGTCCACTACACTTGCGATTCAAGCTATGGCAGCCAGAATCACCTGTATTTACTGCAGAAGGTTCACATCTCCTAAAGCATCCTTCTCAATCCACCTGCCCTTGTTTTGTTCAATTTTCTTTCCTAGCCTATATAAACCACCTGGAAGAAAGACAAGTGTTAGCAATAGATTAAATTGGCAAATTAAAGACAATTGGTGCTAGAAATAATTTTATTTCTTCCAAATTTCCTCAATATACAATTTGTATGTTCTGCTGAGTGCAAAGTGCCAGCTTGCACAGACAATAAACAAACATATTAAACTGTACATTGGGAATTTAATTCCCAATTTAACCTATCGCTAACACTAGTATATATATCAAAAATCATATGTGCCATTTTGCCATTTTGTTGGAACTGTGAAGCAATGAACGATCATTCTATTGGATAAATTTAATTGTTCCAATTAGGAATCAAGAGAAAGCTAACTCATAAACAAAAAGCACCAATGTATGTAACATGAGATAAAAATGGAATTTCATTTTCCTCATCTGATTCGACCAAATAAATGCATGCACTATTTGCAGTGTTGGAAAATACAATGTCTCCATATAAGGTGTTAAGAAACAAGCAACCCAAATATTGTTGTAAAACCCTCTGCAACAGAGAGGAGATAGTGTGTTTTCCAGCTATGATGTCTCCTCATGTTATGTATGTATCCATGTATGTTTTTCATACATTTTTGGATGTACATAGGTGTAATTGTATGTCTAGGAGTTAGTCGACTCCTTAAGAAACAAGCAACCCAAATAGTATTGTAAAGCCCTTTGCAATAGAGAGGAGATTGTGTGTTTTCCAACTGTGCAAATAATGAGAGCAATTCAATTGTTCCAATCAAGAGAAAGCTAACTCATAAACAAAAAGCACCTATTTATGTAGCATGAGATCAAAAAGGCATTTCATTTTCCTCATCTGATTTGACCAAATAAATTCTCACATTATCTGCACAGTTAGAAAACACACTGTCTCGATGTAAGGTGTTAAGAAACAAGCAAGCTAACTCATAAACAAAAAGGCACCTATTTAAGTAACATGAGATAAAAATGACATTTCATTTTCCTCATCTGATTCGACCAACTAAATGCTCCCATTATCTACACAGTTGGAAAACACACTGTCTCGATATAAGGTGTTAAGAAACAAGCAACCCAAATAGTGTTGTAAAACCCTCTGCAATAGAGAGGAGACAATGTGTTTTCCAACTGTGCAACTAATGAGAGAAATTCAATTGTTCCAATCAGGAGAAAGCTAGCTCATAAACAAAAAGCACCTGGTTATGTAGCATGAGATCAAAATGACATTTAATTTTCCTCATCTGATTCGACCAAATAAATGCTCACATTATCTGCACAGTTGGAAAACACACTGTCTCGATATAAGGTGTTAAGAAACAAGCAAGCTAACTCATAAACAAAAAGAAACTATTTATGTAACATGAGATCAAAATGACATTTCATTTTCCTTGTCTGATTCGACCAACTAAATGTTCCCATTATCCGCATAGTTGGAAAACACATTATCTCGATATAAGGTGCTAAGAAACAAGCAACCCAAATAGTGTTGTAAAACCCTCTCCAATAGAGAGGAGACAGTGTGTTTTCCAACTATGCAAATAATGAGAGCAATTCAATTGTTCCAATCAGGAGAAAGCTAGCTCATAAACAAAAAACACCTAGTTATGTAACATGAGATCAAAATGGCATTTCATTTTCCTCATCTAATTCGACCAAATAAATGCTCACATTATCTGCATAGTTGGAAAACAAACTGTCTCGATATAAGGTGTTAAGAAACAAGCAAGCTAACTCATAAACAAAAAACACCTATTTATGTAACATGAGATCAAAATGACATTTCATTTTCCTCATCTGATTCGACCAACTAAATGCTCCCATTATCTGCACAGTTGGAAAACACGTTGTCTTGATATAAGGTGTTAAGAAACAAGCAACCCAAATAGTGTTGTAAAACCCTCTACAATAGAGAGGAGACAGTGTGTTTTCCAACTGTGCAAATAATGAGAGAAATTCAATTGTTCCAATTAGGAGAAAGCTAACTCATAGACAAAAAGCACCTATTTACGTAACATGAGATCAAAATGGCATTTCATTTTTCTCATCTGATTCGACCAAATAAATGCTCACATTATCTGCACAGTTGGAAAACACACTTTCTCAATATAAGGTGTTAAGAAAGAAGCAACCCAAATAGTGTTGTAAAACCCTCTACAATAGAGAGGAGACAATGTGTTTTCCAACTATGCAAATAATGAGAGCAATTCATTTGTTGCAATCAGGAGAAAGCTAACTCATAAACAAAAAGCACCTAAGTATGTAACATGAGATCAAAATGGCATTTCATTTTCCTCATCTGATTCGACCAAATAAATGCTCACATTATTTGCAGTGTGGAGTTTAAGGTAATTGAAACCCCAATTGCTTCATTCTTCTCAATCCGTTCATTGTTTGCACTACTCCAAACAATCAATATTTCCTCTGCAGCGATGGCTCATAAGGGAGAATCATCAGAACCGTAAGATCAATACTGAATCTTTCTCATTCTTTGCCTCTGCCTACTTAGGTATTTTCATGGATTGCTAAATAAATGAGTGGTTTTGTTGGTAATAGGAAAGGAATGAAAAGAGATTTCAGCACAACAATTTTAGAGAAAAAGAAGGCGGCAAATCGGCTGGTTGTGGATGAAGCCATTAACGATGATAACTCCGTTGTTTGCCTACACCAGAAACCATGGAGAAATTGCAATTGTTCCATGGAGACACAATCCTTATTAAGGTATTTTCCTTTGCCCTTTCCCTTTTCCCTTGAGACACTACGGTATTTTGTTTTGCACTTTAGATGCTTAGGTTTTTTACTTTGCCCTCAATCTCTCCTCTGGACTGTGTTGCAAGGGAAAGAAGAGGAAGGATACGATCTGTATTTGCTCAGGCAGAGGAGACCTACGAGGAGCCCAAGATTAGAATGAACAAGGTCATGCGGTCAAATCTGAGGGTTCATTTGGGAGATGTGGTTTCTGTTCACCAATGTCCCGATGTTAAGTACAACAAGCGCGTCCATATTCTTCCCATTGATGATACCATTGAGGGCATCACTGGGAATTTGTTTCATGCCTATTTAAAGCATGAGTCTTTTTGTTCTTTCTTTTCCATATTTTCGCAACGCATTCTGTACCGCTTTTTTTTTATATTTAATTTTTTGTTTTTCGTATGTAAATTGCACATGTTGGGAGAATTTGTAAACATATACTTTTTTTCTTCAAATCTGAACCCTCCCCTTTAGGTCTCCTATTTTTTGGGTCTTTTTTTCAATCTTGCCAGACTATTATTTATATATACTGATGCATGTTAGTTTTATAAGATCAGATGAGTGCACAAAAATTATTAAAAATTGACACAAGAACACAACCGATACCTTGGGAAAACCCTCCAACCTGAGGGAGAAAAACCCAACCAATATATCTCTTATATATTGATCAAATAGGAGCAAAAATCTGCTTACAACTTAGGCACAATGCAATGCCAATTTGTAACAATGAATAGTAGCACCTCTCTAAGATGCAAGATACAAATGAATATGCTTCTCCTTATGATCGATTTGCTGCTTCAGATAAAGATCTGCTTGTTGAGTGAACTTCTCCTCTTGCTGGGCATGATCTTATTCTCCTCAATAATACGAACTAGGAATGAACTTGATGATTATCATAATGAAGAGATACACACACATATATATACAATCGCACCCTTTCAAAAAGGAGAGGTCGGCCTCAAGAAAGACGTCCTTTCTAGAAGGGCGTGATTTTCAATGAGAGGTCAGCCATTATAAATAATTAACTATTATTTATTTTGACTTTAATATTTTATTTTTTGTTCTTTAATGAAGGTGCCTCTTCATTGTATAAGCTATAAATAAATTTAAATAGCTAGAAGCTATATTTAAATTTATTTCTCAATTTTCTTTGAAGTATTCATCAATAATCTATACAATAACATTAACAATGCAAGGGTTAGTGCCTTGGGTGAAAAAAATTATTCAAAATGTTTTTTTATTTGCATTCCATTTCATTGTAAGCATCAAATATACAGTCAAATATATTGCAAGTAGGGTTAACAAGATTCAAATATGTGGTAGCCTTTTTTCCTTTGTGAAGTCTATGTGCTAAAAGACTTTACTGATTTATAACTTGCAGCCTATTTCTTGGAAGCTTATCACCCAGTGACAAAAGGTGATCTTTTCCTTGTAAGAGGTGGTATGCGTAGTGTGGAGTTTAAGGTAATTGAGACAAACCCTGGGGAATACTCTGTTGTTCCTCTAGATACTAAAATTTTCTGTGAAGGGGAGCCCATAAAGTGGGAGGATGAAGATAGATTAGATGAAATAGGTTATGATGATGTTGGTGGTGTAGAAACAAATGGATTAGATACTTGAATTGGTAGAACTTCCTCTCAAGCACCCACAACTCTTTAAATTAATTGGTGTGAAAACCCCAAAGGGTATTATGCTTTATGCGCCACTTGGTTCTGGGAAAAAATTAATTGCTAGGGAACTTACAAATGAAACCAGCGCCTTCTTTTTCTATATCAATCGACCTGAAATTATGTCAAAGTTGGCCCGAGAAAGCAAAAGAAATCTCTGGAAGGATTTTGAGGAGGATGAGAAGAATGCACCTTCCATTATATTTATTGATGAAATTGATTCCATAGCTCTCAAGAGGGAAAAAATCCACGGTGAAGTTGAGAGGAGAATTGTTTCTCAAATTCTTATAGTTATGGATGGACTTAAGTCTCGTGCTCATGTTATTGTGATTGCAGCAACTAACTGACCAAATAGTATTGACCTGACACTCAGAAGGTTTGGAAGGTTTGAAAGGTTTGATAGGGAAATTGACATTGGGTTTCCAGATGAAGTAGGCAGGTTGGAAGCGCTTCATATCCATACGAAGAATATGAAGCTCTATGATGATGTACGTATTGTAGAACCTAAATTGTTTTTTGTACTTCTAGATCTAATTTCAAGCAGTGCTTGGATTTTGAGAGCATTTATTAATCTTTGTTTTTCTTGGTGAGAGTATATATTAATCTTTAGGATTCTTGGTAGAAATGAAACCACATAATTAATAAATCATATTTAAATTACATTTTAAAATATAGAAGAAATGAGGGTGAGAAATATTAAATAAAATATTTAATATTTAAATCGATTATGGGATGGAGAATATTCCATTATTCAAATATTCAAAATATTTAAACTTTAGAATAGAATGATAATCAAATATAAATAAATTATGAAAATTTATTTAATTTAATCAAGCGAAAGGTGGAAATGTTAGTAATTAAATAAAATTACTTATTTAATTTAAGGTAGAAGAATTTAGAAGATGAACGATATAAATAAATAATTAAATTTATTTATATGTAGATGACTTTGGGGAAATTAATTAAATAAATCATATTTAATTAATTAACAAGCTTAATCATGACCATTTTTAGACGTATACATTTTGCCCCTCTTTGAAGTGATGTGTAAAACACATTGCTTCAAAGAAAAAAGAAGAAGAAAAAAAAGAGTTTTGCCCCTAATATGCTTTCGATATTTACGCTGATGATGACCCCTCGAGAGGTAAATCATAGATGAGAAAGAGAGTGGTTTAGCTCGCGACAGATAAAGAAAAAGAAATGTCTCATTTTGAAAATAAAGTCAATTTGACTCTCGGTTGACCTTTAAAAGGTAAAAAGGTTGAAAAAGACAAGTCATTTGCACTTTTGACTTTGGTGAAAACTGTAGCTCTAAGAGTGACATCGCGACATGGAGATTCCCTATCATCGCCACCGATTCAAGAGATCTCGCCGATACCAGCGGCCAATAGCATACGGACTACCAGTGAGTGGATCTAACCTCTTGCGCTTTCAAAAAAATTTACGTTTGAATCGTAATTTTTCATTTTTTTTGCGGATTTGTATGTTGAAAATGACATTTGTGCGCATCCAGGATAGTTTAGGCGCTTTCAAAAAATTTAGACGCGCTTAGGGTAAAAACAGACGTGCATACAGGATAGAGTTAAGAATGCTAGGAAAAACCATTTTAGCGCATCTCGTGAAAACTAGAGCGCATATAGGGTAGGATAGGAAATTTTAGAAGAAAAGCGCATACAGGAAAAATAGTGGCGCTTAGGATGAGTAAAGTGGCGTAAATAGGAAAACGCACTTTGGTGATCTGTTTAAGCGCATAGGGCAAAAAGAATGGCGCATACGGGATTTAGCGCATCTTGTGAAAAGAACGACGCATATAGTAAAGTAGGCAAAATTGATGTTTTGATGATAGGAGTGTGAAAAAGATGATTGGTATTGCTTCCTTGGTCAATAGATAAGTAAATTGTCATGTCATCATGTTGATATGGATAGAAAATGGTAGAATAATCTGATGATTGATTGATAACTTTGCTTCGTAGATGAGAAGACGAAGAGTAAATGAACTGATAACTTTGCTTCCCCTGAATGAAAAACAAAGAGTAAATGATTGATATGACTTTTGATAAATTTTCTTTCTGCGATAGAAAACTAATAGTAAGTGATGGTAGAGGAGATTTGATTTGATTGTGTGATATGGGTTGTCAATTTGCTGTATTGATATGAGTCATTGATATGGGTCACTGATATGGATCACTGATCGAATTTATTGATAGATTACTGAAATAGGTCACTGATAGATATGAGTCTGATTAATGTTGTTTAAATGACTGATATAATTTTGATGAATTATCATTGTGATGAAAATAGGAGGTTTTCAAAAACCTCCAGATTAGAGAGTGACATTCAGCAGGATGGGATAGGATCCTTGAGTTGACACTTGCTGACATAGCGTTGATTGATACCTATGGTTTGAGATCCTTGTTGGCGATGCCTCCAATTCAGGTCAACAGAGGATTGTTGATGACACTTGCAGAGCGATGGCATTCGGAGCACAACACCTTTCACATGTCGACCGATGAGGTGACAGTGACTCTTGAGGACGTGTACAGGATATTAGGTATCCCTGTTGTTGGTGCCCTTGTGTATTATGATTTCAAGGAGCTTGGGGGTACGAATGCTTTGAGGAGAGTGTACGGAGATGCAGAGATCGCTGGGTACTGGGTACCATGGGTAGACTTTCGCGGATTTCCCGCCTTGCCGGTAGTTCTGGGTGCATTCATTGGAGGTCTCCTTTGTCCGGATCGCCGGGCAAAGGTATTATCAGTCGGTTGGGGCAGGATTTTGGAGTAGATGTTGTTACAGCCACGTCGATATGCGATATGCATGGGGGAGTTGTATGCTAGCACATCTTTATCATGATTTGCATCAGGTGGTGTATAGAGGTTCGTCCAGTTTGTCTTGCGGGGTGACACTGCTGCAAATCTGGGCATGGGAGTGTTTTGTTGTGACAAGACCGGTGTGCCCCAGAGTTAGGCCACCAGGCAGGCCTTATATATATATGTATGCGATGTTCCTTACCCAGCCCAA